>CAMZMU010000080.1:33580089-33683066 GCA_947311845.1 Poa pratensis | reverse complement strand
TCCACTCCTTAGAAGAAAGGGGCCATCCTCGATTTCCTGTCGAGTGAACTTCTGCAGAGGTGGCAAGGAAAACCGAGTTAGCACAAGAATCAATACAAGGTCGGGGTGAAAAAGAAACGAGCAATATTGTACGCCGGGTAAGGTCCACTACTTGAGCTGGAAGGTGATCTCGGTCATAGGGCTTGACACCCCATTTCCACTTATTGGGCATGGTGGTCTTGGCGATGGCCCGGATGCACCTCTTCACTTCGGAGTCATCGAGTTCAAAAGTGCTGTGCCTAGTGGGATCATAGCGGCCGCTCATGTGGCAGATCTTATGGGCCCGCTTGTAAAGGGCTAACTCCGGCGTGATCAATGGTGCACAAGATGTCATCTGCCCCCCAGTTTTTCTCCTGGAGGGACATCATGGTTTGGTGGATCAGTAGAACCTCGGGAGCGTCGGGTGCAGGCTCATAATCCCAGTTGAGTTGGGCAGCGGGGGTTCCGATGGTGAACTCCGGCAAGTTGATGAGGTCTTCGGTGCCCGGGTTCTTCACATAGAAGAAGGAGCGTTGCCATTTTGCGCAGGAGTCCAGGCCCTGAATCCGAGGAAATTCAGAGAGGCGCCCGAGGTGAAATCGAGGCCGCCCCGCAAGCGGTCATCTCCTTGTCCACGACCTTCTTGTTCGGGACACTTTGTTTCTTGAGCTGGAAGTATTTGGCCCAGGACTCGATGCTTGGCCATAATCCGAGGTAACCCTCGAAAAAGGCTGCGTAGGCCGAAAGTTGGAGGATGGCATTGGCGGGCAGGTGGTGTGGTTGTAGCCCAAAGTTGTCCAGAAATCCCGAAGAATTTCCCGGCCGGGAGCCCGAAACCACGTTCGAAGTGATCCAGGAGACGACCCGCTCCCCGGATTCCACCTCGGGTTCGATATCTTCTTTCTTCGGAACTCGGCAGATGAGTTTGGGCCGGGATCCGCCGGAATCTCGGAGCCACTTGATGTCGACCTCTGTGACATCAGATCCCTCCCAGCTACCTCGTTCTCCAGGTGCTCCTTCCTCGGCGGATCCGAGGCAGAAGACATGTTGACGCTTTCCCTGCAGAAGAGGGAGGTCCAACCGGGTAAGTACCTCGGACAGTTCAGGATAGCCGGGGTAAATACCTCGGATCATTCGAGACAGCCGGCTAAAGGATTTAGGCGGGAAACATGTTTCTACCACGGCGAGATACTAGCAAGATCTACCGATGAGCTAAAAAAGGAATAAACTCGAGTTCGTCAAGGGCAAAACTAAGAGGACAGCGCGGTGGATGTATCTGAAACGAGTCTAGGTGAGATCTAAAAGTGCTAAAAGAATGCAAATATGGAGCATCGGGTTCATCGGGTTCATCAAGTTCATCGGATTCATCAAGTTCATCGGATTCATCAAGGTCCTCGAATTCATCGAAGGATGAACGCGTTCATGGCAATGGAGGGGAAACGAAGAACTCACCGGTGAAGAACGCGAAGGATCGGCGGCGAGTCAACGGCGCACGGCGCAGCGCGCGTACTCCGGTGCGGCGAGGCACTCGACGGCGGTGCGGAACGGTGCTGCAGAACGGCGGCGCGTACTCCGGTGCGGCGAGGCGCTCGACGGCGGGGAAGGAGATGAAGTCCTGCCCTGGGCCCCTACTTATAACCGCGTGCGGTAACTGCGCACTACACCGCGCGGTTACCGGAGGACGCGGGATCGTGTGCGGGCGAGCGTGCAGTTGCGGCAGTTATGCCACACGATCGGCCACATCGTGGGCCACAGGACGGCAACCGCCAGCGCCGGATTTTCTGTGCTGGTCAGCGCGAGAATCGAGGGGTCGTGGGCGGTCAAGTGGGTCAAGTACTTGAGTGCGCGTGTGCACTGTTTGGTGGGTCCGGCTGACGAAGGCGGCGTGTGGTCAGGACCTGTCTTTCAGAGGTCCGGATTTCGAGGTTCGGGCAGAGATTCTTCGCCACGTGCCTCGAAAAATCTTGAGGCAAGATTGTGCTGAGTCAAGCAGCTCGGAAAGTTCAGATCGCATATCAACCTCGGATTAGATTATGGTCTGTGGGAAGTACCTCGGCGGAGCTATATTTGAGGTCGGGTTTAGAGGTGGTGCGTTGTTTATTTTGAACCTGCTACGGCCCTCCATCCGAGGTCGTAGGACCGCACCAACTTCGGGGACTAATGTCAGGGGGCTACCCCCGGGTAGGGTCAAGGCTTGGCATAGGTTGAGTTTGAAGGTGTGCCGAGGTACGGAAAGGGCCGACCTGCTTGGGCCTAGGAGTGTCCGAGCTTCATCTTGACCTGGAGAATATAAAGGCCGACCTATCTTGGCCCAGAGGGGTCCGAGGTATCCCGTTGGCCTGGGCCGAGGTTCACTGTCCGAGCTATGTTCAGCCGACCTAACTACCTCGGTGCTATGGTTTGTATGGTGAGTGCAGGAGAAGCTATTTGAAGGAAGTAATGTCCGAGGTGGTCGGATCTTACGTACAAGACCCGAGGTAAGGAGCGGGAGCAAGACCCGAGCTAACCAAGGCAGGAGGCCGTAGGTCGGGCAGGAGTCAATGCTCCTGTCACTTCCTGCCTGGTACAAGAGCGCCTGACGCGGGAGCGTCTGTCACGGAGCCTGCAGAGGCGTGCCCCGGGTTCGGCGGGGCTGCACGTCTCTGACCGCTGACCACGCGAGATCTGGGAAAAGGCTACGAGGTAGCTCTGCCAGGCCACGTCCTGTCTCGTCAGAGGAGACATGCTAGTTCTGCCGTTAGGCGACAGGAGATGGGCAGGCCATGTCTTGTCCCTGACAGGGGATGAATGACCGGTGCAGAGGCATGGCAACAGTGTTCGGCAAGGGCACAACGGTAACTCGGCTGGCCTATATAATGGGCTCCAACCCCTCCTGCTTGAGGGATCGATGAACAGAGAAGGAGAGAGATTATATAGAGAGAGAAAGGAACCTCGGAACCCCCGGAGACACCTCGGATCTAGCTCGGAGTTCCTTCTTCCTACCGTGTAGCTCCATCTTTTACCTCAAGTTCTCACCATTGTATCATCATACAGCTCGAGAGCAGCTTGTACTTGTCACCTTGAGCTATACACTGAGTAGGATAGTGCTGCAGTAGGGGTGTTACCTCCACAAGAGGGCCCCGAAGCAGGGTACATCGTGGTGTGCTTTGTGTTCTTGGTTTCTTGTTTCTCGTTCGTGTTCTTGCGGTTTCTTGCGTGTTCTTGCTTGTGCACTTCTTGAGTGCATAAACCCTCCCCGGATTCCCCCAACGACCATTCGGCCCCATCTTAGCCATACCCATGGCATCTGCCGTGATCCCACCATGACACCGAGTCACAGCCGCCCCTCTCCATGGGATTACACGTCACAAGGTAGGCCGACTCAAGATTTTGTACGACTCAAACTGGAGTCATTAACGACACAATGACTCAATTTGGAAGGCAAGACGGAAGACGTAGCTAACTCCATGTAGAACACCGACCCCAAACTGACTCGGGTACAATCATGTAACCCTGAACCGACCGTGTATATATGGCCGGTCAGGGTGCCCCCCTAAGGGTACACTCTCAAATTCTAGCAATCTTGTCTCCATGTAGCGATACATCAACATTGTAATCAAAATAATCATCAGTATAATAAAAGCAGGATTAGGTCTTTACCTCCACCGTGATCGAGGGGCCGAACCTGATCACATCATGTATACCAATCTCGTCCCGGATAACCCTAAGTCGCCTAGCTCCACACCTTCGATATGCCACCTTATGATGGCATTTTCCATGTCAACCGCACGACAGATATCCCACACTTTGCAGTATCTCCTTAAGAACTCTATTGTGTGAACGAAAAGTTGTAACACACATCATAACATTAAGTAGTCTAACTAATATGCAAGGTTAAATTGAAATAGTAGTGGAGTGGCTAAATTTAATCAACATAAAATGGTTCGATTACACATGATTTAATTATGTAGCTACAATGTAGGATGGTGTGATTTTATCAACCATATGGCTAATTAAAAATGTATGTGTGGGCAATTGGATGGTGAAAAGGTTGAATGATGTGGATAACGTACATGTAGAGATCAGATGACTAACATCAATAAAGTGGGGATGACCAAAAAATGGTAATATATGAATGATGTATAGAGCTTACATATTGAAATGGATTATCATTTTTTTGTTTGTTCCAAGTTGCAACTAAGAGCATATCCACCGGCGCCACCATGAATGTATCCATCATCCCTCAAATATTGTCCTCCATGGAATGTCCGAACACATGTCCGGGCCTATGTGGCCAGCTGCCCCAACGGTGCGTCTCAAACGGACAAGTGCTCCATTGTCTTCTTTCTGTTTCTAAAAAATGCACTCATTGGATGTTCTATGAAATTTATTTATTATAGCCGATGAAAAAAAACATGGTTTGAAACATGAAACATTGTAATCTGTAATCTGATTACAGATTACAATGTTTTGCTCTCGCTTCAACTGACGGTGTAGCACCGGCCGGGGACCTGGGCGAAAAGGAAAGAAGGAAGCAACACTGCAACAGAGAAGCCGCTTGCACCGGCCGGAAAGGCTGCTGCAGGTAGCTCTCTAGCAACAACTCCGAAAACGACTTCCACATCGTCTTGATCAATCAAAACTCCTGCTAGCTGTGCAGCATCAGAGGCAGACGAGATCGTTGTGAAGCTGAAAAGAACTACCAGGTAGGATTCGCAATTGGCCGGCCGGCGGGTGTGAAACAAGAAGCTTCCTCTACGTGTACTACCAGCAGGAGAGTAGTAGTATCTCCCAGTAATAAAGCACCCAAAGTAAAGCAGCTCGATCGAAAGAATCGATGGCGACCACTCGCTTGATGTGCACACCACGCGGGCACGTCGGAATCCCACCCGGCGTTATACTCCTGGCCAGTACTACGACGCGGCATGGCAACTGTATTCTGTGACCGTCGTCACTCCGGCCGGCGGCGGCCGACCTGCCACGAGAAAAGGCTCGTCTTTCTCCAAACGATTCCTCTTCTTTCTTCGTCCCCGCGTCTCCCTTTTCGTTTTCTTGCTGGCGGTGTCCAGACTGCAAACACCAACAAGCGCGTGGAAGAAGAGAAGAGTTCCCTTCTCCAAACACAGCTGTAGGTATGTGTGTGGAGCTGACCTTCTCCATCCAGATCGGCGATCCCGTTTTCAAGGGGTTGACCTTGAAAATAAAAACATATTTCTGCGCCACGCCAACAAAATAGCTTTTTCTTGCCTTTTGATCTTTTGGTTCTATTCTCTTCTCTTGGTCTGGATGGAATCAATCCAGGCGCCTCTGCCCTCGGTGGAGCGGTGGCCACCCTACCTCCTCTCTTCATATTCATATTCATATTTCATATTGCCTAGTCCATCATGATATCCGATCGGGCCAGCTGGTTGCATGTGCCTACGTAAGTATCGGATATGTTTTACCAGTCAGATTACAATTATCAAAATACCACTAGCATCTATGCATGCGTATACCTTTGACAGCGTACATGTATAGTATACCAGGGCAGAGGGCTTACTAAGTGTACTTTGATGTTTTCCCTTCCTTGTTTGGTGAGCAACTGGAGACGTACTTCACTCGCTGATGCATGGTTGTGCAACTTGTAACCAAAACAATGGTTGTTGTTGTTCATCCCATCAAGTTTCCAGCACCAAACTAATGTCCTTGGTGTTTTGTTTGTGCGTACGCTACAAGAAATCAGCTCCATCCTAGTCTATCCCTACGACCTCTGGTACCTATCAACAGAGTTGTAAAAGTGTGGCTTTTGTACCAATGTTCAAATTCAGTTTTTTTAAGTGATTCTAACAAAATTTAAGACATTTTTTTTAGTTTTTCCCATCCTAATCAACTGAAGTATATGGGTAAGGAATAAATTCAGAATCTGAAAGACGAAGAGCAAGCAATCTCCATCTCCAAACAACTATATACCACTTGCAGAGAATGAAGTGAGAATAACAAATTAGCAGCAAGGAACACTATTCTAGTATAAAAGACGGTTGAGAATCAAATCATGGTCCAACGTATGGTTGCATCCATGATTTATATCAACAGCTGTTTGTTTAATTTTTAGGTATATACAACTCTACCTACAACAGCTGTTTGTTGAATTTGTAGGTACTATATACAGCTGTACCTACAACTTTCAAGTACAAACCCACCACTACTTGAATAAATCTACATGTCGGGTTTTCTCAAACTCTGTGTGATTTCTTATTCTTCTTGATCACGAATCACCATGTTAAATTAATCGCAACAATTTACAGCAAATTCCACTGATCCATCTCTTGGAAAATGAGAATCTGTTTTTATCTCTCTTTTTTCCTGTAAAATTTTTATGGACAAGAACTAATTGATCCATCCTACAAGAAGCACCGTAATAAAAGAAGAAGAAGAAGAAAAAAAATCAAATCTTTACATGTTTGAGTAGGACCTGGCATGCCCGACTCCGGCGACCCGGCCCGAATCGAAGCTGAACTCACGCGTGTGGAACGGGCTCGGGTCCTCGGAGTCCGTCCGAGACCGCGACCGAGACATGTCGGAGCCGCCATGCCGGGAGCTGCTGTTCCGCGCGCCGCTCGTCGTCCGGACGACGCACTCTTCGCACAGCGACACAGCCCACTCCAGCTCGGCGACCACCTCCGACATCACCGGCCGGGCGCGCCCGCGTTGCCGGACGCACTCGGCGCCGAGCTTGGCCACGCGCGCCACCGCCTCCACCTCGTGCCCCCGCGGCGCGGGCACCCGCTCGTCGAGGATCGTCGAGATGTTGCCTGCCTCGACGGCCGGCACGGCGAACTCGATGACGTTCCTCGGCGACCCGCTACCTTCCTGGCTGTGGTCCCGGTGGATCGCCTTTCTGCCGGTGACGAGCTCCAGGAGCACCACGCCGAAGCTGTACACGTCACTCCGCTCGGTCAGCTCCTGGAGACGGTAGTACTCCGGGTCCATGTACCCCACCGTGCCCGCCGTCGCCGACGTCGTGGTCGAGCTCGCCGACTTCGCCGCGGCGCCGCTGACGAGGGAGAGGCCGAAGTCGGAGACTTTCGCCGTCCAGTCTTCGTCGAGCAGGATGTTGGACGGCTTGATGTCGCGGTGGATGATGGGCGGCACGGCGTAGCAATGCAGGTACTCCAAGCCCCGAGCGGCGTCCAGCGCCACCCGGAGCCGCGCCTCCCACGACGAGAAGAGAGGGGAGTAACCGGCGCCGGCGCCGGCACCGTGGAGGTGCTCGTGGAGCGCGCCGTGCGGCATGAACTCGAACACGAGGATGCGCTCGCCCTTCTCCTCGCAGAAACCCAGAAGAGACACCAGGTTGCGGTGGTTGACGCGGGACATCAGCCGCAGCTCCGACCGGAATGCGTGTTCCAAGTCGAACCGCCGCCGCCGCCGCGCGCTGGTGGACGCGCGCTCGGCGCGCTTGATGGCGACGTCCCGCCCGTCGGGGAGCTTCGCGCGGTACACGGATCCGAAGCTGCCGCTCCCGATTTTGGCCTCCTCCGCGAACCCGTTCGTCAGCCGCAAGAGGTCCTTGAGCGTGAACTCCTCGCACCCGAGCGGCCGTGCCGGTTGCAGCGGCGAACGCTCCAGCGCCGGCATCACCATGCTCTCGACGTCGGGGAAGAGCCGGCTCGACGAAGACTCCCCGGGCCCGACAGTGACGTGCGCATTCTTGTCCCATTTCCTGAACACCACGAGGTAGAAGGCCACACCCACGGCCGCGAGCACCGCCACGCCGGCGCCGGCCACGCCGAGTGCCATCGCCAGCCCCTTCTTCTTCCCATCGTCGTCGGGGGGCGGCGTCCACCCATTGGCTACGACGATCCTAGACGCGTTCAGCATCTGCTTGCAAGGCTGGCACACGGCGAGCTCTACGCCGTTCAGTCCGCCGCCGGTGCCGCAGAGCGTCCCTGAGCCAGAGACGACATCGCAGGCGCAGCTCGTCTTGGGCGCGCATGCCCCAGGCAGGGTGTAGTTGTACACGAGATGATTCCGGTCGAAGCGGCCGTCGTTGCCCCAGCAGACGACGGAGTAGTTGCTGGTCATGACGGCGCACACGGTGTCACCGTCGGCCTCAATTGACGCGAAGGTGGTGTGCGCGTACACCTTGGGCACCTTCACGCCCCAGCACCTGACCGTGCCGTTCCCGGCGAGTATGCACGTCGTGTTGTGGCCCAGTGCCATAGCCGCCATGTCGGCCGGCAGCTGGTCCGCGCGGACGGACGGGTTCCCGTCGCCCCAGCACACGAGCCCGCCCTCCACGTCCACCGCGCACGCGTGGCGGCGCCCAGCGGCGATGGACGTGAAGTTTGCCACCCGTACGCCGACGTGGGCGCGACGGCATGCCGCCGCCGTAGCAGCTCATGGTGGTGCCGTTGCGCTTGTCGACGCCGCAGAGGAAGTGCTGGCCCAGCGCGATGAGGGAGAAGTCGACGCCCTTGGGAGGGCAAGTTTGGGCCACTCCCAGCAGTTGGGCTCGTGGTCGTCGGAGAGGCCGCAGACGTGGGCGCCACCGCGGACATGGAGCGGAGGGAGGGGCCCCAGTAGAGGCGGCGGCCTACTGGGCGGGAGCGGTTGGCGGCGGCCTCCTCGGAGAAGGACCACCAGCGCATGCCGGCGTGGCCGCCGGCCGGGGCCATGAGGCCGCAGAGGAAGTCCTTGCCGGCAGCGATTGCGGTGAACGGGATGTCAGCTGAAGGGTAGGTCCTGATCTCGCCGTCGGGGAAGGAGGTGCAGCGTAGCTTGGAGTTTCCGCCGGTGGCGTAGACGCCATCTTCGTCTGTCCTGTCGATGACGAGGGCGCAGACGATGGTGGAGTTGGGTGTGTGGGAGATGGCGACCGTGGAGAGCTGGCGCCCCCCCGCCGAGCACAGCGGACGACGGCGGCGAGGGCGAGGAGCAGGAAGAGGAGAGGCGTTGTGTTGGTGACGAGGTGGAGGCGGCGAGACATTAGCATTGGGAGGGAGAAAGAGAAGACGACATGGATGGATGGATGGAGGTTTGCTTTGCTTCGCTTTGGTTTGTTGCTTTGTTTTGGGTTGTAGGTGAATGGATGGAGAACAAGTCGAAGACAACGCGTTTGGTTGGTTTTACTTTTGTATTTTATACAGACAAATTGATCATCGAATTTTAAAACAAATATATGTGATGGTGATGATGGATCGATGATGAGGTTGTTCTGGTTCGGTTTGGTAGACTTGACTAGGTCCGTTGAAATTCAAGTGTCAATGCTACCTTGTGAATCTCTCCTCCTCCCCTCAGCCAGGCGGCAGCTGCTTTGAGCTTAATTCCAAACCAACAATGATTGCTGGATTAAGCCGAGGCAAATTAGTGCATAAGCACTTGCTAGAGCATCTCTAACAGTAGCAAAGAGCTACTGCTAGCATTTCTCTTATGCTCTCCACGTTGTAGATAAAATTAGCGAAAACTTTTATCTATTACGCAATGGACTATCCCTTTTAGTATCTTCTGCAGCAATTCAAATATGTAAGGAGAAAGCTGACGTTCCGCCCTTTATCATCCGGTGCTACTAAGCACATTGTCTCTTCCGTATGGCAACGAACAAAAGTGTTCCCTTTCGCCAACACCTAGTGTGTACTGTGCCTAAAGCGTTGCGGCTAAGTCGGACAAGGTTAGTAGCAGTGGTTCACTGGTTACTACAACTTTGACATTTACCCTTTGACGAAGTTTCAGTCCAGACGGTAGATTCAGGCTCTATCGTCTTACGTGGGCAGGAAAAGTTCCAACCTTTACACAGCTATTTCATCGGTAATTTACTACTTTTATTACTAACCGAAAACGAGGAATTTATCAGCCCTTTGCAGAAATTTTCAATTCCATGAGTTAAGCAATGGCCAGCCCTTTCTAGATCAGAGAACAAGTGTTACGGTGGTTCAGAAACGTACTAGATGATCTTCGAGAGGGAAACAAAGGCACCAGATGGCAAACTATTACTGCACCACTGACTGGCTAAGACCAAGCAGAGAGCGAGACTTTATCAGCACAACCGCAGAAAACACATTAGAAAAGCGCAGCTTGTCCACATATCGTTCTTACTATACTCTTAAGGCAGCTCCAGGGAGTAGGTGACAGGTTTTAGGACAAACTGGTTTGAGAATGTATGTATGAATCTTCACTGCCAATACTCAATTCTGAATTATGCATCCCAGTCCCCATCAACCCTCTGTTTTGGGTTTGGGCAAGCAACTGGAGAGTCATCAGGTAGCAGTTGGCCAGAAGAATCGGCAAAAATACTAATCAAATCCTCGAGAGAATTAATATAGCCTCCGGGCCAACCCTACGCCAGGCCATCAAGCAATGAAACGACATGTGACTGTCACGATTACCTCGATACAAAAATGAAAGTGTATACACCAAGAGAATTCTTGCCGCACAAGAGACAGGTGTCCTCCAACTAATTTTCGTACCCACATCATACCAGATAGCCAGGGATCGGAGAAACGTTCTGACTAATCAGCTTTATACCAACCAGCTTCCATGTCTTCAGGGAAGAGCTTCCCCAGAGTCGTAACAACGCCGCCTGGAGCTTCTCTGGCAAGAAACTGATTTCCTAACGTTTCATTATCACTGTCATGGCGGCGTGCAGGGGGCTCTCCTTCGGTGCCGCTCGGCGCTGTTGACGGAACAGGGAATGGCACCCCCTGAAAGCAGAGCTCCGCTTGCTGGGGAAAAGGCGCGCATAGAGTTGCAAGAATGACTGGTTCTCCTGTTGAATGGGGAAATCTTCCATTTCAACCTCCCGGCTGGTTTCTGTCTGTGCCTGTAGTGAGATTACAAAAGTAGAGATTACATTATTATTTTTACGAAAATATAAAGGCATATAGAGATGACTTTTTAGCCCACTATATGATGCCTATTGGTCTGGATACTAAGATCTGGTGTGGGTACAGTAGCACTAAATACTAATAGGTGTACCGACAGGGCATGTTAGTGGGACCGAAAGCACATTGCAACATAAGTATAGTCAATCAACTGATGCAATATATCCATATAATTACTCGTTGCCCGGAACAATTTGATGGTTCTATCAAGATAGGAATGCAGACTGAACAAGACAAGTATGAGCCTTTTATGCCACTTGTTTCTAGCAACATTGTCAAAACCCCATACCATAGATAAAAAGAAATTTCCTTGATAGAGCCTGGTTAATTTACCTTCTGTTGGTGATGCTCAACTTCTGAGTTATCATTAGGCTGTGTGGAAGTATGCTCGTCCTGACTGTTCAGATCTTTATACTCCACCTCTTCTTTTTCCTCGGAGTATTGTCTGGAGCCCTGATCTTCATAGTCAGGAGATGGATTATTCTGAAATTTACCAAGATCTTCCATCTGAGTCTGTGCAACGTCTGCTTCCACTGTCGCTTTATACACATCAGTGTGCTGAGATTGCTCCTGACTAGAGGGTGTGTCATGACTACCAGGATTATTAACACCGAAGTTTACCTGGCGTGCAAAGCATAAGTTAGTTGAAGCATTCAAGGTAAAGACGATCAGCATTGATGGAAATACAAATTTACATTCTGAGAATAAAAGTGCGCAAACTATCTTGGAAGTGAAACCACACCTAGCACCAAGACAACTAAATGAATGGCGCAATAAGCCAATAATTATACACAATTACGGAATTGCCAAAATGACACTAGAAACACTTAAGGTGTCCGCAGTATGGTGAAGAGAACAAACACAGATAACAGAGACGTTGTGGTAGTTCTGCTGAGCACAATGTGGTTACACTCAAATATAAAGGAAGCAGCTAGAGAAATAGATCGAATGTACAGTACACGAACAGCCTCAGCCCAAAATGCACCAGAGGAAATTTCTTGTATACATGACACAAAGAATGCAATGGGCACTCGAACCAAGTTGTTGATTCTAACCTCCATGTTTTGTTCTTCAGAAATGTCATTATTAACTACAATGGTTTCATTATCAACAGACAAAGTTTCATCCCTTTCCTTCTTGCGTCGTGTAACTTGACAGACAGCACATCCACAGTCATTTTTGTGTCGATCATTCCTGTATTCAAACAACCATGTAAGAATATAGACTGATATCTCTATCTCCGTAACATAGAGAACCATAAATCAGCAGGTGGACATATTGGGTGCTAATGTTCTTTCTGTTGATTAAAACCCACCAGAAAGTGTACCGTGTTCCCGTCAAATAATATTGATCTAAAAGAATTAATCAAGGAGCATATGTGTGTGCCTGACACCTACCCACCATGACTACGCATTAATTCAGTCTCACAAACATGACACGTTTGGTAATATTAACCTAACAGGAATAATCAAGGAAAATATTTGTGTCGTAAGTGTTGTTTTTTGTGGTTCACTATTCAGCTAACTATGCACATTCATCTGAGGGAACAATGGTTCATCGCCTCGCAACTAAAATGTTGCAACATGAAGATAGGTCAGGAACTCCATCCAAATATACAAATGGAAAGCATAATAGCCTCTAAATAACTGTAAGAACTTCAAAGAAAACATGCATATCTCTGTTATGATCTTGGAAATTTTATATCTACATTATGTTTTAGTCCAAAAAGGCAAATAATAATACTATTATGCTAATAAAGTCAATATTGGCAGTTCAAAAAGGTAAAAAAAAACATGGTACGCTTGAGTCTTATAGATGATATGCTGGACAAATCACTGTTACCAAGTGCAATATGTTGTTCAGTTCATTCCAATCTAAGTGTTTTAAACTTTTAGTTGACATGATTCCTGAAGAGCATGCACATAGCAGCAAAACCTTTATATCCCATGCTAGTCTAGCCTCTGGAATATAAATATAACTTGAAGGAGATTGTCACAAGATTAATTACATACCCTGGGCGTCGCCTTTTTGCTTAGACTTGCTTTTTGAACTACCTTTGACAGCCTCATCACCAGTGTTGTCATTGCCACCTGCAATTTTGGGTAAAAATCATGACACAAATGAACTCATGCATTTGGCCAGGTAAAGCAAACTATATGCAACTCAAAAGAATTACCATGGGAGTGTATATCACTGTTAAAATTCTAATACATTGAAATGTGGAAGGGTAGTGGTATAACAGCATTATTTAATTCATTTTTCTATTTGCTCTGTTATTTAATGAAATAGTGCAATAACAGGAGAAGTCAAAACTTGAATTTTTTTCTGCACTATACCAAATAATTTGAAAATAAAATCATAAAAACTGATGGTATAAATGACTTGATGGTAATTCTTTTAGTATAAAGTATTTCCTTTCGAAGTTGGTATTGACTCATTTGCGGCACACATAATTTACTACTTGAAACAGTAACTAATAAAAAAACTCATATATGCAAGCTAAATATCAGACAGAAAACATAAATTCAGGACAAGCTGGGAGCTTCCATCTGTCGGTCTGTCCAATACTTACCATTGTCCTGCACATCAGAATACAAGCCTGCTGCCAGCCAAGTCTTCATGAAGGCCTTCTTTACACGTTTCATAAGCTCTACTACATAATCACCTTTACTGTTGTACTTGGTACAATTATTCCATATAAATTGCACATCCTTATAGACATCCTCTGAATTCATGTACTTGTTACCACGTTCTAAATCTTGACGTATTGTGCCAAAATCCATGGGAGTGTCTATAACATCAAGATAATCCTACAAAATAAAAGTGTGAGCGCAAACAAAAAATTCACACGCGGATAAAGTGAACCTTTTATCCATAAGAAGAGCATGCATTTCCATAATTTGTTTCTTAGGTAGTTAGAGCAACAATCGCAAGACATGCAGCAACAGAAATCTACAATGGGAAACTGCAGAGGAAATGATCCTCATTTGTGACTTTTTTTCTTACTCTCTTGGCTATGATCAAGAAAAACAAAATATACTGGGGCTCAGAACTTGATCTTGTGAGGAAGGAAAACCTGACAAGATTCAGCAAAATAATCATGGGGAGAGCTTTCGCCTTAGCTACAGATACTAGCCCTGTAATAACCATCAAGAGTGGAGAAATGGAATGTACTAATGGGAACTCCAGTTACTCGACCACCGAATTAAATGCAGGTCAGCCACCCATTCACTAATAGGCTTGCCACAGAAAAATTGCAGAGAATCACGAACATGGGGAACTGAAAACTGCATACTCATAGCAAGTTGATATCTGAACCAATTCAAAAACGGAAGTGATCAATACTGCACAACTGAAGACGTTAGGTGGACATGTTGATACGAAACCAAAATCAATGCCAGGCTGAGTCAATTAAGTGTTGAAGATCATTTTGGAAGGAAGATAGACCTGTGGGATGCCTACCAAAATGTCCCGATGATTTCAAATGAAAGAAACAGTACGAGAAAATACTCACAGGTATGTTCAGAGCGATAGGATTTACTGGGATGTTGAACGGCTCAGCTGCATCGACCTTCATAACCTTCTTAATAGCCTGAGTGAAAACGATAATTTCAGTAAAGATTTCATGTATTTCAGATTACTACCATGTGATGCTTGGAGAACCAGAAGACACCCTGTAAATCTGAGCCAAGTTGTACCCACCACAAGTGCAGCAGCTAACTCTTTCTCATCGTGTTGACGTTCTACGGTAGGCTGACTAACCTCCAACTCCTGCAAGTTCCTCGGCTCCGATGCCTCAACACTTTCATCATTTACTAAAACAGTTTCCTGCTTACTCGGAAGAGGTTCATCTACTTGATCAGCTTTCCTGTCCTGGGTGTTATCTGGTACCGAAGAAGATAATCCCGTGGACAAGATTTTAACGCTTCCTTCTTTCTTCGCCACCTTGTCCTTATCAGAACCACTCAACTCCGACGCCTGCCCATCAGTTGTCTGCCCATCTGACGAGGCAGCAACACCCTTTTCGGCGGTAACTTGCTTGCTCACTTCAGCGACAACAGCAGCCTGAGATTTACCAGCATCGGCAGGTGGCTTCGCGTCCGACGAACTATGGTTGGGCTCTAACGCCTTGGAGGACTTAAACTTCAACTTCACGCGACCATACACTACCCCCACCTTCGGCTTCGCGTACGGTATGTCGGCGGCGGGAGTAGCCGCCGCCGCCGCCGGTACAACGGCGCTCGCCTTCTCTGGTTCAGGAGCAGGCGCTGGTTCAGGCACAGCCGGGCTGGATTCCGAGACTAGCGCGGTCTCTGATGGGGTGTTCTCCTCGGTGCTCGGGCTGGACGGGGACGACCGCGAAGCGTCTGACGCTGTGGCGGTGTCGGTTTTCGAAGAACTCGACTTGCTCCCGCGCTTGCGCTTCATCTCCCTCCTCCTTGTCTTGGCAACCCGGAAAACAAAATTCTCCGGAAATTGGGGGATCGATCTCGCGCCGCGCTGAGTCAGAATCAGAATAACCTAATCGAAGCAGACATGGATGGATGTGTTAGATTACTGAGTCGCCGGGCATCGAAGGCAACGGTGAGAGGGAAGGGATGGTCGCTGCCGGCGGCAGGAGAGAAGCTAGGGTTCCTTACCAGTGGTAGGAGCAGACGACGAAGAGGAATTGATCCACGACAGTCCGGTACCAGTGGGTCGCGGCCACGAATTTGTGAGGAGGAAGAAAGAAAAAGACCGGGAAGGGGAGGAATTTGGGAGAGGAATCGGAGGAGAGACGGAGTTGGGCGAGAGGAGGAAGAAGAAGAGGATTGGAAATCTCGGCATCCGAAGTGGGCTTATGTACTGGGCTCTCTATGCGTATTCTGGGCTGTAATTTACAAATCGATTTATATGGGCCGGGCTGGGCTGATACTTCCGATGCTGCCAACCCTTGTGGGTGCAGGTCCAGCAAAGTTACTCACACTTCCCCCTAAAAAACGCCGTCCCGAAAACCAGATTCAGATATGACCGGAAAACGTTTCCGACAGAAAAGATGCGCTAAACTCATACTCACTCCGTTCCAAATTACTTAACTTGGTTTTGTCCAAATACGGATATATCTATACTTGTTTAGTGTCTAGATACATCCGTATTTAGATAAACCCAAATCAACTAATTTAGAACGGAGGGAGTACCAAAAATCATTTTAGGGTTTTAGTCAAATTCCTGATTTTGAACAACATAATCTAAAGAACATGACTACGCAGCAGGTGCCCTTGATTTAGCTAATCTGTACACACTTGGTAAAACTCAATTAGTCATCCCGCGTGTGTGAGAAACAACTATGTTTTGCATGCATGCACTAAAAGAGACTGCTGACATCATCATGCATTAATACGGAATTCAAAAATTCAAAATGTTTTGTAGCTCAAACCATTTTTCCGATTTATGATCCGTTTTCATCGTTGGACTAGTCACGTCGAGATTTCGAAACTAGATCCTATGTTGATATGTTCCGACGATATATTTTTTGGACCCAAAAGTTACCCACCCATTAACACATAAGTTACCAGGTTGTAGTATGTAAGTTACCCATCCAAGTAACGATTAATTTTCGGTTTGAAACTATATTGCATTTTGGTTGTTCTTTTCGATTTTTCCGTGTTTTGAAATTGCCACCTAGTTTCATAAGTGAGTTACCACTTTGGGACGATAAATTTATCGTGTACAAGTGGATAACTATCCACTAAAACACATGTGCAACTCCATAATTATTAGGGTGATAATTTTGTCGATTTCATGGTGACAACTACATCCATAAAACTGATGGATAATTCTAACAGTAGTGGGTGGGTAACAAATATAAAGAGGGCATGGTAATTATATCGATTTTATGGTGGATAACATATCTTTAATAAATGGACAACTCCATCAGTGAAGGGTGGGTAACTCTATGAGTACTGGGTGGGTAACTATATCATGAACACATGGATAACTTTATCAATACTAGGTGGGTATCCATAAGTACTGGGTGGGTAACTCCATCAGTACTAGGGGTGTGTAACTTTATTAGTACTAAGTTGGTGACTTTATCAGTAATAGGTGGGTAACAATAGAGTAGGGTAACTAAATCGATTTCGTTGTGTATAACTTGAAAGGATCGGTATGGCCACCTAGAGGGGGGGTGAATAGGTGCTACTCAATTTTTAGCTCTTTTTCAAATTAAGGCTTGACACAAAGGTAAATTCTCTAGATATTCAACTACGGTGAATTTACCTATATGACAAGTTAACACTAGACTAAGCAACGATACAAGTAAGAGCTAGCGAGTAAGGATTAACCGAACGGGAAGCAGGTGAAGACAAGGATGTATTCCCGAGTTCTCCTTTTTAGGGGAGTACGTCTCGTTGGAGGGGTGTGAGTTTTAAACTCAAACGCCAGAAATGGCCTCACCCTATTCTCCGATGAAACTTGCCCAAAAGTTCGGTTCACCTTCCACTATCGGAATCCTTCAAGGCGGAATTCGGAGCCCTTACAACAAACTTGAGGCTCAACCCACAAAAGGATTGGGGCTCCCAAGCACCACAACACCTACTACACAAAAGTAACAAGCAAATAAGTACAACAAGATGCGTAGGTTTTCCTAGTGGGAACCCTAGGCTCAAATCCCTCAAGTGAATGAGGGGGAAATGAAGAACGCTTTGGTGAAGATATAGATCCGGGTCTCCTCCTTCAATCCTCCAAGTATGAGCAAGTTTGGTCGGAGGGATTGGGAGATCTATGAGCATTGAGCTTGCAATAATGGTGGGGAATCAATTTTGGGCGAGATAACTGGCTGGAGGTAGGTGGAGGGGTATTTATACCCCTCCCAAAATTGTAGTTGTTGCAGTCCACTTACACCGGAGACTCCGGTCCAGGAGGGCCGGAGACTCCGGCCAGGACTCCGGACCCGGAGGGGGCGGAGACTCCGGTCTCAGGCGGAGACTCCGGGGTTCCTCTGGACCGACTTCGGACCCATAACAGAGAGCGTCGTCTTGTGGAGCTCTTCGCTCCAAAACTTGATGGGCCGGAGACTCCGGCCCCTGAGCACCCCTGAGGGCGAAGACTCCGGCCTGGACAGACATGTTGCATTCTCCTTTTTCCTTGACAAGTGTTTCGATGCAAAGTATAAATATTTCTTTTAATTCCTGCACCACTTAACATCAAATTAGATATTTCCTAGTGTTGTTGCCTAACACACAAAACACATAGGGGATATAAAATATGTCCTTTCATAACTATACCATGAACACATGGAACTCCAGCAAAACTAGATGGGTAATTTTATCAGTGCTATGTCGGTAACTTTATCAGTACATAGTGGGTAAATCTATCAGTACTGGGTGGATAACTCCATCAGTACATGGTGGGTAACTTTATCGGTATTAGGTTGGTAACTCCATCAGTACTGGGTGGGTAACTGTATCGGTACACGGTGGGTAACTTCATCAGTAATAGGTGGGTAACTACACCAGTACTGGGTGGGTAACTTCATCAGTACTAGGTGGGTAACTACACCAGTACTGGGTGGGTAACTTTATAAGTATTAGGTTGGTAACTTTATCAGTACTGGGTGGGTAACTCCAACAATACTGGGTGGGTAACTTTACAAGTATTAGATTGTGACGTGGTGTGGCCACGGCAAATCACAAGGTCGAGTACCCCAGGTTGATTGAGAAGGAGAGAAGTTGGAGTGCTGGTAGTTACCACGGCTGACAAGCAAGGCGATTTACCTAGTTCAGGCTCCCGGAGGATAATACCCTACTTCCAGCTTATCTGTTATTGATAGTAGGGAGGTGTTACAATGGCGATCCCGGCGAGATGTCGATCTCGCTAGGGCTTTGGTGGTGGAATATGAGTGTGTCCCTGATCGGCGGCCCACCCAGCCTTTATAAAGGAGGCTGGGTCTAAGGAGTTCGCAACCGACTGGGTTTACAGGTATGGTAGGTTCTACCGACCTAGGTTTCGCCTGCCTTGAGGTGTACTCTATTTTCTTGGGCTCCCTTCGTGGGCCTTGATCATCGTCTTTCAGTAGGCCGCCTATTGGGACCTTGTCCTTGTGTGCACCAGGTACCTTCATAGTGGGGCACCCGATAGGTAGGCCCACGTCAGTAGCCCCCGAGTGCTTGGTCGAGTCAAGAATCGGGTAAGGACTCCTCCCCGGGTGCACGTCGTCTTCTACCAGTTGCAAGGCATTTTGTTCTGAGTCGGTAGTACATCGACTGTTGGATATGTTCATATTTTGCTGTCTTGCCGATAGTTTCTGGGGATGATGATATGGCTGGCCTGGCGCACTCGACGGATCGGGACCAGTTAGATGCTCTTGGGCAAGAACCTAGCCAGCCTACATCAAGCCCGAGTCCCCGGACTCAAACCTGGAAAGAGCTGTTGAGCTTCGACTCATGCCGCGGGGGTCTTACAGAGGATGTTGTGATTATTTGAGTACCCAACGCGTCCGTCGGGATTTTCTTCATGCCTGCTGGCACGGAAATGACAGGGTGAACGCAGTGGGTGCGAGCCCTAGCCCACTCGAATGATCGTCGGGTCTTATCCTTGCACATTGGGTGCAGCATCCGAGGGTTATATGCGGCGGACGCATCTCAGGAATTGAATGTTTTGCGACTGCTGTCGTTGTAGGCTTGAGACTCGATTGTCCAGTTTGTGGTTATCGAGGGCACGACAGCGCTCCCGATGGGAGTAGCCCCCGAGATTGAGCTGAATTGCTTGCAATTGAGGTTAATCTCAATTAACATCCAGTCGAAAGAAATTTTCTGATGCGCTCCCGATGGGAGTGAATGGACTCGACAGATGAAGGAGTCCCTTTTCAGCCTGCTGGCCTACTGAAAGAAGTGTGAATGCGAGGGACTCGACAAATTAAGGAGTCCCTGTTCAGCCTTGCAGCTTACTGAATGATATGCTCGGGTGAGATGTACACCGGAGTCGAAAAAGGCTAGGGTCCGTCAAGGGGACCTAATAGCCTGTTGGCTTTTATCTTGTTGCTTGTGACAAAAGTCTGGGTCGAAAGATTCTTCAGCTCTTTAATGCTGACGTCATGCATGAAGATCTTTGCTTGCTCGGCTCCGCTGATGGGACACGTCAGCGTGGGCCCATTGTCAGTGTTGACCAGGGAGGACGTCTGTTCAGCTCCGATTTGACCGCACGGCGTGCAGTTTTCGGGACGTGATGATGGTCTCCTCGTTTTTCGTGCATAGTGGACGGCGTGGGCTGCGACGGTTGCCCTCCGTGGCCGCCACGTGTAGGGTTGGATACGGGCCGTTGCGGCCGATGCCATTTGAACGGTTAAGATTGGGCGGCGCCGCGGTATATTAATTTCACCGCGAGGGGAAAGATTATTTTCATCCCCATTCTCGCTGTTCTCTTTCCCTGCTCCATCTTCCTCCTCGTGCTTGCTATTCCATTACCACCGCACTCCAAGCTCTTCCACGCGCCCTCGATGAGAACAAGCCATGACGAAGGTGGGCGCGAAGAAAGGTGCGGCGGTGCGGCGGGGACGAAGACCAAGACGGGAAGCGCAGCGGCGAGCGCCGCCACCATTGTTGACGCCGCGGGCGTCGACAGGTTGAAGAAAGTTCCCGGCGACTGGGTCAAGTCGTCCGTCAAGGCGCAACACCTTGACGAGCTCCGGGAGGACGGACTGCTGCCGCCGGCCAATCAACTGGCCGTGCGCGCGCCTGGGAAAGAGGTAATCCCCCAACCTCGAGCCGGCGAGCGCGTCTGTTTCGTCGACTTCTTCATCAGGGTCTCTCTTTCCCCCTTCACGACTTCGTGCACGGATTGCTGTACGCGTACGGGATCCAACTGCATGATCTGACGCTGAACGACGTCCTTCACATCGCCTGCTACTTCATCCTTTGCGAGTGCTTCCTGGGAGTGCACCCGCACTGTGGCCTGTGGAAGGCCATCTTCAACGTGAAGAGGAACGTGGGCGGCGGCGGCTTCGGCATCCAAGTGCACGGCGACACCAACTACTTCTTGCTGAAGCAGGCGGACTCCCTCCAAGGCTGGCGGAAGAAGTGGTTTTACGTCCGCATGGAGTAGGAGGGCGTCCCCAATTTTGAGGCTAACAAGCCTCTGAGGAAGTCGAACGTCTGGGCACACTCGCTGTCGAGTGCGGACAAGGTTGAAGTGGCGCCACTACTGGGCGCGGTCGTCGAGTTGCTGAAGTTGATTAGCAAGGAGGTGGGTGGCATCCACCTAATTGCCACGATGATGAGGAGACGCGTGCAGCCGCTACGCCTGCGGGACCACCCCATGTGGGAGTACCAAGGCGAGGAGGACTCGACTCGCCAGACGAAGGAACCGCGGTCGAAGAGGGAAGTCGAAACCTCTGTGCGGTCTGTGACTAGTCTCAGAACTGTCGACCCCTGCAACGTCGACTGCCCCGTGAAGCCATACGGGGTCGATAACCCACTGCCTGAGGTATGTGTTTAACTTTGTGCGCATTCGACTCTTTTGTTTTGTTGTTTATCTAGTACTTCGTGTGTGCGCCTCTTTGTCTGTATTGACGTATGCTTGACTTGCAGGGTCACCTGGCTCCCACGTGTCTACGGCCACTGCCCGAAGATGGGCCCACCTTGGAGGTGGAATTTCTGAAGTTGATGACGACTCCCTTTCCTCGGCGACCACCTCTCCCGATGAGGTGGCAGAGGAAACGGAGTTGGAAGAGGAGGATGAGCAGCCGCTCAAGCGCCAGCGCCGGGACAAGGCGAAAGCTGTTGTCGAGGAGTCTCCATCCGAAAGGGTGGAGCTTCGCGATGATGGCGACTCGGGTTCGTCGTCGCCTAGCCTGAAGGAACCCGTGGTGGTTGAGCCGCTCAACATGGCACCTCCTGTTGGCACCTCCTGTTAGCGGCGCGACCGAGTTCGGCGGGTTGTTCAACGTCGATGACCTTGGCAGTGACGAAGAGGAGATAAGGTGAGCACCTTTCTTCAAGGTAAACTTCTGTCGTCCACTTAGCCTTGTATTGATTTGTTCCTTGTTTGCGCAGCACCGGTCATGGCACGAGTGTGCCTCAGTCACCTGCCCGAGAACGGGCGGCTACTCTAAGTGGTAGGGAGTCAGAGCTGACACCTCCGGAGGCTTCTGCCTTGGCGACCACTATGGCCACGACGGAGATTGTGATGATGGCGGCTCCCTCCGCTCCGAATGTGCCTGCGCCGTCTGCTCCGTCTTCTTCGAGTGCGACGCAGCTACAGGATCATGTAAGTATCTTCTGTCTTGTTGATTTATTGGGTGCGCGTCAGTGCTCCCGATGGGAGTAGCCCCCGAGGCTATGTGTAACTAGTATAGTTGGGCATAGGCTCAAAATCATGTGCCGATCGACTCCGTGCAGCCTTACTACTGCAACCTCATGGAGTCGGGTGCGGCCTACGTCCAATTGGAGCAGGAGAGGGATGACCTTCGCGCTGCGCCGGAGCAATCGAAGCGTAAGCTCTTCTCTTTGTTCTTGTTCACTTGCTGTTACTCATGTATCGCAACCAGTCGACACATTCTGTCTTCATGTAGGTGCTCAAGAATCTTCCGCGAAGCGAGTGCGCAAGCTCGAGAAGGAGCTCAAAGCTCAGCACGATGACGCCGAGCGGAAGCTGAAGGAGGCCAAGGACCGCGAGGATGCCACCCGCCAAGGCGAAAGAGTGCAGGTGGAGCGCCTGCTCACGCTCGCCCACGTTGTAGGAGGTAATGTATCCCTGTGCTGTGTGCTTGAAGTGTCATTCTCCCAATTCAGTCGAATTGGTACTTAGTTTACGAGATGTACAGGTGCATTTGGCGCGACTCCTCCTCCAGAGCCAACGGATGAGGACGTCCCACTGGAGCGTGCCGTCAGCATCTTCGACTCCATGTGTGCGTATGCCAAGGATGCCTTCACCAAGTCGACCGGCGCTCTTGCTGCGGTGCACAAGAACGTCTTTCCACTGCGCGCACCACCCGCCAGTGTTGATGGCTTGGCTGCGGTGCTTGGCCCCGAGTCCTCCACCATGGCGAACTTCACGCGCGCCCAAACGTTACGTGGCTCAGAGCTTACATTCAAGCTGTTGCTGGGCCACGGTGTTGCGGGTGACTTCAAGAAGGTTGTTGCGGAATTCCGCGAACACCTGATGGAAGGACCGTGAAGTTGAGCTCGGTGAAGGACGAGGCGGCACGTCTGGTAGAGGACATGGTGTCCATGGTGGAGCGCCGTAGTGCTGAAATTGCCGCCCGTGTTGTTAGGTCTAGGTCGGAGTCGGTGTCATAGGGTGTAGCGCCGACTCCCTTTTGTTGTTTTTTTGCTTGTAATGAACCTTGAAGCGTTTGTATATTTGATTTCGACTTCGCAGTCGACTTCTGTTTTAATTGCTCTGTCGGGACCCAGCCCCCGAGTGTGTTGTCTTTTGCTTTGGAGATCTTATGTTGATCGACCTGTGTCATTGGACAGGCTGAGTCTTCTGGTGCATCCAAAGCTGCTCCTTCCACGAGTACGCGGCACCGAACTGGTGCCCGAAGCAAAAATGATAAGGCCATCATGTCATGGATAAAGTGAAAGATCGCGAATCTGGAGCGGGAGCTGAAGGATGTTCGGGCTGAACTGGTCGCCGAGAAGGCGAGGCCCGCTCCCTCGTCTGAGCGAGAGGATTATCTGATTGGAAATGTTGGATCTAATTAACCAGCAGCTGGAATGTGAGAACATTCGACAAAACCTCCGACTGCCAGTTGCTGCTGCTTTGAGTGCTGCTAACTTTGCTTGTCTTCGTTGTGCAGGTGTGAACCATGACAAAAAAGCTGAAGAAACTCGCATAGTCGAGCGACTGGACGGGATTGTTGATGGGACGGCTTCTGGTGCTCAATACTTCTGGTCTGACAGGTCCAAGGCGCGAGTGCTGGCCACCTTGCTGGATCGCGCTTGGCGTGCTGTCCTGCTATTGGAGTCGTGCCAAAATACTCTGGCCAAAGTGCACCGTGCAATGTTCCCACATAACGAGCAGCCGCAAGGCATACCCGCTCTGTTGACGAGGTTCCGCGAGGGCAAGGCGATCCAGAAAATGCTGCGTGCTGAGCTTGTAGGTGGGGCAAATATTGCCTTTGCGTATTTGCGACTCCACTGGTCGAACTTCAACTTTGAAGGTGCCACTGAAGGCCTGCCTGAGCGGAGTCATTATACTAGCACCCTTGGCTGGGCACGCAAGGTCATCGCTCAGGTGCAGAAGCAGACGGAGGAGCTTGTAGGTCCGTTGGACGGCGGTCCCAAGGATGAGCCTGTAGATGAGTAGGCAACATTTTGTATGTTTGATTTGTAAATGAAGATATGAAAACGTGGGGCAGCCCCCGAGTGTATGTATGTAATGTGTTTGTCGAAGACAACAATTTGTATAGAGAGCTTGGACGCAGCCCCCGAGCGTTCGGATATACTCTCCGCGTTTGCGTGATGACCTGTGCGGCGCAGCCCCCGAGCGTTCGGGTGTGGCCAAGGTTTTGCTTGTTTTGTTTGAACTTGTGCGGCGCAACCCCCGAGTGTTCGAGTGCGGCTAAGGCCTTGTTTTGTTTCTTGAAGTTAGCATGTGCGGCGCAGCCCCCGAATGTTCGAGTGCGGCCAAGGCGCTATTTGTTTCTTGAACCTGTGCGGCGCAGCCCCCGAGTGTTCGGATGCGGCCAAGGCTTTATTTGTTTCTTGAACCTGTGCGGCGCAGCCCCCGAGTGCTCGAGTGTGGCCAAGGCTTTATTTGTGTCTTGAACCTGTGCGGCGCAGCCCCGGAGTGTTCGAGTGCGGCCAAGTCTTTGTTTGCTTTTTGACTGTAAAAAGTAAAGGGAGAATGCTTTTGTATCTCAATCATTGTTTATTAAGCTAGCAAGCCGCCTCATTAAAAACCTTCCAGTCCCCTTAGGTACCCTGGTAAGGAAAAGAGTGCGTCTGAAACCTGCTGCTTGTTTGGCGTGTAAGCGCGATTACATGGATGTGTATGCTATGCGTAGAAACGGCGCAGCTACGCAACGTTCCACGGGTTGAGGGAGAGTTCCCCTGTCTTTGCATGCTTCAGGCGGTATGCGCTGCCGTCGATGGCTTCCGTGATGATGAAGGGTCCCTCCCATGGGGAGGCGAGCTTATGCACCTTCTTCTGCTTGAGCCGCAACACCAAGTCGCCAGGGATGAAGGATCTCGTGCGCAGTCATCGGCCATGGTAGTTGCGGAGACTTTGCTGATAAACAGCTATCCGGGAGAGTGCAATGTCCCTAGCCTCGTCCAGCGTGTCGACGCCATCTTCGAGTGCTTCTTCTGCGTCTGACTCGTCGTATGCAACCACGCGAGGTGCGTCGAATCGTAGATCATACGGCAGCACTGCTTCGGCGCCGTAGACCATGAAGAATGGAGTGTACTGTGTTGATCTGTTGGGCGTGGTTCTGAGACTCCAGAGAACAGAGGGTAGCTCTTCCACCCAGGCACCCGCGGCGCGCTTGAGTGGCACCAGTAGACGTTTCTTGAGGCCGCTACAGACTATGCCGTTTGCTTTCTCGACTTGTCCATTGGATTGAGGGTGTGCGACTGAGGCGTAGTTTAGTTTGATGCCTTGCTCCGTGCAGAAGTCTTTGAACTCGTCGGCTGTGAAATTTGTGCCGTTGTCCGTGATGATGCTATGTGGTATCCCAAATCTGAAGATGATGGACCTGATGAAGTTGACAGCTGATGTAGCAGTCGAGCTTGTTATAGGTACAACTTCGATCCACTTTGTGAACTTGTCGACTGCCACCAAAAGATGCGTGTGTCCACCACGAGATGATTTCTTCAGCGGTCCCACCATGTCGAGTCCCCACTGGGCAAAGGGCCAGGCGAGCGGTATCGTTTTCAACTCTGATGCGGGTTCGTGCGGCTTGGTGGCGAACTTCTGGCACCCGTAGCATGTTCTGACTATCTCTTCGGCTTCCCGCATTGCCGTAGGCTAGTAAAATCCTGCTCGAAAGGCTTTGGCCACCAGGGCTCGACTGCCGGCGTGATGTCCGCAAGTTCCTGCATGGATGTCGTAGAGTATTGCTCTGCCGTCTTCCGGGTCGATGCAGCGCTGTAAGACTCCAGATATGCTGCGCTTGTATAGTTCTCCGTTGATGATCGTGAAGGCCTTCGAGCGGCGAGTGATGCGCCGAGCTTCTGTTGTGTCCTCTGGCAGCTCCTGGCGCAGCATGTATGCGAGGAAAGGGGTCGTCCACGTTGGCTCGATGAGGAAAACTTCGACGTGTGGTTCCCTCTCCTCGGGTACCACCGTATCCTTTGTCGTTTGATCCTTGGCTATTGCTGTTGTAGAGGGTGCGATTGGCTGCTTGAGTTTGATGGACCGTTGTTTAATGCACTCGACGAAGACTCTGGGTGGAACTTTCGCCTTGGTCGAGCCGAGGTTGGCTTGCATGTCTGCTTCTTCATTACTTTCGCGGCCTATGTGCCGCAGCTCACAGCCATCGAAGCCACCCTCCATGATGTTGTAAAGGTCCCGATACGCAATCATGTTCTCTGCCGTGGCTTCGCACTCCTTCATCGTTTGCTGTATAACGAGGTTCGAGTCCCCATAGATCATGTGGCGAGTGGCTCCGCAGTTCTTGGCCATCCGCATGCCATGTAGTAGAGTTTCGTACTCAGCTTCATTGTTGGAGGGCTTGTGGAAGTCCATCTGTAGTACGTAGCTAAGTTTGTCGCCTTTTGGTGATGTCAGGATGATGCCTGCGCCCGCACCCTCGAATTTCTTGGATCCGTCAAAGTACATAGTCCATGCATTGGACAGGTCGGGTAAATTGGGCAGCTGGGCTTCAATCCACTCGGTTGTGAAGTCCGGAAGTACTTGCGCCTTGATCGCGTTGGGGTGCGTATATTTCAGGTCCCACGGGCTGAGCTCGATGACCCACTTTGCGACTCGACCTGTTGCGTCAGGGTTGGTGAGGATGTCTGAGAGGCCCGAGGCACTCACCACTGTGATCGGGTGCTCGGCGAAGTAATGAACCACCTTGCGTGAACTCATGAAAACACCGTAGGCTAGCTTCTGTTAGTGCAGGTACAGCTGCTTTGATATGGAGAGAACCTCGCTGGGGTAGTATATGGGCCGTTGCACTCGATGTGCATGGCCTTCTTCTTGGCGTTCGACGACGAGGACGGTGCTGACCACCCTGTTGGTGGTTGCCACGTAAAGGTATAGAGGTTCCTTTTCCTGTGGTGCGACGAGCACTGGTGGAGTCGCCAGGACCCTCTTGAGATCCGCGAATGTTGCTTGGGCTTCTGGCGTCCACTCGAATTTGTCAGATTTCTTCATCAGTTGGTAGAAAGGGAGTGCCTTTTCACCCAACTTACTAATGAACCGGCTGAGCGCTGCGACTCGGCCGGCTAGGCGCTGGACCTCTCGAAGCTTGGTCGGGGCTGGCATCGTGGGATTGCTTCTATCTTTTCGGGGTTTGCCTCGATGCCTCTGGCAGATACAAGGTACCCGAGTAGTTGCCCAGCTGTACGCCGAAGACGCACTTAGTTGGGTTGAGCTTGTACGTGTTGAGTGCGGTGAATGTCTCGCGTAGGTCGTCGAGGAGCGTGTCCTCTTGCTTGGTCTTGATGACTATGTCATCGACATAAACTTAGACGTTGCGTTCTATCTGGTCCTTGAGGCAGGACTACATCATGTGCTGGTAGGTGGCTCCAGCGTTCTTGAGCCCGAAGGGCATAGTTTTGTAGCAATAAACACCATGGGGTGTGATGAAGGCTGTTTTCTCCTCATCCTCCTCTCGCATCCTTATCTGGTTGTAGCCTGAGTAGGCATCCAGGAAGGACAGTCGCGCGCAGCCAGCCATGGAGTCGACGATCTGGTCGATTCGTGGCAATGGAAAGTGATCCTTCGGGCAGCACTTGTGGAGGGAGGTGAAGTCGACGCACATGCGGAAAATTTTTGTCTTCTTATTCTCTACGAGGACTGGGTTAGCAACCCAATCGGACTTCTTGATTTCGCGGATGAACTGAACGTGAAGTAATCTGTCGACTTCTTGCCCTATAGCGACACGCTTCGGCTCGGAGAAGCGGCGCATGGTTTGCTTGACAGGTTTGGCGTCTGGATAAATTTGAAAGGCGTGCTCAGCGAATTCCCTGGGTATACCTGGCATGTCGGCTGGACACTAGGCGAAGATTTTCCAGTTCTCACGGAGGAACTCGACGAACGCGATTTCCTATGCAGGAGACAGGCTTGATGGCACGAGCACTGTCTTGGAAGCGTCAGTCGGATGAACTTGGTGTTCCCTTGTGTCGTCGGTTGTGCTGAACGAGGCGTCAGGTGCCGGTTTCTTGCTTGCGGAAAAGAGGGTCTTGTTGTTGCCGAGTGACAAGTCCTCGAGTTGCTGCTGCATGCTGAAGGGCTCGGAGATCCTGCTGAACTCGCGGTCGCAGTTGTCTGAGCGCTGGAAGTCGCCGCGCACAGTTGTGACTCCCTTCGGTCCTGGCATCTTGATCATGAGATAGGCGTAGTGTGGGACTGCCATGAAGCGGGCGAACGTCGGGCGCCCAAGTATAGCATGGTATTGTGATTTCCAGTCCACTACTTCAAAGTCAATCATCTCCTTTCGGAAGTGTTCGGGTGTGCCAAAGATCACTTCGAGTGTGATTACTCCTTCAGGGTAAACTGCTTTCCCTGGAACGATGCCATGGAAGGTGCTATCTGACTTTGCTAGGTTCTCCAGAGATCGGCACATCTTCCGGAGAGTGTCGGCGAAGATAATGTTGATGCCGCTGCCACCATCCTTGAAGACCTTGGTCATGTGGAATTGACCTATATGAGCTTCGAGTACTAGCGTGGCGTGGCCTGGGCGCGGTACCCGCGGAGGATGGTCCTCTCGAGAGAATGTAATGCTGGTCTCCGAGCCTTTGAGGTACTCAGGTGCGGTTGGTGGCATTGTCACGGCCTGGTAGACTTGGCGGGTGATCAACTTTTGGCACCTGTTTGACGGGCGCCCCTTCTGTATCATGTTCATTTGCCCTCGAGCCTGAGGGTATTGTTCTCCTGGCGCGGGAGGTGCATCAGTCTCGGCTGGTACTGGATTGCCCCTGCGATGTGTGTAGGGTTTGCTGCGGGTGGTCCTGGGAGGGCCAACTGCTGTGCTGGTTGAGGTGCGGGGGCTGGAGCCAGGATTTTGGCGAATGCTCCGTTAATGCGCTGCATTTTTCAGCAGTCCTTCAACAGGTGAGTGGAGACCAGTTTGCCGGTTTCTTCACTTCTAAATAGATGGAACTTGCATGGTTCTTCAAGCTCCTACTCGGGTGTAAGCTCCAATCGCGAGGTGTCGCGAGGTCTGCGGCGCCAGTCGCGTCTCTGGTTTCCGTCGTTCCTGTACTCCTCCCGGCTTCGACTGTTCTGACGATTGTTGTCACGGCTGTCGGGGGAATACTTTCTGGATTAACTCGCGGCCCAATGCGACTTACTCGCATGAACAAAAGCCCACTTGGGAGCGAGCCCAGTATTGAACCGCCATAAGGGGAAGGATCTAGAAGACATATCCCGGAGGACGTGAAGACCAAGTAGTCTCCGAGTAGGCCTCTGGGACGTGTTCCTTGTGGGGAAAGTTTCCTTTGTAACCTGGCGAGCCTCTGTGTATATAAAGAGGACTCGCAGGACTTAGAGAGGGTCAAGCTATCAAGCCCAAACCCTAGCTCATACGGCGAGTACCAGATCGGATCGCCTCCATTGTAACACCTCGATTATCATATCAATACCAATCTAGGGTAGGCAGGAAGTAGGTCTTTTACCTCACATTGAGGGGGCCGAACCTGGGTAAATCTGTGTTGATCTTTGTTCCTGCGATCCCAAGCTCGGAGATGCTTGACTCGCGTAATCCCACACCTACGAAGTCATCTATGACACCTGACGTGACAAACCCACGACAGTTGGCGCCCACCGTGGGGCCTGCGGTCAAAAGCGTCACGTTCCGCACAGGATCGAAATCAGGCTTCAAGGACATCGCCATCGGCCAAGTTGAAGACATCAATGGTCCCCTTCATCGACGACTCAGAGTGGGGACCCGAGGCAGATCACATCGAGTTTGGATACATTGTTCCCATCGGATCAGTAAAAGTTTTCGTCGGATCCGTCAGTCGCAGACTATAGATACGACTCAAGGAAGCGAGTCGGTGGAGGAACTGCGGCCGGTCAGGGTCCGCGTGTTGGAGGAGCTACAACAAGCTACAGCAAACTACCCATCCCCGTCCCGTCAAGACCTGTTTGGGGATCTCTACCAAATCAGGAAGGAACCTCAAGATTGAAGAGATTGAAGCTATCAGGACGGAACTCTGTGAAGAGGCACAAAGACTCGCGGCTGAGCGCGAAAAACTCCAAGAAGAAGGTCGACGACTCCGTCGCTGGCAGCCAAAGCACCAGGCGGTCCGAACCAAGACGACATCTGAGCGCAAGAAACTCCAAGAAGAAGATTGGCGACTCCGTCGTTGGCAGCAAAAGCATCAGATCAAGATGGACAGAGGAGAGATGAAACACAGTTCCACGGCGACCCGAGAGCAACGTGTATGCCGCGATAGGGATATTGTCGAGATAACACCGGTTGGAGACACGCGAGCTGATAAGGAAGCTCGCCGTGCGATCGACCTACTGCAAACCGCTGCTTACAACAAGCAAATATGTATGGAGTCACGCCCAATGAGCCGCAAAACGAGGTATCATGGGGAGGAGAAAAGTGCAGCGTCGAAGAAGTGGTCAACCAGCTAGCAGGTTTGCAGGTATCATTGGAAAAAGAAAAGAAGATAGAAGGCGAGTCACGACGTCCGGAGCGACTCAGCCATCCCAGATTGAAACTGATTCAGATGAAGATTCAGCGCCAGTAAACTCCTATTCATTATTGAAAGGACCAGCATGTTTTGGAGAGGAAATACGGCTCACTCGTTCCCCCCGAACTTCGGTGAGTCGCAGCGAGTCACCACCTATCGCAGTGACCAAGACCCTGCCTTATGGATAGAAGATTACGAGGCAAGCATGACAGGGACTGATGTAACTCAGGAAGTACGTGCGAAATATTTCCACTTGGCAATACAGGGAGAAGCTAGGGATTGGCTGTTAAGGCTGCCATCAAAATCAATAAGCACATGGGAAGACTTGAAGGACAAGTTCATCAACAGATTCCAAACAGAAGACATGAAAAACCTTAGACAATGCATTCAAAAAGAGGACGAATCAAGCGGTGACTGGATCAAGAGAATCGCGGAGATCCTTGGCTCCGCCAAAACTTAACAGTACAGCTGCAATACAAGCTATGAGGAAGAACTGTAGATTTGAGCCGCTGGTGCACAAATTAAGTCGCGCTGAGCACAAGATTGATAGTTTCGACCAGCTTTTGGCAACAGCTGACAAGTACGCAAAGACAGATAAGGGACAGGCGGCTTATCACAGAACCCAACAGGGAAATTGCAAGTCCGCAAAACTGAACATCGCGCACACCAGATGAAGGAGCAAGGGAGTGATAAGGCCTTACTCCCTAATAACTGCAAGGGGATCTTCGACGTGCCTTGCGACTTACATCGCAGGAGAGATGGCAGGCCAGCGAGTCACACAAAGGCGCAATGTCATTATTACCGGAGGTGGAAAGAAGGCGACACGCCAGATGCGGCTCGCAGCAGATCATGCAGCACAAGAATAAATCTAGCTCTCATCAAGGGCCTGACGTTTTACCTAGAAGAAACATAGGACAGTTTCATACAGTGGAAGTACAAACAACGGATGGAAGCCGGAAGAGCGGTCAGATTTCAACGCCAGAAAGGTATCGTCGCTGGACAGAGCAATCGGTTATTTGGAGTCGCGGCGATCACCCCCCAGAAGTAAGAGATCCAGGACAGCCAGCTCTTGTGGTCACGCCTGAAGTCGCGGGATACAAGTTAAGTAAGGTCCTAATGGACGGAGGAGGAAGAGTAAACATCCTATATCAAGACACGCTCCGAAGAATGAATATACCCGAGACAAGGCTGCGACCATCCAGGAAAGAAATTCAAGGCATAATCCCAGGAGCTGTTACGCGACCAATCGGAAAGATAACACTTGAAGTTAGCTTTGGAACAGAGCGGAACTTCCGCACAGAGCTCCTAGACTTTGAGGTTGTAGCAGTCAAAGCTCATATCATGCGATCTTTGGAAGAGAAGCCTATGTCAAATTTACCGCCCGCCCCTGCTACGTCTACCTACAGTTAAAGATACCGGACCAAACGGTGTTATTACAATATATGGAGACAGGCAGAAGCGTTAGAATGCGAGAACGCAGGCTCAGCACTCGCAGAAGAAGCTTGCATCGCCAACTCCTTACACGGATATCAGTCGCAGATCGGTAATCGCAGCTCAAAACGAGTCGCGTTGGAGGTACCGCGGAGCGGCCAACAGGATGCAGCCACCGGATGGTAAATTCCCACCGAGAAGTCGCGCATCAGCAAGATAATGCCCCAGAGGTCGCTTTGATACAAAAAGAAGACAAGAGATGGCGCATGTGCATAGACCCAGCCTCGATCAACAACCCCAGCCAAAGAGGCTCAGTTATCGTGAGTCCTTACAAAGCAAACTCAACTCGACACAAGTCGCAGCTCAGTGCGGCTAATCGCCTAACAAATTGCTCTCTGCTTCAACATGAGACATACATCGGAGCTATCATGCTCGACCCGAGTCGCTTTTAGCGACTCAAAATTGAACCAATCAGGTGTTCAACCCACTCCGTTAGGAGTATTAATTCGCAACTAAGTGCGATGAGTATCAAGTATGCATGGCCTGCGGGGAATAGAAAACCCGCATTAAAGGGCCTGCATCATCCTGTAACACCCTGTAAAACATCGAGTGATTATGAAATAAAGCCGGCACCCTTGACATTCAAGGGTTGTCGTTTCGCCTCAACTATCATTGAGTCGCTGAGTCTTTTGAATTTCATATATCACTGACCCTTGAGGGCTCCTTACGAGCATCGCGAGTACCAATCGCACCTCAAATTTTGCCAAACGTGGCAATCCTTAAGCTAGAAGCGTCTTGCATTATGCGGCCAAAGTACTGGGGTGTGGCGTCAATCGAGCTTGATTGCCTATCATGGCCGCTCTCGACCCTGAACACACATGTTCCTAGGAAATACTGAGCCGCGCGAGCGTCTACTTAATGGAATTATCATGAAAAGAACCTGCTTATAGGTCACCAAAATACTGTTTATAATACATGAATGTCTTACAGACTAACGGGCATGTCCCACATTATTTATTTTTCTTCTTCCGAGCTACAGGAGTGGGAATTGGCGCGGCTTGTCTCGCGGTTACAGTCGCAGGTGCCCTAATGATCAGGGCGCCACCAGACGAGGCAGAAGGGCCACCAGATCCTGTTGATGGAGTAGTAGCTCGGGACGATTCAGCTCCTGTGGACTTTTCTTTGGCACCTTGCTCCCATCAAGATTGAATTTTTCGAGATAAGTGCCCAAATCTAAATTATCAACAAGTTTTGTGGCATAGCCGCGCATCCCTTTCCAGATGTCGAAGTATTCGCTTATGGGCAGCTCAGTATCATCCGCGCTCATCGCCTGGCCGTGGCGAGCAATCTTGCTAACATCTATTTCTGGATAATATGCTCGGAGCAATGTCAAGACGTGCGCGGCTCCGGTGCGAGCAGAGGATCGTTTCCAATCAGAGACATAATGCGGAGCCCTGAGCAGTTTGCTTATCCAATATTCGCAAGATGTTGGGCCATCAGTCGCAGGAGAGATTACCGTCATAACTTCCTTGGTAACCTTTAAGAAGCGCTGGCTGAAGTCCACGAAAAGGAAGACAGAGGAGGCGGCGTCGGCCGGCGACGACTGCCCGCCGGAGCCTTGCACCGCCAAAAAAAGAAAGGTGGATGCGGCAGCGGACGCGCAGTCAGTGAAGGCGCCGGCGGCCAAAGCCGAGGAGGCTCCGGCGAAAAAGATGACGCGGCTGCCGCAGCGGGAGGTTGCTTGGATCCTCGCCCAAGAGGTTGAAGACGCCCATCCCGTCCGGCCTCAAGACAGGGCCCCGACACTCCAGAACCGGGCTTCGCCGGAGGAGGAGGAGAATGACAACCACGCCGCTGCACGGGCCTTCTTTGAGATTGATGAGAAATTCTTCAAATTCCAGGCCTGGGTCCGCAGCCAATACCACAAGCATGGATACGTCGAGGTGGACGACGGCTTCCTGGCTGGAAGGGCCAAGGTCCGAGCATGGTGCGACCAAGAACGAGACGAGGCATTAAAACGCATCGACGGCGACGAAGATCTCAAGCAATTTGTTATGAACTTGTGGTCCTGATGACTGATGAAGCTATCTTATTTGTCTCTGCAATCCTATCGATGTATTAGCAAATCTATCAGCGATTATCCATCCACAGTCGTAGTTTTAAGTTTAGCTGTGATGTTTCTTCTGTCTTGTTACGATACAATGGTGAACGCCTTGTATACTGATTTCCTTGTGTATATATGCTTCTGTTTTAAATGATGATGTGGGCTCTGCTCTTACATTGCAGAAATGTTCCATGTTATATGCTACCTCCTGACAAATCAAATTCAGCGTTATCGAAAAAATGGCCAGCCATATTGGGTCGCCGGTTTAACAGAGCAAAATGTTATGAACATGTGGCCCTAAACCCATATTATTTGTCTGTGATGATCAATCTACAAACACAGTTATAAATTTAGCTGTGATGTTCTCTTCTGTCTTTATGATTCAAAGATGTCAATGTATTGTTACTGCGATCCACAATGTCATTTGTGCTAAGCTAGGCACTGGTGAACCCTTCGTGTAATAATAATTCACCGAGTTATATCCTTCCGGTTGATATGATCATGTGGTTCTGTTCTTACTTTGCAGAAATGTGCGTTTGCACTTTATCGGCTCCCTGAGTTACCTTCGATGTTGTGCTTGTTAGGAAATGAGCAACTATATTTCCAGGGGGCCAAAGGCCAGTACTTATACATGTGTGATGAACAGTAAACATGAACAGTAATCTATACATCTAACACCCCCCCTCAAACTCATGGTGGGTCAACAACACTGAGTTTGGAGAGAAAGAACGCATGTTGCGCTCGAGTCTGTGCCTTCGTGAAGAAGTCCGCCAACTGTAACTCAGAGGGCACATAGTGAAGGGCAAGAAGCTGGTCCTGCACAGCAGCACGCACAAAGGAGGCATCTACACCGATATGCTTGGTGAGTTCATGCTTCACCGGATCACGCGCAATGCTGATGGCGCCTGTACTGTCAGACAATAGAGGAGTCGGTGCAGCAGCAGAAACACCAAAGTCCTCGAGTAACCATCGCAACCAAGTAACCTCAGCCGTCAACATGGCCATCGCTCTCAACTCAGCCTCTGCACTGGAGCGGGAAACGGCAGTCTGTTTCTTCGTCTTCCAGGCAATGAGGGATCCTCCAAGAAATACACAATAGGCAGACAACGAGCGGCGATCAGAAGGATCACTAGTCCACGTAGCATCAGAGTAGGCCTGGAGCTGGAAAGAGCTGGAGCGAGGAAAGAAAAGGCGGCGAGAGATCGTGCCACGAAGATATCGTAGAACACGGAGAAGGTGACTATAGTGAACAGAGCTGGGAGCCGAAACGAACTGACTCAGAATGTGGACAGTATATGAAATATCTGGACGAGTGACAGCTAGATAGACAAGACTCCCAACAAGATGGCGATAGCGAGTAGGGTCTGTGAGGGGATCACCATCAGTAGCACGAAGCCGAATATTAGGCTCCATAGGAGTCTCAGCAGTGCGCTCATCACCAAGAGCAGCGCGAGCAAGAAGATCCTGAATATATTTTTCTTGGGAGATGAAGAAGCCATCAGAAGTCGAAGAAACCTCAATCCTAAGAAAATAGCGAAGTGGACCAAGATCAGACATCAGGAACTGCTCACGAAGGCGGGCCTTAACAAAGGCAATATACTCAGGGTCGTCGTGAGTAATGATCATGTCATCAACATATAAGAGGAGGAGCGTCCGACCACGAGGTGAGGTGTGGACAAACAACGCGGGGTCATGGTCGCTAGGCGAGAAACCAGCGGCAGTGACCACAGAGGCGAAACGCTCAAACCAGGCGCGAGGGGCTTGTTTAAGGCCATAGAGGGAGCGTCGAAGACGGCAGACCATACCATCAGGAACAGAGTACCCCGGTGGTGGCTGCATATAAACCTCCTCGTGCAACTCACCATTGAGAAAAGCATTCTGGACATCAAGCTGAGACATAGACCAATGACGAACAGAAGCCACAGCGAGAAGGGTGCGAACAGTGGTCATGTGGGCCACAGGAGCGAATGTCTCATCATAGTCGCGTCCCTGCTCCTGCTGAAAGCCACGAACCACAAGACGAGCTTTGTAACGCTCGAGAGAACCATCGGAGCGAGTCTTAACTTTGTAGACCCACTTGCACGTGATGGGACGAGTACCAGGAGGAGGGGAAACAAGATCCCACGTGCCAGTGCGCTCAAGCGCAGCAATCTCCTCAGCCATCGCAAGCTGCCATTCAGGCCGAGCCATGGCATCCCGATAGGAAGTAGGCTCAGCAACAGCAGAAAGACCGTACTGGGAAGGAGAATAGCGATCAGGAGGCCGTAAAGAGGGCCGAGTACGAAGGTTGTGAGCAGGTGTAGACGGGGAAGGAGGCGCACCGGAAGTGGAGGGCATGTCAGAAGGATCATCCACAGCACGGGGGCGACGAGTGTAGTGGAGAGGAAAGGGAGAGAGGGGACGATGTATCGGAGAGGAAAGTGGAGAGGTGGGTGACGAGGAAGGTGGGGAGGAAGGTGGGGAGGGTGGCGTCGGCGGTGTATCAGGAATAGTGGGACTCATCGGAGGAGGAGGTGGAGGAGGAGGAACATGAGGCACAGAGGGAGAGGTGTCGGGAAGAATAAGGAAGGAGATATCCTCAACCGAAAAGGTCGAGGCAGTAGGACGCGGATAGTACGAACGAGACTCATCAAAAGTCACATCACGGGAAATACGTAACCGACGGCTAATAGGATCCCAACATCGATAGCCCTTGTGCTCATCACTGTAGCCAAGAAAAACACACTCCACCGACTGAGCGGTCAATTTGGTGCGTTCGCGGGGAGCAAGGACAACATAGCAGACGCACCCAAACATGCGAAGAGCGGAGTAGTCAGGAGAACGACCAGAGTGACGCTCCATAGGAATACCACCCTGCAAAGCAGCCGAAGGCTGGATATTGATGAGATAGGTGGATGCGGAGACAGCCTCAGCCCAAAAGTGGGGTGGAAGAGAGGCGGCGATCATTATCGCACGAGCCGTCTCAAGAAGGTGGCGATGCTTGCGCTCAGCAACGCCATTCTGAGCATGAGCACCAGGACAAGAGAACTGGGCGAGAGTACCCTGTTCGGCAAGAAAACCACGCAACATCTGGGAGATATACTCACCAGCCGAGTCAGCACGAAAGACACGAATGGGCGTGGAAAACTGGGTGTGTACCATGGCAGCAAATCGCTTGTATATAGGGAGAACCTCGCTGCGAGATTTCATAAAATAGAGCCAAGTGTAGCGAGAGAAATCATCAATAAATAGAACATAGTAGCGATGACCACCTTTCGAATCGAAGGGAGCAGGACCCCATACATCAGAATGAACTAAGTCGAAAGGACGCTGAGAGACTGACTCACTCGTAGGATAAGGTAATTGAGTCTGTTTGCCAAGTCTACAACCATTACAATGTAAAGATACATCGCTAGAGACAGACCCTAAGACACCTTGATGCACTAGCGAGGACAAGCGAGAGCCACATATATGACCAAGTCGATGATGCCACTGTTGGAAGGACGCAGAGGAGGAGGCAGCAAGAGCATGCGAGCTGGCGGGTGTGGTGGCAGCGGAAGGAACACAAAGCCAGTCAACCTCCCAAAGGCCCTGAGCCTCACGGCGCCGAGGGCCAGCTCCAACTAGAACCTGGGTGCGACGATCCTGAACAGAGCAAGAGTCGGTATCAAGAATGACACGACAGCCAGAATCAGTAAGTTGAGCAGCGGAAAAAAGATTCATTGTAAGACGGGGAACATGAGAAACACTAGGAACAGAAAAAGATGGAGTAGAAAGAATGCCACGACTAGCAACAGGAAGAGGTGTGCCATCGGCAGTAAGAACATTGACAGGAGAATCAAGAGGGCGAAGAGAAGACATAGCGGAAGCATCAGAAGACATGTGAAAGGAAGCTCCAGAATCCAGAAACCACGGAGATGTACCTGACTGTGTAGGCGGCGGTGGCGGAGTAGCAGTAGTGGAAGCAGTCAGCGAGGCAACGGTGCCCGTCGAGGAAGAGCCCGATGAAGCCAGTATACGCTTGAGCCGCACAATATCCTGGTCAGTGAGTGACGGAGTCGCTGAGGGCACACGAGCCACAGGAGAGGAGCGACTTAGGTCGCGCTGCTTCTTGAAGCAATCTGACTCGGGGTGACCGGGCTTCTTACAGTAGCCACAGAAGATGCGAGGCCGACCCGCTCCTGAAGAAGGAGGACGCCCACCTGAAGAAGGAGGACGCCCGCCCACCCCCCCCCCCCCCCCCGAAGGAGTGGGTAGCAGCGGTGGAGCAGACGACACAAGGGCTCGGGCAGCTAGCACAGTGGGAACCGCAAGCAAACCAGCAGAACGGAGGCGTGTCTCCTCAGCTCGGACCTCTGCAAGCGCCTCTGATATAGGAACACGACCACGGGCAAGCAGGTGAGCACGCCGAGGCTCAAACTCGGGACGGAGGCGAGACAGGAACTCATGAACACGCTGAAACTCCAAATCGGACCTCACTGTCTGACAGCAGCGACAAGTACCACAAACAACAGTCCTCAGAGAGTCAAGCTGACGCCAGATGGCAGAGCACTATGTGTAGAACTCATCAACAGTAGAATCTCCCTGCTGAAGATCATGCTCCTGACGCACTACAGATAGGTAGAGAGTATCACCAGAGGGCTGATAGCGCGGACACAGATAACTCCACATCGCAGCAGCAGTGCCCAATCCCATAAACTCAGAAGCAAACTGGGGTAGAACACTAGCAGTGAGGACAGCAGCAGCACGAGCATCATCATTGCACCACTGAGTGTAAACAGACAAAGCATCCCGATAAATGGAGAGAGACTCCGAGTAATCCGATACCTGCTGGTCATAGGCTTCAACTGCAAGATCATCAGCATCCTTGGCGGCAGCCCGATCAGCCTCAGAGGCATCAGCGGTAAGAACGGGGGGCACCGGTGGAGTAGGAGCCACAGGAGCAACGGGGCACGGCGGACAAGAGACCTCGCCAGAGAGAACACCCCAAAGCAGAAGGCCGCGCATGTGGATACGCATAAAGCCCACAAACTCGGCATAGTTGGTGCCATCAAAGATCACAGTGCACCGAGGAACAGCAACATAGCCCGAAGAAGACATCGCGGGCTCTCTGTTTTTTTTTTCTGCAGAAAGTCAAACTAGGTGGAGAGAGAAACCAGATCGAAATCAACCTGTGCCACGGGCAGACCCGAGCGCCCGAGCGCGACGGCGGCTCGCGACAGGAAGGAGCTGGGCGACCGCAGGCCGCAGCAAGGCGACGTCCGGCGGCGGGCCGGAGCAAGGCGGCGGCCGGCGACGAGCCGGAGCAAGGCGGCGGCCGGCGGCAGGCCTGGAGGAAGCGGCAGGCCCGGAGCAAGGCGGCGGCCAACGGCAGGCCTGGAGAAGGCGGCGGCGCGTCAAGGCAGAGACGGCGGCGGCACGAGCAGTCCCGACGGCGGCAGCGGGAGTGCAGCAGGCCGGAGCAAGGTCCAATTGGAGGAAGAAGAATTGGAGGAAGAAGAAGAGCAGCCAGCCAGTCTAGTCTAGCAACGGCGTGGGTCGGCCGGAGCAACGGCGACGACGGCGACGGTGGGCTGCACGCGGAGTTGCAACGCGCGGGGAGGAGGAGAACAGAACCTAAGCTCTGATACCATGTTAGGAAATGAGCAACTATATTTCCAGGGGGCCAAAGGCCAGTACTTATACATGTGTGATGAATAGTAAACATGAACAGTAATCTATACATCTAACAGTGCTATCAGGTTGTTGTGTTTACAAAAACTGGAAGTTAGAACATACGCGATTTTGTCTCTTCGCCAGTTAGTTTGTGAATAACTGTTATCATGTTTGGGTGGGATGAAGAACTTGCAGGTCTTGTTCTGTAGGTGTACTCTTGATCATCTTTTCTGGTTGGTGGGAGATATTGAGGGATCCAGAGTTGCAGATCTTTCTTTCTTTTACTAACTCCAAAACTGATTTGTACCTTTATATTAATATAATACCATATTTACAACATAAGTAGCTTAGGACACTAACAGGTCTTCAAAGTAACATTAAGACCATAGTCGTTTTGGGTGTAACCGCACAGTTGTCAACTCTGACAACCAGGCGGTCATTGACAAGATGAGCCAGGGAGGCTGCTGGATGAGTCTAGCGGCGGCAATCTATAATTCATGTGGCCAATTAGCATCTGAATTCGTGAAGGCAACCTTAATGCATTGTCCCATAGAATTGAAGGAGGCGGCTCATGAACCAGCTAAACATGCTATGGTTACATTCTGATAGTTGGCTAGATGATCCACCCCCTTTCTATTGCCAAAACTTGCAAGGGACATAACTATTATTGAGTAATAAACGTTGTGTTTTCACTGTAAAAAAGACCATAGTCGCATTTCCAAAAAAATTAAAACAATATAATTATCTATTACGAATATATACCATGCAAAAGCTAGCAATATCAACTTGTGATTGTCCATTTGATGATTCTTTCTAGAATGTTGGTGAGACACAAAATAACTGTCCGCTCTTCTATAAATAGTTAGCACTTTAAAAATGATGCCGTCGCAAATACCAGAGTCACTATGCTAGTTTGTAATAAACAATGTAATAATCAAGGCCTCATACATCTATGATGTACAGACCCAGGGTAATAAAGCTTCCATTTCCTGAATAAAACATTAAGCTGCACAGAGATTTATAAAACACTTTGTGGAGAAGATTTAGCAGGTCAGTGTACCGATTCCATAATACATAATTACACCCAGTGCTATTTTACATGAATATAAGCTAATCCTCTATCTATTCGACTGCACAACAAAACTTCCTAAGTTTTAATCGAACCACACTCCTGGATACACCGCGACAAGGTAAAATAAAAAGGGTTTTAACAGGTGACCGATTTTCTGCAGCCCATTGTAGGTGAAGACCATAATCGTCTGCGATCCTTGGGATCCGTGCATGTCGACGTATGCAATCTCCTGTTGTCCTTTTCAGTCTGGTAGAGAAACTGCCTCAACACCTAATCATCCTGTAACTGCAAAAGAAACAACATATCACTGTCACTTAAGAAATAAATGCAGTAAAGTTTGTCAGAAAGACCGGTGTGTAACCGTAATGCAGTGCAGCATACAAAACACACACCATTGTTCTTTTGTTGTTTTGCCAGCTCTAGGATCCTTGGTAATGTAAAGCCTCTTCACTGAAGCGATGAACAACCTGCATAAACATATGCAAAAAAGATCGATCAGTGACCACTTCAACATGGGCCATAAACAACTCGCATATATTCTGCTCTAAACATACTCCCACGGGACGTCGCCTACGAGCATGCGGTCTCCCTCGTTGTCCTCGTACAGAAGGATGTAGTTCTTCAACACGCCCTTTCCCTTCTGATAGTCCAGCCGCTCTTCATCCTCTCTGGTTGCAATCCTCCCATGGCCATCTGAAATCAACCAGCCACCTGCTGTCAGTGACATGAGAAGGATGGAGTTTCATCATGCATGGGGGGTGGTACAGTGCAGTGGAAACCAAAGACACCTGACAGGAAGCTGTGGAACATGTTCTGCAGAGCCCCGGACAGCGAGGTGTAGCCACGGTGAGCATTGATGTCGATCTTCCTCCCAACGGCGTAACCTTCCAGGTTCACCTTCACGAACATAGCTGGTCTGTCTTGTCCTGAAACTCCAGTGCTTCCATGATCTTCTTCTTCGGAGCAGGGTTCCACTTTGCTCAGATCTTCAGAACATGCAGGCTTTGTGGATGTGGTGGACAGGTTCTTGCGGAATGTGCACACTGGTGGCCATCCCACCAGCTGAGGGCGATCTTCTCTGAATATTTTTAGTGGAATTTGGTGAGATGGTGACAGAAGACAAGCAGATAAGATTCACCACCTCTTTGTGTGGAATTCATGACAAGAAGGAAGAAATGCGCTTAGAGATGCTAGTATGTTACCACAATACAAGTCCAGTTATTCTCTGCTAAATCTAATTGTTTTGTTTCTTGTAATCTTGTTTTCTTTCATATTTATTTCCTCTTTTACTTGTCGCTGTCTTCTTCTCTTTACATGCGAATTATGTCTCTCTATATATAGTGCAATATGTATTTATTCTCTTCGAGATGTTTTGTTGACATGTCTTTCTTATGCTATGCCAGAATATGTTCTGATGAGGCGAAAATAGGCACAAACATAAACTTGCTCATACACGAACCCTCATTTAATCAAAGCATTTTCTAAATTCATACAGATATACGAGGTTGTGTTGCTAAAAATAAGAACTATTTTTCCTTTAAGCCTACATAACATCATGAGAAACAGCTACTACTTTGTACTAACTGATAACCAAACCTTTGTATGTTGCACTCATTCGGCCTCTGCTGATCCTGCTCCAGGGCTGCCTTGTCTTGCTTAGCAGACAGGCTCCATGGGTGCACTCCAACACCAAGCCATGAACTAGTAGTGCCGCCACCACCACACGGGCCATTGTCTGAAGAGATACCAAGCCTAAGCTCAAGGTTGTTGGGGACACCTTCCTGCAGTTTGCTAGCATATACTTTCTCCTGTTTCAGGCTTGATGCAACTGAAGAGTTCTTCATGGCTTCTCCCAAGTTGTATCTATAGTACTTTACAACCAGCTGTGTGTGCAATTTGTGAGTGTGTGAGAGAGGCCTTTTATGGTGTTGAGGTAACTGTGATATGGAATAACTAAAGGCAAGTGAGGGGTAAGCTGATGAGAAAGGCAGGTGGCTTTGTGGGGAGCCTTGGTGAGTACTAAAGTGGAGTGGTGGGGTCTAACAAAAGTATCAAGTGATAATGATGGCCATATAGGCGTAATTCATGCGGTTAAAAAAATTCTAGTATAGATTTTGATTCCATTCGTATGGCTCATGTTCACGTAGTGTATTTTTAAAAAAGTTTGGCAGGAGCAATGTCTGTTCATTGAAGAGAAAAGTGGAGTAAATAAGTTAAAGTTCATGTGCTCATTTAAGTTGCGCTATCCTGGATATTTGGTGATAAGGAAATGAAGATTTTATTTACTCCATCAAGATTTAAGGTCAAGGCAATGCGTAAGCGGAAGTGAGCAGATACACCCGTTCCCAGAAGTGCATGAAACTGAATGGAAACACAAGTGGTCGAGTGGATGTACATCTCCTTATTGGCTTTGTCTGACCTTGTGTCTTGTGGGGGATGCAATGAATACTGGAGCTCCATCTGAAACATCAGTCCACTTCAGTTTTCTTCCTGAAAGTGAGCTTGCTCCCTTCAATTTGCTGTGTTTTCCCCTTTTCTGCAGGAAATTAGCAGTTTAGATAGCAGTAACAGTGAACCTGAACATGCTGAGAGAGATGCGCCGAGTGGGGTGTGGTCCTGAGAGAGATGCGCCGAGTGGGTGCACGCTACACGTGGTCCAACAAACAAGCGAACCCTGTGAGATGTGTTCTCGATAGGGTGTTCATGACCACAGACTGGGAGGCTCTTTTCCCGTTAGGTACGCTTACCGCGGAGACCATGGTTGGTTCGGACCACACCCCTCTTGTGCTCGACTCTGGGGAGGAGCTCAAGAAGCGCAGCCCGAGATTTTTCTTTTCAACCGGATGGTTGGAGAAGCCTGATTTCCATCTTTTGGTATCGGAGAAATGGAAGGAGTTGGTGCGGCTCGGGGGCCCACCAATTGACCTGATTGACCACTGGAATAGACTAGCTGGGGGCTACGACAATTCCTTAAGGGGTGGGGTGCTAACCTGGGCAAGGAGGAGCGAGACTTGAAGAATTCTCTCCTTGCTCAGATTCGCGACCTAGACTCGATAGCGGACTCGACTGGCTTGGATGACGAGGGTTGGGCTTTACGCTATCACCTAGAGGGTCAACTTTCCCATATCTCTTTGTTGGAAGAGGAGTATTGGAGGCAACGCAGCCGCCAAACTTGGCTGCAGAAAGGGGACGCGAATACGGCTTATTTTCACGCCATTGCAAACGGCCGCCATAGGAAATGCGCTATCTCTAGGCTGGTTTCGGATCAGGGGATCATTTCGGACCCACGTGCACTAGAAGAGCATATCTACGAGTTCTACAAGTCCTTGCTTGGGACTTCACACGAGCCAAGACTTTTCTCGCTTGCTCGAGACCTGTGGGACGCATCAGGTTGCGCTTCCACGGAGGAGAATGAGTCGCTCATGCTTTCCTTCACTCCGGAAGAGTTGGATGTGGTCCTCCATAGCATTAAGGTGGATACGGCCCCAGGCCCAGACGGCTTCTCAGTTATATTCTTTAAGACTTTCTGGAGTATGCTTAAGCCTCTAGTCTTGGGCATCCTAAACGGCTTTATGTTAGGCAGACTGGATATTTCCCGCCTTAACTACGGGATCCTCACTCTCATTCCAAAGGTGGTGGGGGCGGACGATATTAGGCAATTCCGCCCTATTGCGCTTATCAATGTCATTTTCAAATTTGTTGCCAAAGCTTTTGCTTTGAGACTCTCGCCGATTGCTCACCGCACGATTAGCTTCTCTCGATCCGCTTTTATTAAAGGCCGTTTCATCCAGGAGCGCATTGTTTCTCTTCAGGAGATCATTCATGAGGTCAAGACGAAAAAACTCAGGGGAGTTTTTCTGAAACTTGACTTTGAGAAAGCTTACGACCGGGTGAACTGGGGTTTCTTGCGTTAGGTCCTTCTGCGCAAAGGTTTTGATCCCGGATGGGTCCATAGGATAATGAGTCTGGTCTCGGGGGGCCAGACTGCGATAGCTATTAACGGAGAAATAGGGAATTTCTTCAGAAATGGTCGGGGAGTGAGACAAGGAGACCCGCTCTCACCACTACTATTCGACTTTGTTGCGGACGCCTTGGCTGCCATCCTTGATGCGGCTAAGAGGGCTGGCCACTTTAAGGGCCTAATCCCGCATCTTATCCCCGGGGGTGTCTCCCACATCCAGTACGCGGATGATACTATCCTCATGTTTGAACCAGACGATTTGGGGATCGCTCATGTCAAATTCCTCTTACTATGTTTTGAGTGTATGTCCGGGCTTCGGATAAACTTCCATAAGAGTGAGGTGCTGGTTTTGGGGACTACACCGGAGGAGCAAACACTTATTGCGAACTTGCTTAACTGCAAAGTGGGTTCTTTCCCTATTTCTTATCTCGGCCTACCTCTCGGGGATCGTGCCCTGGTAGCCGGAGACTGGTCTCCTTTGACCATGAGAGTGGGGAAAAGGACCGAGCCGTGGGTGGGGAAACTTATGTCCTCAGCGGCTCGGCTAACTCTCACCAATGCGTGTCTCTCCAACATGCCTCTGCACGCCATGAGTGTGGCGTTGCTGGGAGATGGGGTCCATAAGATCTTTGACAGACACAGAGCGCGCTTCTTCTGGGAGTCCTCGGGCAACAAGAAGAAATACCACTGGGTTCGCTGGGTTGCGGTCTGCCAACCCAAGAGTCTTGGGGGACTAGGGATCATCAATTCGAAGCTCATGAATATCTGCCTCATGGTTAAGTGGATCTGGCGATTACTTAACCAGGAGAGGGGACTTTGGAGTGACATTCTGAGGGCCAAATACCTTCAAAACAAGGATGTGTTGGTTGACTCCCATCGTCCCGGGTCGCAATTCTGGAATGCGATCCAAAAACACAAGGATGTCTTTTGCTTGGGAGCGAGACACTCCATCCGGGACGGCAAGTCTACTAGGCTTTGGATAGATTGGTGGCAAGGGAATGGCCTACTAAAGGACCGTTTCCCTTCCATCTTTGCTCGGACGGCCGAACCCGAGGCGTCGGTGGCATGGGCGCTTCGGAGTGGTGCGTGGGAGATTCCCCTTCGCCGGGCTTTGGACCCCCATGACCTAATTGAGTGGACGAATCTGAGGAGATGCACCGAGGGGGTGCAGCTCGTCCCGGAACCAGACCGTGTGACTTGGACCCTGGAACCGTCGGGGCGGTTCTCGGTGAGATCGCTTTATCTTAAGCTTTGCCAAGGACCTGAACTATCCCACTTTAAGGTTATGTGGTGTCTAGCTATTCCTTTGAAAATCAGGATTTTCCTTTGGCAACTGACCCGCAAGAGACTACCATCCGGAGACAACATTCATCGTCGTCGTGGCCCGTGTAATGGTAGGTGTGCTCTTTGCGGAGAACCGGAAGATACGAACCACATTTTCTTCCATTGCTCTCTGACCCGTTTCTTATGGAGTGCAGTTAGGGAACTGTCCTCCTCCTCATGGAATCCGGCGTGTCACGCCGAGGTGCATCGGACGCTTAGCCATTACAAAGGCCACCAACATAGGGTGCTTTGGGCGTGCGTAGCTGCGCTATACTGGTCTCTCTGGACCACTAGGAACAAGTTTGCTATTGAGGGAAGCTTCCCTAGCCATCCTTCTCACGTGTTGTACAAAATGTCTTCTTATATACAGGTGTGGAAACTCATGGCTAAGCGGAAAGACCGGGCGGCGCTCGGAGAGGTGGCTGACAAGATCCGCTCTCTCCTTAGCAGTATTAGGGATTGATGTTATCTCCCTGTTCTTGTCTTGGCCATGTGCTCTTGGACTTCATTATTCGGTGGCTGGCACCTTGTTTGTTTTGTTGTTGTCGTTGTTTTGTACTCTGTATGACTCTGCCGTTCGTGGCTTTATTAATTTAAAGCCGGGCTCTTCTCGAGCCTAGGGTTTCAACCTGAACATGCTCCTGAAGATGCTTTCTTACTTTTGCTTCATTGCATTGAAAACTTTAAAGCGTAATCCGTGAAACACATGTGAGCTTATGTTGATGAATCCCAGGTTAGTGAATGTCCTCGTCTTGAAAATGAGTCTTAAGATTATATGGAAATTCTTTCAACTGTGGAAAGTTCGATAAAAAAAATCTTATATGTTCCAGGATAGTGTTTGTGTATTTGTTCCGTTTTCTTTTAATTTGTGCTATTGTTTCTGATTCGGTTTGGGTGACGCCCTTTGGGCGTTCTTCATATACAAATAACAAGCTCTTTGGTGCGTTCAAGAAAAAAATGTTGGATATTACCCCACAATGGTAGTTTTCTAATTGCAAATGAAATATGTACTACTCCCTCCGTTCCATAATATAAGATGTTTTATTTATTTTAATACGGACTACATACGGAGCAATATGAGTGAATGTAAACACCATAATACGTATATATATACATCCTTATGTAGTCCGTATTGAAATACCTAAAACATCTTATATTATGATACGGAGGGAATACATTCTAATGTATCATACTTGTCGAGCTATTTTGAAATATAGAGTAGCTGTGAACAAATTGGTTAACAAAAGCAATTATTCATATTCACAGAGACAGAAAACAAGTACCTGTAACATTTTCCAACGATCAAACACACTTTGCATTTCTTTTGTTTACTAACTATAAAATAAATTCAGAATCATTTTGTTCTGCAATACAAACAATTTTCAATAAATCAAATGCACCTTTATCAACTCTTGCCTACATGAGCCCTTGATAAATTAACTAAGGGGGACATTTCCTCCCTTCTGCATTACTTACAAACTTTAACCAAACATACCCATGTACGTTATGCCCGACAGGTTGGATTATCTATGCTTTTACTGAGATCTCTTCATAAAAATGCGGAAGCAATGCATATTATTCCATGCTGCACCTACGTACACCTCAAGCTCCTCCCCGACTCCTAAGAATTTTATCAAATTGTACAAAAAAATTATATCCTAGAAAAAGAAATGTTACTTTGTTCCTGATCCTCTATGCATCGACAGCGCCTCACATTCCATGTAAACATACTGTTTAGTATCTCTTCTTTACATGTAATCTGGGGAGCTTTACTGGAAAGACACAAAGTGCAAACCTATGGGCTATCCCCCTAACTAAGTTCCATCCCTCCATGATTGGCCTGCCTAATTACATGCCAAAGCAAACGTAGAGTATCTTATCCCATCTAAAAACCCTCATTATATAAAAGCCACTGGAATAACAACCCTTTGGTACATGTTTCTTCCTTAGTGCGTAAGGAGTAGGCCGATGATAAGCGATGCAGAAACATGTCCTGTCTGCTCTACATGCCATGCCATTTGCAGAGCGTAAGTGGACTTGATAATGCGAAGCTTTTGCTGACTTATCTTAACACAGCATAAGATTCAAGCTCAAAATGATGAGTGAGTCAGGCATTCTCTAGTCTCTTGCTCGTGCTTCGATTTATCATATCTTTGTAAATGTAACAGTACAAAAGTTATTTGGACATGAAACTTTCCAGGTAAAAAGAAGTCGCCTGTAGATCTGGCACTTCAAATTTCTTGCCTTTTTTTTTTATCAAAAGTTTGAAAAAACGCTGGCAGAATATTTATTGGAAATCTGTGATCGGAGCTCACTATTTTGTAGAAATAGTTCCAATTAATTGGAAAGAGGTAGATTGGATTGATACCTTGTCAATATCTTGCAGGCAGCAGCTCTTGTACTGATGTTACAATTTTCTTCTGCCAACTGGCTGAGTTCAGTGCAGAACATCAAGAGCCATTGAGGGAACTGCATGTTGTAGTTTGCACCGTTCTGGCATTTTGTGCAGTTATTCCCATTGATTAGCACGAACAATTTAAACAAAAGGACAAATAAAGAAGGGAGAAAGGGAAGAAAAAAGGCATGACGAAGTGACACTTGTTGGGACAAATTAAAGCATATTTATGAGATGAACCGAGCGATGGGAACCGGAAAGTTGAACACGTTCATCTAGGGACCATCGTACACAAGTAGCATTGCTATTTTTCATTGATGAAGATGCAATTCATGCTCTTCACTTCTCCTCCGACATCCATGAGGAACAGGTTAACAAGACACCTGAGCCCTTCCCCAACCAAATTATTGCCAGGACACTCTCACGGCAACGCCAAAGAGGCGCGGGTCTGTGCCAGGCAAATGATCGAACACCTGGTGTGCACTGCGGTCTCTGTGGCTGTATCATGTCAGCCACTAGCTAGCTACTCCTCGAAGATGATAACACCTAGTGGACCTAGTGGTTGCAGGCAAGTGATCGATCACCTGAGGCAGTTATTAGTTCTTACCTGTTAGCTATAGAAGATAGGATGGATGGATTGACTCCGTCGAATCTAACCAAGATCTTCCAACCTTTTCAACTCCTCTTTTTGCTTAAAGGTGATCGCTTTGCAGGTCTCAACTCAGGACAGAGAAACGGCAAGGGTTGACTTGTACCTTGAGCAGTGTTGCTCCTAGTCCTAGGTATCTAAATAAACACCAAGGACTCTTGGAACAGTCAAATGTGGTATGGCTCTGAGTCAGGTCAAGGATACTGGATGTCCATGATCAAGAAAAAAACACACTGGATTTTTTATAGTTTAGATTTTACATATCTTGTATCACATAAGTTGGCTACAAAGACCAACCATCCGAATGGAAATAAGATGAAACACTTATGTCTCCGTTCACCAAGGCCGCACTTATGCAACATCTGTTGTATTAGAAATTTAGAATGCCGCCCAGTCTACTTGTAGATAGCATGTGCAACCGTTTTCAGACGACTGCATCAAGAATTCATATGCTCCTGCTGATTCTCCAAGAGGAGGAAGAACCATGTTACGCGGTTCTGTCGATAACCTACAAATAAGTAACATTTTCGTTCTTGATAAAAACCACACCATATTCCAAATAAGCCAAAGCACATGCACCCTCACGAATATGTGCCTTGTCCTTTTTATCTATTCCAACCAACCAATTTTCAAACAAATTTGTAATAACATTTCTGGTCTTTTTAAGAAACATATTGGATGCCTCCTCATTCTTAGATCCACGCCAATAAAAACAAACTAGTCATCACATAAGATAAAAGAGTAAACGCCAACAAAAACAAATTAAAAGTTTCTACCCCATACACCATTGTCACCACATCACGGGAATACCCTAAACACATAGTCCTATGATGAAAGTAGAGATGTGTAGCACGCCCGAACAGTGTGGTCGTACTACAGTCTCCTCCTTGATGTAGGATGGATGCCCGATCTTCGCAGATTGACAAACGAGTGGGCGAACTCACGCAATAACACGAGGAGAAACAGGAAGAACACCAAGAACACAAGAACAGAAACACGATACAAGGACACGTTTCACTCACCGGTCGGTCCAACCGGACCAATAGAATCCGCAAGAGAAAGATCGTCGAGCGCCCGGTAAAATCGTGGGAGGAGAGACCATAGCGGTGAATCTCGCCGGAGAGACGACTACAGTAGAATCTAACCAAGAAAGACTAAGCACAAGGAGAGGACTTGATACAACTCAGTAGATAAATCTAAGAAGAGTTTTGAATCCACAAGAGGGATCTTCTCCGCAAGGGAGGTCTTCTCCACAAGGGGAGGGATGAGCACTAGCTCTCACTATCTCATGTTCTTTCCAATCTCAACTATGAGGAGCGGGGGTCCTATATATATTCTAGGCTCAAAAGGGTAAGGGGTAAGAGATACATGGCTCGTGGGCCTGATTCTGCGTGCAGGCAGGGAGGTGGCCGGACAGTCCGGCCGGGCCCTAGGACGGACATGTCCGGGCGGCCGGCCAAATACACTAGCTGAAAGGATCGGTATGGCCACCTAGAGGGGGGGAGATGGTGAATAAGTGCTACTCAATTTTTAGCTCTTTTTCGAATTTAGGCTTCACACAAAGGTAAATTCTCTAGATATGCAACTACGGTGAATTTACCTATATGACAAGTTAACACAAGACTAAGCAAGATACAAGTAAGAGCTAGCGAGTAAGGAGTAACCAAACGGGAAGCACGCGGAGACAGAGATGTATTCCCGAGTTCCTCCTTTTTAGGGGAGTACGTCTCGTTGGAGGGGTGTGAGTTTCAAACTCAAACGCCACAAATGGCCTCACCCTATTTTCCGATGAACCTTGCCCAACAGCTCGGTTCACCTTCCACTATCGGAATCCTTCAAGGCGGAATCCGGAGCCCTTACAACAAATTTGAGGCTCAACCTACAAAAGGATTGGGGGCTCCCAAGCACCACAACACCTGCCACACAAAAGTAGCAAGCAAGTAAGTACAACAAGATGCCTAAGTTTTCCTAGTGGAAACCCTAGGCTCAAATCCCTCAAGTGAATGAGGAGGAAATGAAGAACGCTTTGGTGAAGATGTAGATCCGGGCCTTCTCCTTCAATCCTCCAAAGATCAACAAGTTTGGGTGGAGGGATTGGGAGATCTAGTGAAGCTTGAGCTTGCAATAATGGTGTTCTTCAATTTTGGGCGAGCTAGTTGGCTGGAGGTAGGTGGAGGGGTATTTATACCCCTCCCAAAATTGTAGCCGTTGCAGACAACTAACACCGGAGACTCCGGTCCAGGAGGGCCGGAGACTCCGGACCTGGGGAGGGCGGAGACTCCGGTCTCGGGCGGAGACTCCGGGTCACCTCCGGACCACTTCCGGACCCGAGACAGAGAGCGCCGTCCTGTGGAGCTTTGCGCACCAAAACTTGATGGGCCGGAGACTCCGGCCCCTGAGCACCCCTGAGGCCGGAGACTCCGGCCTGGACAGACTAGTTGCAAACTCCTTTTTCCCTGACAAATGTTTCAATGCAAAGTATAGGAATATCTTCTAATTCCTGAAACACTTGACAATATATTAGTGTAATCCTAGTGTTGTTGCCGAACACACAAAACACTAAGAGATGTTCTTTCACTAGCCGGACGCAACGTACGGGGTTGGACCCAAGACCTCCTGGCGCTCGACCGGACAGCCCGGGCCTGTCCGGCCCCTCTGCTTCTTCTTCATCTTCTCCGGCTTGTCGTTTCGTCCTCCTCTTCCATGTTTCTCCCTTGGATGGTTTGAGTGCTCGGGGGTTCCACTCCACCCTCCAATGCATCCGCACACATTGTGATGAATCTAGCAATGCAAAGGGGGAGTAATCAAGTAGTATACCATCCAAGAGGGTAGGAAATGGGTCCGGGTCAAGGAAGGAGTTCACCTTTAAGTTCAATGATGACTTGTTGTTTGTTGGAGTATTTGACATGGTGATGGCCACGGGCCGGGCTACATCACTCCTCGTGGCGGCTCGCTCGAATAGCTCGCCTAGGTGTTTCGTCGAAAAACTCATCCTAGTACTGTGACTATCCCATAACGAGGTTCTTGCTCCTAATGTCGGGTCGTCGTTGCTGTTAGCCGTCAACGTCGTTGTGATGCAACCGATGCAAACGTCAATGCCACTGCGCTGCAAGCGCCTACCGTCGGAGCTGCAAAGGACTGTAGTCGATGCTGCAAGTACCTTCCGTCGGGGCTGCAAGGGGCATGCGCTGGAGTTGCAAAGGACCATTGTTGATGGTGTAACCTCATAACAGCGCATCAGCAAAGCTACGATTGGTGTCTTCTCCGGTGGCCCTAGTGCACGGTTTGGGTCAAGCCAAGGCACGTGCTAACTAACATGGGGGAAGGGGTAGCTACCGACGAGGGGGGGGGGGGCTAGGACCAGTGGCGGAGCTGCATTATATGATGTCAAGCGATCTCATGCAAAATTTAATGAGCACTATGATAGTAGGTTACACCCGTTTAGACCCTATAATTACAACATAATGACCTCATTAGCCCTAGTTTTCACTCGTTTTGGCCCGTTGACAGCACCGCCTGTCAATCCTAGCTCCGCCACTGGCTAGAACGGCCTCATATAAAGGGGTAGAAAGCCACTTTGTTGGTATTTCCTTTGTTGCATTTTATAGAATGTTTTGCCTTGCTTAATTGGTTAGCCAAATGTCTTATGAAAGAGAACAGATGGATTAGATCAAAAGATGATATGGGCTCGCCTCTGACGGCTAGTGAGAGGGTCGGGCCGTGAGACGTCCTCCTTAAACTACTACAAATGTTCACAAATGCAGGAAGTATTAGATAATCAGAGGAAAATGTGTTGTTGGACTTGACAAGTGTCCACAAATGGAGTTTTATATACCTTGTTATAAGAACCGGTCGCGAGCTAATGCAGATATCGGTCCTTTGCAAACACTGACCATGGTATCATTCACATTATTATTAGCATATATGCAAAAAAAGAAAGAAACATCGAAATGTGTGATTCTAAAACACACGCGGAGAGATAACAAGAGCCCTGCCCTTACTTTCTGGCACAATTTTGTTTTTAAATAATATTCATTTTCCTTTTCCGTTGTCCTTATACAAGAACGTTTGTCCCCTCTCCCTCTCTATCTCCGTACTTTCTGGCACAATTTTGTTTTTAAATAATATTCATTTTCCTTTTCCGTTGTCCTTATACAAGAACGTTTGTCCCCTCTCCCTCTCTATCTCCGATCCCCTCCGGCGCCGGCGCGCTGCTCACAGCTCAAAGCACCGCGTCTGTCTTCATCTGCCATCGCTCCGCTCCGCTGGCGCCGCTCATGGCTTCTTCCACGGCCTCCGCCGCCGCCGCGGTCTCCTACCTCTCACCGCCGCCCGTGGCTGCCGAGAGGCCAGTTCCCCAAGGCCGCCTCCTCTTCCGCGGCACCCGGGCCGGCTCCAGCCCCCTACAGCTCAACTCCGTACGACGCCCTGGGCTCTCGCCGGTGCCTAGAGCGGCCAAGGTCTTCCCTGTTTTTCGTTGCATCAAGGACTTGCACAACTTACTACGTATCTATCACAGCCATCTTACCGGTTGATTCTTGATGTGAATTCCAGGTTGCGGCGGAAGAGAATGCTGATCCCCTAAATGTCATGATAGCGGGTGCTCCGGCGTCCGGGAAGGGCACGCAGTGTGAGCTCATCAAGGCCAAAGTAAGTTGTTGTGAATTGGGATTCAGCCTTGTACATGATTCACTTCTTTTATGATGCATTATGTGAGTTGGAATTTAGTCTTGTGGTGTTATGTACTTATGTCATACTATGTATGGCCATGTGATTATCCTTGTGCATTAACAACAGTGCGGTAAAAGTAAAACTCTTAAGAGTTCTGCAAGTATTTGTCTGAGAATCATGGGCTAGGTTTCCTTATTGTGTCAAGTAACTGGCACTGTAATTTGCAGTATGGTCTGGTGCACATTTCAGCTGGAGATCTGTTGAGGGCGGAAATCGCCACTGGCACTGAGAATGGGAAGCGGGCCAAGGAGTTCATGGAGAAGGGACAGCTGGTTCCCGACGAGATTGTTGTTAATGTGGGTATCTTTTCTTTGCATTTCCATTAATGTGGTTCAAGTTAGTAAGTGGTAATAGTGAGAAACATTTTTGGGTTATCGTCAGATGGTGAAGGAACGTCTTCTTCAAGCAGATGCTCAGGAAAAGGGTTGGCTTTTGGATGGTTACCCAAGAAGTTATTCGCAGGCAATGGCACTGGAAACTCTTGGAATCCGGCCTGACATTTTCATTCTATTGGATGTAAGTGCCCAAGCCCAACTATGTCAAACTGTTGACATGTGATGCAAATTATGAAACATACTTCACCTCATTGTTGTATGGTACCAGACTACCAGTAGTATCGATTATAATTTGTTGAAGTTTGAACACTGCTTCTAGACCTTGAAATGCTGCTGGTAGCTATCCTTATCCTAACTGATAGTTTGAACAGGGCAAACACAATCATTATGACCAATGTTGAATTTCTTATATATAAAAATGGAGATAAATATATTTTACGTTTTTTGGTAGTTACATAATAAAATTTAAAACTCCATCCTTTTTCAGAATAATTAAAAATAGATTTTAAATCAAGCATTTTCAGTAATTACTTTGCCAAGTGCTGACACTATAGTGTATGGCAATACGCCTTTGATGTGTTTGCCATGCTTTCTCTATCGCGTTGAAACTGGCTGCAGTTTAGTAAGTACATTCTGAAATGGAGTGCGTAAGTATTATCACACCTTGTTTGAGAGGAGTATTAACTCATCTGTCGCCAATGTAGGTTCCGGATGAACTTCTTGTTGAAAGGGTGGTTGGCAGACGGCTAGATCCTGTAACTGGGAAAATATACCATCTTAAGTATTCTCCGCCAGAGAATGAAGAAATTGCATCCAGGCTTACACAAAGATTTGATGATACAGAAGAAAAGGTATTGCATATTATTAAGTAAAAAGATAAATGGCAAACGTAGGTGTGTATTTATTATTGGACGAAGTGTATAGTTGTTATTAGAGATTAGAGATGCTGCACACAGCGTTTCTACAACACATTGTTTTTTGTCTGCTACTAATTTAGACTAGCTTGACATACTTATTATGCCCATGTGGACCACCCGTTCATGTATGGTAGTTGTATGGTATTTTGATCTGATGGTGTGCTGTGATTCTTGTGACCGTGGAGATTAATTGTGAATTCTGGTGGTAGAATTTCTGATATGTAGCATGCCAGTTCTTGACTGCTTGTTGTGTTGATAGAACCTTACACGGAGTGCTCTTGTTTTGGATTATCCTTTCACAATCTGACATTTCACATTGACCACTTATCTATTTATGTGGATTGTGATAATCAAAGATCATAGTGTTATCAGCATCTGATTTTTACGGTGTGTGCTTCTTTTCTTTTACAGGTTAAGCTGAGATTGCAGACCCACTATCAGAATATCGAGTCCTTGGTCTCGATATATGAAGCTCTTATAGTCAATGTAAGCAATCTATCTCTTTCGAACTGAGAACTCTCTGCCTTATTCGTCAGATTGAGGCTGATAATGCTGTTCTAGTTTATGTTGTCTATATTCCTTAGAGTTATCTTATCAGATCAATTCATCAATCTAAAGTCAGCAAAAAACTATATTCATCAAATATCCTGAACATATTTTTTTCTTCTACTTAAATGGAGTATCTCGTATTACTATTAATTTATTTGTTCTAGCTTTTGCTGTTGAAGTTATCCTCTGCTACAGCTTCAACTAAACTTTTTTTTACCTTTATTTTCTATAAGCTGGTACTACGGTATTCGCTACTTCTACTCATGTAAAATGGAGAGTAACAACTAAAAAAAATCATTGAGTAAACATACAGAATCATACTGTATCTAGTTACATGCACCTTTCAACATCTCGTTCAATGTCCCGTGTGATTTAGGTAAACGGAGATACCACGGTGGAAGATGTGTTTGGTGAGATTGACAGACTGCTATCTTCCAGCCTCGATAAGAAAACAGAAATGGTGGCTAGCTCATGAGCAGAGGGAGGCTGTGCGAATTGGACATGCCGTTGAAGTTAGTTTTTCCTGACAAATGCAAGTGACAAAGAATTGGTAGGATGATTGTTAGAAACCCATCTGTCTCGTGGATGTATATGCGTCACATTGTCCTGTGAACATACAGGCATTTATTAGGAACGCATTGATTTTATACAGCCCAGATGGAAGAGTTGCCTTGAGTTTGTAGTACATTTGTGCTGCACGGCTTCAGTTCCTGTTTTCTTATTCTAATCCGGAGTGTGTCGGATCTTTCATGTTCTGGCTGGGAATTTTTTGTGATGATCTTTTAACAGTATAAAGTGGAAATTTGGCTGTAGAACTATATAAAGAAAGTGTATGCCCCACATTTACAGTAAGAATGACAGAAAGAAGAACAAGTTGATAGACATCTCATGTAAATTTTTAACCGTCTTTTAAGCGACAACTTTTGGCATCCAACACAAAACAAGGAGTTAGACCATGCTGCAAGACAGACCAAGTTCATGGAATCCATTTGTCACAACCTATACTTATTTGTTTGATCCATGTTTCAAACCACATGATCATCTGATCAGCACTACATGATTTCAACTACAGCTCGGCCAATGATCTTGCCCTCGTTGAGATCGTCGTAGGCACTGTTTGCCTCTTCGAATTTGCATTTCCTTGATATGGCGTTCTGGAGATTGAAGGCGCCGCTCTCAGCGAGCTTGACTATCTGAGGAAGATCTTGCCTGGCTCTTGCCCCATACGAGCCAATGATCTTGACCTGGTTCCAAGGAATAATGTTAGCAACCAAGAGTGTAACGCGACGCAAGCAGGGCAATCCAGTCAAATGGTGCATTCGACAATAGATGTGAGATAATGGATGCAATGGTAGTTTCAAAATTGCCAAATGCTGCAGTTAATTTATAAGATCAAGATAACATTAGACCCAAGCAGAAAAGTGGCTGTACCAAGACTATGAGTAAACTAAGGAACGGAATTCCACAAACGCCAACAAGGTAAATTAACATATCAGCAGGAACTAGCTTAACGTCTGGATTCATGAACTAACCGCACTTTGTTGGGGCTAGATTGCGTACCTGTCGGCGAACAAGGCGGGTTATATCCACCTCCCCTACTACATTTGTTGCAGCAAGGCCAATCATAACAGCTTTGCCCCCGTCTCGTACACTTTGGGTGCACTGGGAAAATGTCAATGCCTTACCAAGTGCCTCCACGGCCACATCCACACCCCTCCCACCAGTAATTTCCTGTGAACAATGAGATATTCACATTTGAATGGGAACACTAGCTAAGAATGAAGATGCACATTTGGACACAGCCCAGGATCAGGATGAGATGTCGAGAAACACTGCCTCAACAAACTGTATTGTATTTTAAAACTTCAGTCATTATGGGGCTAAATCATAAATCTGGTTTAATACCTTGATCTTTTCAACGGCATCTTCTTTAGCTGCGTTTACAGTGTGGGTTGCTCCAAGTGTTTTGGCATTCTGGAGTTTCTCATCAAGAACATCCACCGCAATGATTTCAGAAGCTCCAAAGGCTTTCGCTATCTGTAAGCAGCTGCAAGGTTGGAGTTATGAGGACACGGTATCATAAAGCTACTAAGCGATAAGGAATTTAGTCATTTCATCAAACAGCGATGGATGGAAAAAATCTTATAGTATCAGCTAACCTTGATCCGACCCCTCCAACCCCAATCACTGCTACTGAATCACCAGCACGCATTTCAGCAGCATGCCTCAATGCGCCATATGCAGTGAAGACAGCACATCCCAGAATTGCTGATTCTGCGTACGGCAACGAGTTAGGAAGAACTGCTAGTGCATTGGCCGGCACAACACAGTATTCCGCAAGCCCGCCCATGCTGTACATGTACACTGGTTTTCCTGGAAGCATTTCAAGCATATAAGCAACATTACAAAATTACATTGCACCACTAGCGACAGATTATGCAAAGGAATATTCTCAAATTACCACTGTTGCGTAGAAACAGTCGGGTTTCACCATCGTATAGTGTTCCTTTAGCACGATTATACGCGAAGAAAGACTCGCAGAGGTCTTCCTGGCCCTATTCAAATCAATGTACATGGATGATGCGACCAAGAAAACAAAGCAGCACTTTCGTGAAGGATGGTGGAATCCAGAGAGGGTGGTACCTTAACACAGTAAAAGCAATTCCCGCACGGCATTATGAAGGCGCCAACAACATGACTACCAACTGGGAACCTGTTAATTTAGGAATGACAGGTCAATTCCAAAACACCACCATCAGAGAGCCAACAGATTGGTGAACAAATCAACATCCATCCGTATTCTCAGTGGTATATAACCTATTGACGATCTCAGTAGGCGTGTGCGCGCCATGGTCGACGACCTCCCCGGTGATCTCATGGCCAACAACGCAAGGGCTCGAGAAAGGGAGTTCACCTTTCATGACATGGAGATCAGAGTGGCAAACTCCACAAGCTGCACAAATCGAGGGAGCCCATGTCAGATCAAAACCTCCATGGAGCTGCGGGGTCCTCATAATTTGGGCATTTGACTTTGATAGTCCACCCCAATCCACAAACAAATTGATGGATTGTTGTGCATTAGCATGTCACTCCACTAGCATTTCCACTTGGATTTTGGGCATCTTGATTAAATTAACAAGCAACGGAAATGATCAATCTATTGGGAAAGGGGCAGAGAGGATGGGGGCGGGACCTTTGGTCTTGACGAGGACCTCGCCGGCCTTGGGGCGCGGCATGCGGAACTCCTCCATGGTGAGCGGCCGGCCGGGCTCCCAGAACACCGCCCCGCGCATGAAACTCGGCCCGCCGGACACGTGGTACCCCGCGGCGGATTCCGGGGCCGCCGAGAAGGACCGCCGGAGGGCGCCGCCGATCCGGCTGAGAGCGCGCCGGGAAGCGGTGGAGATGGACATGGTGTGTGCAAGGTGGAGATGATCCACTGCTGACTCAACTGCTCTACTCTACTCCTTACTGTCTTGCTGATCTACTGACTACTGGACCTCTTTATACTGTACTAGTAGTAGTTTAAAAAACACACCAAAAACTTAAATATTTTAGTTGATTAAAAAATGGCTGTTAGGCCGTCCAACCAAAGAGAAAGAGGATCGGTTGGAACTCTTTGTTTCTGCACATGTAAAGAACAATGCTCAGCAAGAAATCAATGAGCAAGTGGTGCCTAGTTTTTATTCTTGGAGATAAACATCGGAGAACAAAACAGCAACAGATAACATAGCAGTCGTTTTCACCAATATACAAACACAGAGGCTGCTAAGAGCATCTCCAACCGAGGCCGCCCAAATACCCGGGCGGTCCGCCCGGACAGCGTTTGAGCCGAAAACCGCCACCCAGCGGAGGCCCTCATAGCCATCCCAAACGACCGGGCGGTCCGGCACACCCCTATCTGGGGCGGGTTTGGGGCCGCTTGGGCGCGCCCGGACGCGTCTGCCCCTGGTCGCTGACAGGGCGGACCTACCCTTTTCCACCATAAATCCGACGGAACCCTCGACCGGCAGTAGATATTTCTCACACTCCTTCTCCTAGCTCCGCCTTTTTGCCAAGCTCCGGCGTCGGCGCCCATCCTCTTCGCTCGCCAGCACCCCCGCCGTCGTCCGCACTTGCTCGCGATTTTTCCCCGACCAATTTTGCAGAGCTCTTGCGGCCGCATTGCGACGGATTTGGGCTGATTTGCGCCGAATCCGACCGCATTTGCAGCGAGGGATTTCCGCCGCCGCTCCCGTCACTCCAACGACCGGCGCACCTCTACCACTCAATTTCCCACGGCTCCTCATCCCGCCCGGCTTCCCGATCTGTAAGTTCGTCGGAACCCAATTTCACCCCCACAGCCGCCCTCTACTTCGTGGTCCAATCCGGTCTAGGACAACATGGTTTCATGGGACAAGGACGAGGGCTCCGTAGGCTCCTACCCTCTATACGAGGAGGACAGCTCCTCCGACTCGGTATGTCCTTGTTTGAGCTCACATTTTGTGTTTTCCCCAATCTTGTGCAATGTGGTGGTTTTGAGTTGGAATTTTTTGAATTGTAGGATTCAAAACATGTAGCTGCAATGTCCGCGGAGTGATATCCGAGTTGAACGCCTCCCTCCGAGGCAAGATGCGTATATTGGAGGATTTGAACTTCACAATTGAGGAAAAGACAAAGATTGAAGAAAAGTTTGAAGAAGTTCACGGTGCTAACCGGAAGTTGGAGGAGAAAATAAAGAGGATGGAAGAGGAGAAGAAGAAGATGGAAGAAGAAAAGAAAAAGATAAAACAAGAGAAGAAAAAGATAGAAGAGAAGATGAATATGGAGTTGCATCTCGTGGATATCGTCGATGATTACAAAAACAAGATAGATGCAAGTCGTACAAAAATGAAGAAGTTCAAAAAAATGCCATCGAGAAGGAGATGCATCTCCATTATGCATTGGGAGCTATAGCTATTTTAGTTATAATTATATTTGCTATGTATGGTATATCTTTGTGCACTAGATAGATTTACATACGTAAGAAACGTAACTGCATGTAATGCATGGATTTGGGGACAGAAATATAAGGTTCATGATTGTAGAGCACAAATTTTAGGTGATGTCCGGTCACTGTTCACGGACGTGCCCGTGGACAGTTTGGGGGCCGATTTTGGGGCTCTGACCGGAGATGCTCTAAGTAACTCGACGACAAAGTGCTTCGCTTCAAACTACTGGATGTGCAATTTATTACTGTAATAATGAATCTAATTCAACACGAAGTTCTGAATATACAAACATACACCTTCTCATCCTTCGTTTACAGCCGGAACCCGTGTGTGCATTCTCCCTCCAGGAATGATTATTCACTTCCTCCCAACAAAAAAATGGACCTTCTTTTTGTACAGTAAGCGCATTTATAAACACAAAACGAACAAATCGCGACATGTTCTAGCAATCTGTACAATCTCTTCTCTTGGCGGAAAACCAAGCTACTGCACCTGCACGGCGACGACGCGAAGCTTCTCATCCCCGATGATCCACCTCGTCAGCTGGCTTGGGTCCTCCGCCAAGGCACCGCACGACGGGATGATGCTCAGGTCTGAGCCTATTATCTGGTAGTCGTCAAGCGCGGCTTTCATTTCTGCTTCCACCAGCGCGTCGTCCGTGATGGCGATGTCCACGCTAAGAGCCTCCGCGTAATGGCGCTCTTTCTCGGGGTCATGCTCGAAAGGGTCCATGACTGGCCCCTGCAATACAATGCAAACAAGTAGATAAGACAGGTGAGCTTTGCATAAACACCACCAAGATGAGATTTTAGAAACTGCCACGACGGTCTAAAATCCAGAGAGTTCGCCGACCTGGCATAGTTCGGAGTAATGTTTATAAGCCCCGCTGTTCTCATCTTGGTCGTATATCAGCGTTCCACCGTACCAGCCAGTCTCTACATCTGCTGTTGTGAATGCTAGATACCTGCACAATTAAGAGTTAAAAACTTCAAATATTTTCATGGTAGACATGATAGATATCAGAACCACCGAAAAAAACATATACATCTGCATTATCATGCTACCACCTTCTGAAATTGTCCTCCTCGCATAAATCTGCTGCTGAGGAAAGCCAGTTCAGTTCCCCACATATAGAGACATTCGCGTCATCTCTGTTTCCCTCGTTCACATTTTCCACTGCAGTAACTTTTGTTGTTGGAGCTGTCTCTGCATGTTTTCTTTGACCAAACAACCAGTTTGGGGTTTTAAGTTGTATCTCACTGAATCGTAAAAACAAACTGTAAGTGCATCATCCAGAAAGTATATTCAGCCAAGAACTATTGAGGTAAAGAATATTTACGCTGCATCTGGTGCCATTTCAGATGTTCCAACGCCACCACTCGACTTTAGATCAGCATCACGGTGAAGCCTCACATCCCTTATTGAACTACATGTCCTTTCAATAAGTTTGTCAAATGAAGTAAGCTTCATCCTTGAGAAGTCCTCTTTGCATGCTGGCACAGGGCTCAATGTGGATCTAGGGCTCATGGCATCTCCAGAACCCCCGGACACATTATTTCCAGGTGCAGAACTGTGAATTAACATGAATAACGCACATTTTATTGCAGAAAACTACACAACACACCAAGTGCCACACCTTGTCATGTTAAGGAAGTAAAACTGCACTAGTGTAACAACCTGAAGTGCAGAACGAGAACTCCGTTTACCTCAAATGGTAGCTATCATCACCAGCTGTTGTCACGTGGAGATAGTAATCAGTATCCAGCTCCCAGAGAGCTGGCTTTCCTTCTTGAGGTTGGAAATAACCCAGAAATCTGGTAATATCACAGAACAAAATATTAGTTCAGGTACCCAAATTCCACTTACCAGCAGTAAACAGCTTGAAGAGCTCCATTAACTATCTTGTCTGGTGAAGATTTTCTGGATGATAAACTCACATGAGAGACTTACAAATTTATAGCATCCTGTTTCTCACCATCAGTGTAGGCATTGCTGTAGTATCGTTTAATTGATTTTAGAAACTCCCTAGACTGAGTAGTAGCCTTCCACTTCCCTTGCCTCTCAGTGAAAACCTGAGAAAAACAAGCACACAGTTTATGTTCACTGGAAAATTAGGTGCATAACGAAATTAGGGAAGAGCGCCAAGTTACTGGCGAGAGCAACAACAATGCCATCACAAATATTATATGCAAATAGATACAGAAGACAACCAGGTTAAACCCCATTTTCTATCCACGCAAACTAAAGAAGACAGCAAGAGGCGAAAATATACTGACCGTATTATGTGCTGCAGAGCCTCCATACTGATGAGCAAGTGCATCACCCATGCGCTGGTACATTTCCATTAAAGCTGAAGCAATACTGCTATCTGGGTGGATTTTTGAAACATCTGTCAGTCCCATTGCATGAAGCTGCCTCCCCAAAGCAGCAAGGCCATAAGCATACTGGGCGACATTTGTGCGATCCAGGCAGTCTATGCAATTTGTACGAAGAACTCCAGTTTGATAACAAGGAGCATCACCCAGGGGCTCCTGTTTGCTATCATTTTTTCTCATATTCTGAGAAGTTGTAGAACCAAGCGCATCAGCACTACTAGAAAGCCTTGGAAGGTCTCCAGAACTAGCTCTTGTATCAATGGAGCCATCCCTGTGAAAGGAAATTGGGAAATAGTGTCATTTTGCAGTTAGGATATGTTTCCTCTTCGAAACAGAGTAGATTCCACTCAGACACTCAACCCTTATTCATAACTTCGACAGAACGATACGGCTGTGGTCCGTGATTTTTCCCATAAACAGTTTTTTCACTCATTGGCTGAATGCAATTGGCCAGTGATTGTACTTGTTTTCTAGATAAACTGGATCCGATAATATATCACTTCTTATTTTGCATTGGTCAAGTCTATGCTTAAGCGTTCACGGGGTTAATACACCGGTCTGTTACTGCTGACGAATTGATATATATGTATATTAGTTTAGTTGCTTTACACGAAATTGTATACTGCTGATGAACTGATATATGTACCTTGCAGTGCTAGTTCGACTAAGCTGGATTGACCTTCTTTTTTGAACTTTTGCCTTTCCACTGTAGTAAAATCCAGTAAGGTCCAGTGCTTCACTCGCTACACCTCCTAAAACACCCAGTACATTTGCAGATTTGCTGACATAACAGATAGATAAACATTAGCACATTAACAGACACAACTCATGCAGATTTGAACTTATCATTTATCAAGAATCAATATAAAACCTTTTCGCAAATTTATGAAAATCCCAGTGGATGAATCTCAGTTTCCTCTCTTCTGGCACATTTTGATTAAGATATTCAACTGCCTTAGAAAATTCACGCCTCAGCATCATCTCTCGTGGCCTTTTTTCAACAGTCTACATAGACAGCAGAAAACATAATGGGTCATATACTAAGGAACAAAGGTAATGATTAGCTGTACAAACAAGTAAAAGTGGGCTAGCAATTCTGTACCACCACAATTGAACATGCCTAAGTAAAACTGCACAAGTTGGAACTTGGAAGAACTAAGAGGAAATATGATCTATTTTTATGAAGTTGAGTTTTGACTTCATGTGACATATTAAGTTGTACTTGGAAGCATAAATAATCAAGTGCAACCAAGAATCCACAATAAATCCTGAGGGTGCGACTTTAGCAATTAACCTTATGCGTAACTCAGTTAGTTGAGCTACAGAATCTGAGGTCAAACCTTAAATACCAAATCTACAAGCTAGATAAAGATTTGGACATCCATTGAGGTCATGACCTTTTCTCAGTATCATGCACATGAATCATAAGTTTCATCTCAAAGTTAAAGGGAACGGCAGCAGAATCATCATTAACAACAGATAAAGACAAATCACCTAGAATCAAGTAGCAAGCACATACCTTTATTAAATTAAGTATTATGATAGGTTGTCCGTATCGCTTAGCGAGATCCTCAAAGTGTAACTTGGTTGCTTCATAAGTAGGATCATACCTCTGCACTGCACCAGAATCCAAAGGTGAGAATGCATAGAAACTTATGCATTTCAAGCTTTTAGATGAATGTCCAGATAAGAAATTCTCATAAATGAAAATTCCCCAATCAAACTATATAAATTAATTTCAGCTGTGAGATTATGAGGTAATTCGTTAGAATTGTTTTTACCAAAAATATCAGGCTTAGGACTAAGCCGGCCAGCCTCTTGTGACCAAAAAAGAGGAATCGATCCTCGCATCTGTACTACTGCACTCATTCTCCCCTTCCAGGAACCAGCTTCCTCTTCAAATACTATTTGCTCTGTTTCGACATCATTAGCAACTTTCCCATGGTCATTCACACCTCTTTTTAAATACCTACATATACCACGTGGGAGGTAGTAAGTTTTCGATTATCAAAATGACAATTCACTACCAGAGCATAGACAACATTTTTGTAGCCCTCAGTTGGCAAAGCAGAGAAATAAATAGCATATGACCATCAAATATTGATTTGAGAAGTAAAGCCTAAACACCAAGTTACCCAACACAAGAATTTGCACATGCACATGCATGGGATAAATCAACAGAATCGAATGAACCCAGGGTGATAGGATGTAAGCATGAAAAAAATGAACTCGACTTAAATAATGTGAAAGAACATCCAAAAATTATTGTAGATGAAACCTACCGTGTCCCAGCAAAATGTCGAGATCTTCTAGAAATGAGGATAACATTTAGGTCCCTGCCAAAAATTGACAGCTTGACCTGAAAAAAAGATTATGTTAGTTCTTGTAATATGGAAAGTTTATAAAGCAATAGCCGTAAGTCGTAACACATCTACTTGAGCATCAGCTGCCAGTTGGGAATTACTGTTCCAGATAAGCTGAACAAGAAGCTAATTTACAGTAGCAGTGGCCATCAAGCAAGCAACAAATCATAATTTCCAAAGCCTAGTTCTGTAGTTCACGTAATAATAGATTCATTCAGTAAGGAGCACAGAGATGTCAACTACAAAGCCCTTGTCCAACATTGCAAGTCATTGCAACAAACTTTCTCAACTTATTTTCTATGATGGGAACAGAATATTCAAATTGAAATTATAGTAACTTCTAGGACACAATTGTTTCAGATTTCTACTCTGTAAATGCGGAGAATGAATCAGATATCAGTATTTCAGTTAGCAATTTGGTATGCATTCTTTATCAAAATCAGGTAGTGGCGTCCACCCACGATTTTCTCAAGACCCAAAGAAACAAATATTGCAAAGCTCCGAGTCATTTATGAGTAATATCAGAAATGGAGAAGCAAACTATAGAAATACTAGTGGTAGCAAAACCAATCCATGTGGCAGACTACTTGTTAGGCATTACCTGCTTGAAGTGCCCATGGACCAGAGCTACATTCCAGAGAGCATTGTGGCACCTTGATCGAATTGGCTCTGTCAGGAAAGTATTCCATACAAACAAATTTTCGTAAGGTGTTTCCTTCATCTCTGCAGAAGTGACATTCTGCTGCAAGCTCTGCATGATTGGGTATGTGTAGCTATAGAAGAAATCCTTGGTGAGATCAACACTATCCAACAGCTTCTTGTACCTGTTACAAAAGGCATCATATTTCACAACATTTAGTAAATAAGAAAATGTATATACATAACTACACGTAAGTTAAAAACTGTAACTTATAGCTTATACCTCAGCTCATTCTTAGAGTTTGCGACATCTGTCTGTACAGTTGAGTGCGGGATCGTGATCATCTGGCTCTCATCTATGCAATATATAGCATGGCCACAAATGCAACCAATTTGACGGCGCTTGGTAACTAAAATCAGGTAATATGACTCCAAGAACTTGATGCAGCCTACACAGTGACAGGAACGAAGACATATATGTGCTCAGAAAAAAATGGCACAAGGATGCGAGTCTTCACCAGAAGGTGATTACCAAATCACAAAAGAACCATAAGAAATATGTTGCTAATAACTATCTCTCAGTTTACGTCAATACTATCTATGCAATTCCATTACCAGCATTTGCCGGAGGATAGCTAGTTGGTAAATTTATTAGAAGGAATAAATCTAATAAGCAACTAACAAATTCTGGCAATGGATTCAAAGGCATTTGTGATGCCGTGTATTGAGTGCTTCTTTGTCATCTTTTGGAATCGAGAACAAAAAAAAAACCACCACGTCATCAAGGACGCCTATCTAAGACAATTCAGTGGACCAAAACAAGCAGGGATTTGAGGTGTGGAAATCACAGCCAATTTCCAGCACAGAGGTAATTTATCAAGTCAAGAAAAAGTTATCCACCGTTCACGAAACAATAAATCTGATGATATATATAATTTTCTTGAAGGCTTGAGCTAACATACAGCCTATCACGAGTGAAATTTCCAAAGAGTAATTCAGGCCCGGTTAGCAATGAAATTCAATCCAACGCAATGCAATTCGATGCATGAACGTCGTGGGTGATAGGAAGGATTTGAACCTGCAATGCCGTAGGCCTTCGTGACGAAGGTGACTAGGTGAGCCCGCCGGTGGAGCGGTTGCCCTCGGCGATGCGCTGGAGCAGGCTCTTGACCTCCTGCTGGGAGTACCAGACGGGGTCCTCGCTGAGGTGCAGCTCCGACGGCTCCGAGCGGTCGATCTTGAGCACCCGGAACGACCGCTTCTCCCGCGAGCTCCCGATCACGTAGAACCTCTGCGGAGCACAGCCAATTCGGACGCGCGTCAATTAAGCTATTCCGCCGCGGGCGCGAGTCTTCGCAGGTGGGGAGGGGATAAAGAAAGGGGTGCTTACGGCGCGCGTCTCGTAGAGGCGGAACTTCTCCAGCGTCGCCGTCGCCGTCGGGTCGTCCGCCTCCGCCGCCATCGATCCCGATCGACGCGCGCAACGATGGGGACGAACGGAGAGGGGAAGAAGACACAGCAAATAGTGTATCCCCGCTCTGGAGGCGTACTTCCATGAGTTCGTAACCGTGTGGTCAGGGCGTCATCTCCTCAGGGAACGTGCAAACTGTATTACGTGCGGTAACACTAAACCCAATGTTGGTTGGGATGTCGCTTATCCGAAACTTATCGGTCAACCCTTATCTAAATCGACCGGTTTATCGGCATATCAATCGGCTGATTCTTGAACAGTGGCCGAGAGAATCCCCCGCAGCGCACCATTTCCACTTCTTTTGAAACTTGCAGGGTCTCTTTCCTTTTCTGCGAGTCTTTCCGGTATGCCGCCATGGATCCTCTGTGGAGCTCCATGCGAGGCCTTAAAGGGTTCAAAACCAGATGACTGAAACCCGGAGGAAGTCGCATAACCAGTTGCGTGATAATCTTATTGAGCATGAGTGGCAATTATTTGGCAGGTAGTCTCCCACTATTCATTTCTATTCACTTTTAGTTATGTGTGATTTGAAACATTCTTTGTATTCAGGACCATTCTTTATTTGTTTAGTTGATGTAATTTTACTATTATTATAATTTGGATTACTGTTATATTGCGTGATGTAAAAACATTAACAAGTTTGATTTATATTGGTGTTAAATTTTGAGTATACATGCATATTCACATGAAAATGGAGAAAAAACTGTTTTTATGGTATATATTTGCAGATCTGTTGGGTCAAAACCTATGTTATATCGCAAAAATGGATTTAAGGTAAGAATTTTCCGGTATCCGTTCGGATATGCGTCAGGCCGTAAACTCTGTAAACCGCAAACCGCTTTTATGTTATGATTTTTTTTTGCGGAGTCTACTAGAGTTGCTCTGACACGTTTAGCTTAATAAAGGGATAATTTGTCCATAAAACCAAATTTATAAAATAATAGGACAACATCTCGAAGAAGATAATAGGGTAATTTCACAGGTTTTTATGGCATGTTCTTTAAGCTTTCTCGTGTTGTGTTGGTCTACAAGAAGTAGTATTACCAACCTAATATGTACATGATGCTGCATTGTGTGTCCGCTTTTATCATGTTGTTTAATATATTTCTCTGTAGAATCTATGGAAGGCTCTTCTGACTTAGACCATATGTATGTGTTAGAACATTGAGTTGTGTAATATATTTCCCTGATTTTGTCCCTTGAGTTGCTCTCATACATGTTGTCCTTTCATAGTCATATTAATGACAACTCTTATATTAATCTTAAACCAAACTCATCAACAGGACGTCGAACCACTAAGTGGCTTCCTCTTAGAAATCAGGTCGTGCGCGGCAAACCGCACCACAAATCTAGTAAAATTATCACCAAATAGGAATGGATCCTTTATTAAAGTAGAATAGTGCGATTTCAAGCTCCATTGGCCTATGAAGTTTCAACTTTAGCTTGCGATTAAGGGATCCATCTTTATTAGTGTGATCAGTGGCATCTCACAAGTACCGTCTGCTTGCCAGCCAGCTTTTTTTTACTTCCACAACAAGATACATGATGGTTACTTTCAATCATGTAAAGAGTAATACAATGTGAAAGAGGCCAGATCTAATTATGTGACAAGAGTCACATGAAAATGATTATGTTCTCCATCATATCCAGAATTGTCGACATATCTCTCTTAAAAAAATACTCCCTCCGTTTGTAAAAGGATGTCTTCCATATATCCAAATTCAAATGTATGTGTACACTAAAACATGTCTACATACATCCGAATCTAGACAAAAGCAAGACATCCTTTCCCGGACGGAGAGAGTAGTTAGTTACTGTACTCCCTCCATTTGCATTTATAAGTCTCCTTGATTTTTAGTTAAACTTTAACTCTATATTTAACTTAGAAAATATAAGTTACTAAGAAGGAGGCAGTGATCTAGGGTTCCACCCTATCCGCGGCCACCATCTGCTATGTCTCCATCGTCTCCGATCGTGAATCGATGGGTGCCCGCCTCTACTGATTTTCACTGACTAGCGGGAGGGGATGAGAACTTCGGACCCGCGCTCGGTGTTGTTGTAAGGTCCCTAAAATTAGAGTTTGGTCAACCTACAACAACGTTATGATTGTTATGGCGGCGCTGCGCGACAAGAATAAGGTATACCCGCCTACTCGTACATGTCGTTGGCGGCGATCTCATCGGCAGCGTTGAGGAGGACGGGGAATCTTTGGTCGCGCCTCCCATGGAGTGACGGATCTTGTCCGGTCTACGTGTGGTACGAGTTTGGTGTCAGATCAATTTAAGTGTTCAATGGCGACGACTTTGGCTTTTGGGCGTTTGTCCTTAGGAGCTCATGCGCGAATAATTTCTAGCTGTCATCAACAACGTCAAGCCATTTCGAGTAGGGGAGCGGCAACAGTGGCGCGTCGATTGCTCGCTCTAGCGGCAGTAGTGGTCGTTTGGTCCAACGATTTCATGTTATTTTTACTATGTTTGAGGTGATTTGTACAATTGTTAATTATTGTGAACCTGTATAAAGTGAATTTGAGAGAAAAGGAGGCCGTGCCTCCATCGTCAGAAGAGAAAGGAAGACATGCGCTGTGCGCCCTGCTATTTCCCCTCACCCCCTTTCCTGCCCGCGGCGCCGCGAGCTCGGATGCAAATCCTTAACTCGATTCTTCGTCTCCTCCGAAGACCTGGCGTCGCCACCTCTCCTGTCCCAATGCACCGCCTCTCCTTTACCTCGCGACCTCTCGTCTATGTCATGGCCTCTGCTCCGCCTCATTCTGCACTTGCACGGCGAGTTTTCCCACTCATTGTGGCTCCAAATCCGGCTCTCCATCGTGTTTCTGGGTATGTTTTCTTGATCTGATGGTAAATTTTGCACCTTTAATCAGTTGGTATAGTTGTCGATCTGGATTCTGAGAAACCATGGGTTTTTATTTGGTTTTTAAGTTGATTTATTAGTAAGGAAAATAAGGACGAAAAAGAGTAAAAGGTTTAATCCTCTTTCGTGATTTATTAGTAAGTTTTTGCCGGATGCTGAGATTGACCATTTATCTTTTGCGATAGGTTTCCTCATGCATCTCGGAACATGGCCAGCACCAGTGGTGGAGTAAATGGTTATAAGTCTGGTAAACCAGACAGGCGATCACGTATCTCTTCTACCAACAATCACTCTGCCATCAGCGAATGCATGAAAAAGGTAGAGGCGAGGGGCACAACATTGGAGGTTAGAAGGAGCACAACCAAGGAGCGCAAGAGGGCAGTGGTAGTCAGTGTCAGTGATGATGAAGAAGATGAAAATAGTGTGGAAATTCTCCCAAAAAGCACACACCGTGATGGTTCTATATATAATGTGGGCACTCATATATGGAAAAAACACTATCACGAACCTTGGACCGACCTCTCCCGTCTACAGTAACCCAGAGAGGCGATTTGTGAGCTCCTTAGGCAAACCACCTCGCCGGCGCTGCTTCGACGGCTCCCTCGCCCTCCGCCGGCCGCTCCGGCGGCGGGAGGACGGGGGAACCCAGATCCGCGTCGTGTACATAGTGTAGGCTTGCTTAGGGTTTCCAGCCGGCGGCGTCGTGGTGGAGGAGGCGCGGCCGGAGTGGTTTTGCGGGCGGTGGACCTTCCACTCGATGGCGGCGCTCCGTGGAGCTCCGGCGTCGATCTGCTGCCATCGTCGACCTGGTGGCTCTTCGGATCTCTCAGGTTCGACTTCCCCTCACCGGATCCCGTGGGCTGTCGGCGGATCCGGCTAATCAATCCGAAGATGGAGGAGGTTTGGGGCTTCGCGGCGTCAACGGCGACTGTGGACGTCCGTCGTGGGTTGTCCGGTGGTCTCCCGCCGGTGGAGGGGCTGACTCCGGCCAAGGACAAGCAAGCTTGTGGAGCAGCGGCGGCGGCAAATCACCGGGCCGTTCCGGCCGTCGGTGTGGTCGGGATCCAGGAGGGCTTCGTTGTTTTTTCTTCTGTTTCCTGGATCTTTCTGTAAGGAACGAAGCTTCTTTGTTCCTCTTTCTTTGTCAAAAAAAAAAAAAACACTATCACGTTATGGACCGTAGTGAGAGTAAGTGGTCAATATCTCTTTTCCTTTGTTATGAGAACACTTTTCTAGTTATAGGATCAACTCATATGCTCTGTCGAAACCTTGGTAATGCGTCAGTAGAACATTTTGAATGAGAAAGAGATGGACCATTACGTCAATTATTGTGAACTTCATTCAAATTTAAAAACTATGGATTTGAAATGTTGTTAGGTTTTGTGTGGTAAAACACATAAGTTTGGATTGTTTGTATTCACAAAGAAGTTTATGTGGAGCTTCACAATGAAGTTTATATTCACAAAGAGAAGGAAAAAGAAGAGACAATTATTAGGAATCTAACAAAGCAGCCTTCCTTATACACCCAGAAAAATTACAATATCTTCCTTACAACTATTGTAAGGAATCTGCTATAGTTGATATGATAGATGGCATCACGCCCTATGCTATGGAATATGTTCATAAGCCTCCATTCTTGTTGGCGCTCTTTTGGTATCCTGGGTGTTAAATAGGTTTAGTTGCTCCTGACCTATGGAAACAGTCATGGAAAATTATGAAAATATTTATAATGTAGGGTATGAATGTATGATGTTATCTACCATCATAAAAAATCAACTTAATACAGGATTTCTGGTCTAGAAACAGAAACAAAAGAAGATTTTCATCAAGTTTTCTTGGGGTAAACATAACCAATACATAGTGTAGGCCTGTAGGGCTTATGAAATATTCTGGGTTAGTAAAATGGACATTTCCCTTTCTGAGGTGATTAAATGTAAATCTCTTTTTCTTTGGTTTTTTTCTAAAGGAAAAACCTTTTGAGGGAGCAGAATTCTTAGTAAAAACCCGTTAATTTTCACTTAGATGAAAACGAGAACTTCCAATATGGCCATCGAATCCTCAAGTGCCACGTTTACTTTTCATATAGCTAATATTTCTTTCCTGTATGAATTTCCAATTGCAGTATAACTTTTATTTTTTGATGAAGCTCGGCTGGAGGCTATGATGTTATCAAATCCCACAGATTGCATCATCCATAATGGAATTTGCACGGAGCATACGCCTTGTCCCATGTTGCAATTTTTTTCAATAAAGTTAGCTAAACTTTTTGTGGATAGGGGCCCAGTAAAGTTGTATGGATACATAGCAGTGCGGGATGGTATGGATCCATTGCTTAATTATGTTGTCAATTTAAGCAGGGATGATCCCATCATCGTGGAGCAGGTGAACAGCCATACTTTATCTGCAATTATTTCAAGGATTTAAGTCTAGCCACCAACCCTGGTATTGAGGTTATTTACTTAGCACCCTCGAGAAAACCAGTTATTCTGCTCCTTAAAGTATTCTATACCATTCAAATCACCACATGGGCAAAACCAACCCAGGGAATGATTTAGATGTATGGAATACTTCAGGGTTGAGAAGGCTAAGAAAACGAACCTTGATACTTGAGTGGATTAAGTAGACTTATGCCTGATTTCAAATTATTTTATTCATTTGACATTAGAAGGCTGAACTTAGCACATGCATAGAAGTCTTCGGCAAGTCTCTCAGGACATTTTACTTCAGGGTAGCAACACTGTTCACTGAACAGTGCGTGAAGTCTGCAAATGCCTCTCAGCGTCCGCGCGCCACAGGCGAGGTCGACGTGCCCGTCGGTCCCGGAGCAGCAGTCTTCGGCAAGTCTCTCAGGACGTATTAGGGATATAGGTTGTAGGTCTAGTTTAGACACATAGGTGGGGCGTGCGTGTGTAGTGTGTGTGTGTGGTGTGAGTGCGTGTGTAGTGTGTGTGTGGTGTGAGTTCCTGTGTGTCCGAACAGATACTACAGCTTGTATGCTTAGGAGAGGCTCTCAAAAAAAGGAGTGTGGGGGTCTTCCTAGGGGTTTTGGCATAGAACATGCCTAGCATTTGTACATACCTGATTTCTCTTTTTAAATGAAACTAGCCAATTGCCCGTCAGCTGACCCGCCTGTCGCGCCCGCATGTGTGTGTTTTTCGTAGGCTGGGTCTTTTGTTGCTGTTGTTGGGAGTACCAATATTTAGAGATTAATGATAGGGTGAGTAAAGGAATATAAATGTGGTGGTTTTTGTTGGTAGAAAAAAGAATGTAAATTGTGTTTATGATTGCTTGTTGTTAATAAAAGGAATGTAAATTTTGTGGGAGGAGGCGCTTGAGAGAAAGGACGGACGAAGGGCGGAGCGAAGGACAAATCGACAAATCTGACTCTGACACGAAAGTTCAACACAAAATGAACTAACTTTGAAAATTTAGCCGGATCTAACCCTTTTTCGTACCGCTCAACATATCGGCGGTAGACTACACGGGGTACCGCCATGGTCGTCGGCGGTAGACGTCCTGGTCCACGGCCCGCTCGTGCCGGTTGACTCAGCTGACGTGGCGATACCGCCGATGTCAGAGACGGTAGAGTTGGAGGGATACAGCCGGTGCATCCGGCGGTACACTTAAACTTGGTACCGCCTCGTCAACCGGCGGTACGAGTTCGGCAGTTAAGTGGCTCCCGCCGCGCCCCCAGCCTCTCATTCATCCGCATCAACTCTCCACCCGAGCTCCTGCCCTCTTCCCCTCTCTCCTCCACACTCAAATCTCTCTCAAATCCCTCCAAATCGGAGGGCATAGCTCGTGGAATCGGGCCATCTCCATCCTCTGAGGTAGTCTCTCTCAGATCTCTCGCTTTTTGTTGGTTGGATTTGTGTTACTTTGTGGCATTGTTTAGTTTGAGGCAAACCCTAGATTTGTTGATTTGTCCTTAATCTATTATTTGAATTGGTGCATTGCGGGTTATATGTTGTTTGTGACGTGTAGAAATCATTGTGGTTAGATAGATTCATGTGTTATTCTTACCTACAATTATGGTTGAGTCTAGGGTTGGAGGTAGTGGTTAGCACACATGTATAATTTAGATTATTGTGGTGTGTTTGCTATTACACATCAATGTGATACATTTGTGTGTCTTGTCATTTAATTATAGATGGCAAGAATCGTGAATGTCCATCATGTTGACAAAGAAGCATTTTTTAGTAACAATGAAGAAGAGATTGTTGACAATGGAGAAAAAGTTATGGTATTTGCCAATAGTCCGACATATGCCGAGGTTGTTGCAAGAGTACGGGAAGTTTTCGAATGGATGGATCCTAGGGAGAAGGTTGAACTAGATGGAAGGTATTTTGTTGGATCGGGACACCGTCCGCGAAAAAAAAATACCTTTGACATGCGAGTTAGATTGGGGGGCATACAAAGAGGTTGTGGCGGCTTCCAAAGACAAGTCGCTCGAGTTATTTGCTACCAAGGTTGGCGGTGATCGGTTGCATTTTGACTTGAACCGGTGTGCCTCCCCCACACATGATGCAATGACCCCCACTCGAAATGTGTCACTTGATGATGCGGTCGAGTTGAATAATATGAGCCAACCTCCTTTGAGCCAACAAATTGACTTGGAGATGAATGATGACGACCAAGTCGATGAAGAAGAAAAATATGTCAATGTGGATCATGGTTATGGCTTTGGCATTGACGATGAAGATAGGGAGGAAGGAGACATGGAGGGTGATGTGTCCGAGCGGGAGGACGAGTATCATGACATTTATATTGGAGATGTAGAGGCACAAGTCGAGGAGGATGGCATTGACCGTGACACCTTCTATCGCCGTTGCTATGCCTCCGACTCGGAGGACGAGGGCCCAGAAGAAGTGGACGAAGATGGGTTCACGGCGAGAGAAGCCCAAGCCTTTTTAAAAGTGGTAGGCCGGGATCACCGAATTCCATTATTTCGTGATCTCACGCTTGCCGATAAGGCTATGGTGGATGGTGGCAAGTATAAAGATCTAGAAGCAACACCAAGCACAACTCAAGACGACGATGACAACAATTCTCGCATAAAGAAAGGTTTGAAGTTTCCGGACTTGGTAGAATTGCAAATGTGGCTTAGGGAATATGCGGTGAAGCACCATAGGCCATTCATAGTGAAGCACTCGGACGAGAAGCATCGTTACACCGTGATTTGCGACCAAAAAGGATGCCCATGGGTAGTCCGTGCAAGACCAAACCGCCACGGGCAATGGAAGATAACAAGTTGTGAAGCCCATCACATGTGCAAGAAACGGGGCCGGAATCCATCCACAAAGCACCGTCAACTCACCTCCGACTTCATCGCATACAAATTCATCAATAGTATAAAGAATGAACCAACCATTAAACCGAGGTTTTTGATGGGTCTTGTAAAGGAATTCTTTGGATACAACATCGAATATGGGAAGGCATGGAAGGCCAAGCATGCCGCATTTAAGATGTTGTATGGTGGATGGAAAGAAGCGTACAACCGCCTCCCGAGGTTGTTGGGAGGGATGGCCTATAGAAACCCGAGCATGTTTTACGCGGTTGAACATGTTGATGGAGTGTTCCGCCGTGCCTTTTGGACCTTCGACCAATGCATTCGGGCATTTCACCATTGTAGACCGGTTGTATCAATAGATGGTACATTTTTAACCGGCAAGTACAAGGGGTCGATGTTGACTGCAATCGCGCACGACTCCGGTGACCGGGTGTTACCTGTGGCCTTTGCTTTGGTGTCTGGAGAGAACAATGACAACTGGGAATGGTTCATGAAGCATGTGAGGACTAAGGTGTTTTCTCCTAGTAGAGAGGTATGCATCATATCGGATCGACACCAAGGTATACTCAATGCCATGGAGATTGAAATTCCGGGGTATGCACGGCTCCACCACCGATGGTGCATGAGGCATTTCGTCGCAAATTTTTATAGGGCTTGCAAGAATAAAGAATTGGCTGATGACCTAACAGATGTTTGTGTGGCATTCACCAACCGGTCTTTCACAAGACGGTTTGACAAGCTCCTTGCCGCGTCTAATGCCGGGGGTAAAGAGTTCTTGAGGAGGTATTTGGGAGAGAGGCACAAGTGGTCAAGGGCCCATGATCATGGAGGTAGAAGATATGGTGACATGACAAGCAACATGGCGGAATGTTTTAACAATGTTCTAAAAGGTGTGCGTGCACTGCCTGTGACGGCCATTGCGGAATATACCTTCGAGAAGTTATGCGCTTATTTCCAGAAACATTCCATGGAGACGGATAAATTGATAGACGAAGGGAAATTGTATCCTCCTAAAGTAGAAGAATTGATGGAGCTGCAAAATAGCAAATCCGAGAGACAACAAGCGTATTGCTATGACAACAACGAGTGGATTTACCAAGTCAACGAGCCCGGTGGGACAACAAAAGATGGCGTGCAATTCGGAGGTCGTGCATTCAAGGTTAAGCTAAAGACACGTGAGTGCTCTTGCGAGAGGCCCAAGTTGCTGCACTTACCTTGCTCGCACTTGATTACGGCGGCAAACATAAGATCTGTTGATCTTTGTCATCCGGATACGGTAAGGATGAACGAGCACTCGTTGGAGAGGGTGGCTATGACTTGGACAGCAAGATTTGAGCCTTACTTGGATCAATCTCAATGGCCGGAATATCATGGCCCTGTAATTAGGCCAGATCCGGAACTAATGGTTAAAACCAAAGGTAGAAGGAGGACGAAGAGGTATAGAAATGACATGGATGCACTTGGTGGATACACAACCCGCATGGGAGAATGGGGCAGCGGGCATTTTATGGAGCCTCGTACTACCAACCAATGTGGTCAATGCAATGATTCAGCACACAACAACAGAACTTGCTCTCAAGGGAGGAAAAAATCGAAAGGAGACAATGGTGGTGGTGGAGCTAGTGGTAGTGGGGGTGGGAATGGTGGTGGTGCTAGTGGTAGAGGGGGTGGGAGTGGTGGTGGTGGAGCTAGTGGTAGTGGGGGTGGGAGTGGTGGTGGTGGTGGTGGTAGCACAAGCCACCGTGGTGGTGGCGGTGGTGGTGGTGGTGGTGGTAGCACAAGCCACCGTGGTGGTGCTGGTGGTGGTGGTGGTGGTGGTGGTAGCACAAGCCACCGTGGTGGTGGCGGTGGAGGTGGTGGTGGTGGTGGTAGCACAAGCCACCGTGGTGGTGGCGGTGGTGGTGGTGGTCGAACATCAATGTTTGACGAGCTAAGAGGGGGTGCTCGTAGAAGGCGTAGAGGTGGTAGTCGTAGATGATTGGTATGAACGTAAATTATTTGGTTATTGTCTTTAATTTCGAATGTTGTTCATTTTACTGTACTAACAATTTTTCTAACTTACGTAGGTATGGGGTCGTCGAACTGGTTGGAGAGGCCGTGGGCATGGAGGAGGGCGACTCAGCAGCCCGAGGAGGACCCACCGAAGTGTTTTTGCCAAGACATTTGCAAGGCCAAGCAGTCCGATGATTGGGATGAGACAAGAGGACGAAGGTTTTGGTTGTGTCCCAACTATTGTAGGGACAAGGAAGAACCCAAGTCTGCTTATGACCGTCCCAAGGTATGTGTCCTCCTTACGCATGACAAATTACGTATATTTGTGTAATAATTGCTAATGTGTATTGTCTCTTTTGTAGTCACCGCCTCCCCTTTGTCCCTACTTCAAATGGATAACTTGGTCCAAGATAGCTACTTCAAGAACGAGGTCGAATGGGCTCGAGAGACTGCTCTTAAGCACATGGCGGAGAGGAAAAAAGATGAGGAGAGGGAGGAGAAGTTGAGGTTGAAGAAGGAGAAGGAACGTAAGGAGAAAGCGAAGAAGAAGCGTGAAGAGGCCAAGGCTCGTGAGGCCGAGCGGGAAGTCAAACGTGGAATAGCTCGTCGTGCTATGGAGGATGAAGCATCGGGAAAGCGCAAGGGAAAGTATCCGCGTTGGACTCAATAGAGCCTTCAACATCTATGTCTTAGAGATTGTGGACATTGGCTGTGTGTGAACTTGTAATGGATTTGGTCATGTAATGGATTTTAGTTATCTATTTCGTGTGAACTTGTAATGGATTTGGTCATGTAATGGATTTTAGTTATCTATTTCGTAGATGTGTCATGTATGTGGTAATATTTTGTCTAGGCAATGCTATGTATTTGAAACATTTAGTTCCAGGCCGTACCGCCGATGGAGCTAGCGGTAGGATACCCGAGATACCGCCGGGAAAATGTGCACGGCAGGAGCTCAAGTCCCAGGCTCGTTCGGATACCGCCGGATCTGGTAAGATTTTGTTTATGTATGTATTTAGTTCCATTGATTTAGTTCCAGGTAGTACCGCCGCATAGAGGGGCGGTACGGAGCCGAACTGTACCGCCGCGAAAATGTCCACGACAGGAGCTCCTTAGTTGCCACATTCCAGGTGACCCGGCGGTACAGTCCCGCACGGTACCGCCTGGTATTTGCCACCAACAGGAGCTGGGCCGTCCCGCCCAGGTCATACCGCCGGGTCAGCTGGCGGTACCCCTGCAAACCGTACCGCCGGGATATCTGGCGGTACCGTCCTGGCAGTTCTAAAAATCTCGATTTTACATATAACAGAAGACACGGGGAAGTATAGCACATATATCACATATATATCACATATAACAGAAGACACAGGGCATGTATAGCACATATATATTACATAGTTTGACATAAACTTCACACAAGGCAAATATATCACATAGTTCGACTAAAACATGACATAGGGCAATTATTACATCGTATCACTTTTTCCTTCCCCTCTTGGCTGCCAACTTGCTTGGTCCTGCCGGCTCGGTAGCTCGTGGAGCCTTGCGGCGGGGTGGTGGAGGGACTCTTTGTCCTACTGGACTGAACAATTTCTTCGGCTTTCGCTGCCTCATGGGCGGTTGGCTCGGCTGAGTTGGTTGTGGTGCATCCTTCAACTGTGACAACGTCAACTCCTCCCAGCTCGGGTCCTCTTCCTCCGAGTGCTCCTGCTCCTCTTCCTCCGAGTTCTCCTGCTCCTGCTCCTCTTCCTGCTCCTGCTCCTGCTCCTCTTCCTCCGACTGCTCCTGGTCCTCCTCCGAGTGCTCCTGCTCCTCCTCCTCGCCCTCGTCCTCCGAGTGCTCCTGCTCCTCCTCCTCGCCCTCGTCCTCCTCGTCGTCTGTCTCATGGGCTTCGGTTGCCTTGGCACCGTGGCAGGCAAGCATAGCCGCCAGCCGACGAGACCGCTCCATTAACCTCTGCAAGACAAACAAATGTGTGCATATATCAATATCACTACCATAGTGCACACCACCCGCACTCGCACTCATGGATATATAAAAATGCATACCGTCATGGAGTCCCTAAGAGCCGTCTCAGACTCCACCGTACCGGGCATATACGAAAGAGAATATGCTGCCTCGTTAACGCTCCGAGTAAGCTCCAAGCCCTAAAAACATGGAAGGAAAATTTAAGTCACAAATAGACATGACAAATTAAATTGAAGCTCAATTTGTGTCTTACCACACGGTTGAAAACGGGTGCGTAGTCCCTAGATGTTCCCGCGCTCTCCTTAACCGCCAAGTTATATTCATTATCACCATCTTCGGTGCCCAAGTCTAAACAATCTTGTGTGGTCCAAGTGGGCTTTAGCTTAAGGCGGTGTTGTTCTTCATGCCAAGCAAGGTGGGCCACATAATCACTCTCCCTAAACATTGTACCGTCCATCTCACGGTACTTATCTCTATCATTCCACATCTCAATCCACTTGATGTGTTTACGATCCCATTCCTTCTCTTTTGGGCACTTCTTCCGATCAATCCTATGCACAAATACCAAACATATCAGTAACAATTGATATTGACAAGTTAAATATGTACCCGGGCTTTCCAACACAAACCTATGAAGAGCAACACTTGTGCTCTGGATTGCCGACGGGGTTCGTTGCCTCCTTCCAAATTGTGTTGCAACTCGTTGTGGGAGGTGCCACTCGACGGCATAGAAACATATCATCGGACACTTAATGCGCCATAGGTCCTCGTCACGCGTACACATCGCGTTGAAACGGAAACCCCTATCCCGTTGGTACGGCCTCCATATGACCTACAAAACAAATATCATTAGTTTCAATGCTAGATGTCACAAAAGTGTCAAATTTAACGTTACCAAAGCATACCAAGTTGAAAGACAGCGTGTCAAGCTCGTTGGTATAGCTCTTGTAACGGCCCATGGACAAGTCTTTGTACCCCTCCACTCTATCCCATGTGTACGCGACAGTTGGCAACCGCCATTCGTCATCACCATCAAGGTCATACTCCCATTGAGTTGGTGGGAGTTTGCGAGGACGTCCAACCGGAATCCGCTCCCACATCCAAATCGTGAGGGGCCAGGCAGCGCCGTTTAACGAGGCTCCCTTTCCCTTCTTACGACATGCATGGTCCAGCTGCACAATAACAATCATGTCAAATGTCAATGAAAGTAACATACACAAGAAAGGTATGCAAATAAACTACCTGACGGTAAAGAAAGGCTAGACCCGCCGACCCCCAGCTGTACTTGACGTTCCAATCACGTAATGGGTCAAGCCACATCCACGAGGCCGTGTCCCCTGACCCATCTGGAAAGATCACCCGGGCTAACACATACCACATGTATGCCCGGGCATACTGCTGCACCATCGGTGCATCGGCATCCGCCGGGCATGGCCCAAACTGTCGAAGCCACGAATACGAGACACCCGCTGACCTAGTATCTTTCACTCCTTCCGGCGGCACCGGTGGTAATCTGCCGGTGAGACCAAGAACCCGCTGGCGCCACCCGACAAGATCCACCCTCCCAGTCAGAGCGTCTCCGTCGATCGGAAAAGCCGTGATCATGGCAAAATCCTCAAGAGTGACCGTCATCTCTCCACACGGCAAATGGAAACTGTGGGTCTCGGGTCTCCAACGATCAATAAGGGCGGTAATGGCCGTGTGGTTGAACGCCGGCGGCTTACGCCTGAACTGAAGGACAAATGGGAGAAGACCATCCGCCTCAAAGTATGGCTCGTACCGAACATCGTAGGGCATGTCCTCCGCACTATGGCCCCTCATGCGCATAGGACCGATAGGCTGCGAAAGAAACAAACATGATGTGCTCACTATCTTTGTAATTGCAACAAAAAAAATGGAGAACATTATTTACCTTCTCAGCTAAGTCCATATCTCCCCTCTCGATAAGCCGGGCACGATGTTCCTTGTCGTACACCAAATCAAGCCCGGGGTAATAACGTTCCGGTGGGTCATCCATCCTAATGCAAAACATTCTCGTAAATCAAATATGGGGAAATTTGGTATGCAAAAAATATCCCTCATTGCAAATGTAGTAACAAGTTTATGCAAAAAATATCCCTCATTTGGTATGCAAAAAAATATCCATCATCTAGAGCAAATCATCTAAGCATCTAGGATTTGAATAAATATAAGCATCTAGAGCAAATCATCTAATCATCTAGAGCAAATCATCTAATCATCTAGAGCAAATCATCTAAGCATCTAGGATTTGCAAATGTAGTAACAAGTTAATGGCCGAAATTTAGAGGAAATCATCTACAGCAAATATACAATCTAGGTTTGAACAAATCATCTAGAGAAAAGAGTGATATCTAGGGTTTCACCAAATAATCTAGATTCGGCCAAGAAAATGGACGAAATTGAGAGAGATAAGGTAGGCTTACCCGAGGGAGAGAGAGGCCGCCGCGCCGCCGGCTGTACTTGGGGAGAGAGAGGTCGCGCCCCGCGCCGCCGCGCCGCGCCTGTTCTTCGGGAGAGGGGACTGATAGCTCGAGCCGCCGCCGCCTGTTCTTGGGGGGAGGGGAGAGAGGAGTCGCGCCCCACGCCCCGCGCCGCCGCTCCGCCACCTGATCTTCGGGAGAGGGGAGAGAGAGGTCGAGCCGCCGCCGCCGCCTGTTCTTGGGGCTAGGTCGAAGAAGAGGAACACGAGGCTGGGCCGCGGCGACGTGTGACTTAACTCAAGCATGGGTACCGCCGTGTACCCTGGCGGTACTCTTCTCACCTATACCGCTGGTCCAAAAGGCGGTACCCAACTAAGTGTCCTGCCAGATCCCGTGGCGGTATCGCCACGTCAGCTGAGTCAAGCAGCACGAGCGGGCCGTGGACCAGGACGTCTACCGCCGACGACCATGGCGGTACCCCGTGTAGTCTACCGCCGATATGTTGAGCGGTACGAAAAAGGGTTAGATCCGGCTAAATTTTCAAAGTTGGTTCATTTTGTGCTGAACTTTCATGTCGGAGTCAGATTTGTCGATTTTGCCCGGAGCGAAACTCATTTGGCAAGAAACAAAAAGCTACGTGCTTTTTTAGATAGCAGAGAAGGCGGTGCTCCTTCCTGCCTGGTGAGAACTAGGAGGCACTAGAGCTTAAAACCTCGACCAGCACACTCCAGGCTTCTCCAACTCTAAACCCTGCCTGCAGACATATTATGTTCTCTCATTGCTACTATAAGCCGATAGGGCGAATTGAAAACAGAACAAAACATATGTGCCGTGCCCGGTTTTGTTTTTCCAAAAGCTCACTTCTATGGAACACAAGTACTGCACATTGCAGTAGCCATGATGCATCGCATTGACTGTCCGCTAAAGGTCTCCAAGGAATAAGCACGCCGAGACTCTGACACAAAGTACGAAGTAAAACAATGCGTGAAACAAAAGGCGAGATATATCTCAACTCGTTACCCACACGACACAATATCTTATCTATCTAATACTATAAATCTGATAACTAAGTAACTGACAGCGCAACACCGATCAATTGTCTACAACGACGTCAGTCACCTGAAGAAACTGGAAAAGAACTATCAAGCCAAACAGGTCTGTGTACAGAGCTGGTCAGTAGTAAGAACCAGGAAGGCAGAGGCCAAGGCGAACTCCACCAACCTCCGATCTGATAAATGTATCTCCGGGCAAGCAGCACGCAGAAGGATCGTCCTGAAGAACAAAAACATAATTGTATATACCAGACCGCTGCCGCGCCCCACTCAGTCGCCGTAATCTGTGCTGCCGCTGCATGAGCTGCTGCTGTTCGATGACGGGCCCCTGAGGTGGCCTGGCACACCGTCCATGCTCTTCTCACGGAAGAACCTCTCCCTCTCGGCGTGCTTGGCGGGCGGCGGCGGGATCAAGACAGCAGAAGGGTCGGGCCTCGCCTCCGGGTGGTCTGGTGAGCGGATGTTCAGCGCAACAGGTTTCTTGTCGGGGTGAGGTGGTTGGATGGTTAGCGGGCGGCGCATCATGTCCTCTGGTATGGATCGAAATGGTGGGATGGGCTCGTCTAGGTAGTCTTGCGACAAAGCTTTCCCCTTCCGCAGTCTGTTCCGGTGATTGAGGGAAATTTGGTAAGAAAGCCGCATTCAAACAATGAAGGCATGAATAGAATGATGGACCATACCTCCGATAAAGGCTTTCAGCATCTTCTTCCTCGTCGTCTTCCTTGAGATTAGATGGTACTGTCGTCGTAGTTGGGTGAACTGAAAGCAATCCATCGTGACGTACAAGAACCTTCTGCAGCTCTTCATTCAGCTCTATGCATTGCGATACCACCACTTCGTCCCTACCAAATGGTAAGAGCAACGCACACATCAATGCAATGAGACCAGCTTATGACAAATCGCATATCGGAGGAGAATACTCCAAAGGAAACATCATTAGAAGCACCACCAAAATTGAACAGTTACCTTGCCGTCATAACCAGATGCATTATTCGTTGCTTTTGGAATGTACATTGCTCTACAAGATCCAACACAAACTCATCTGTTGCTCCCTACGAAATAGAAAACTCTGGTGTGAGAGTTCACAGAAGGTTAATCTTTAGAAAGGACAACTGAGTGCAATCCATTAAAATTAAAAAAACTTATGCAGCATATCAGCCATATAATTGATAATGTAAATGATGATTAATATATACCTCAGGATGTCTAGGATCCATGGAATTAAGCACATCCCTTAAAACTTCCATTACAGTAGATGCTTTCTGAATTATACTGAAGCACACAAAAGGAATACTTTCAGTTGAATATCCAAAAGGCATTAAAGATAATCAGCACAGGAAATACAATATTTGTCACATCACACAAAAATATCTTGTTAGTAAGTGACAGACAGTATACATGCTGGTACTGGCTCCCTAAGTATTAATGCTACTAAATATGGAAGTATGGTGCTAAACATGCAGTTTTGATCGTTGCTACTTGCTCCTAATATGTGAACAGTTGAACTCCATGCTACTTGCTCCTATCATGCAACGTCAACAAGGATAGCTCAGACCAAACAAAGATGGCCCATCCAACAGAATAACTAACTGGTTTATTCGAGTCACGGAAATGGGTTCCTTAATCAGAGACGTTACACTTTCTAAGTGCTTACACGTTCTTAGTCCTTACCCCATACCCCATACCGCATCGTACAACCATATTACCCAGTACAAAGCCCATGAAGTCAAGGCATGTATAATACAAATCTACAACTGTAGCTAAAATGACACCGGATGATGATAAATCGAGTGTCAGAAGCAATTATGAGCTTATAACTATTCAACATGAAGGATCGAAGCGTGTTGCGTTATACTAGCAATAATAATCATTTTCAGCTAATCAAGCATGAAGTCTTAACACATACTCAAAGGTAGCTTACAGGTTACAGAACGAAATGATTACTATAAGCTCCATAAATACCTTGAGTCAGAAACAGGCTGTGCATGAGCTTCCTTCTGTCTGTCATTCAATTGGCCAGGTAGATTGTCCTTATTTGGTTCGATTACTGCTTCTGGCACCGGATCTTGTACTTGTGTAACAATAACATTTGGACGATTTGAAAACTTCACTCCAGCAGACTAAGAACAAGATAAATTTTATCAGATACAAGGAGTAGCTATTTTCTACTCTAAACTATCAATATTCAAAGCACTGCATAGTCACTATACTGGACTTGTAGAGGTTGTTAAGGAATAAATCATACAACGACCAGTAGATATCACTACCTGGCACTTTTAAGACTAAAAAAACTCGGTAGAAGATAAGCACATGTATTTCTCGGAAAAGATTCTAATAAAGTAGTTCCTTTTGCTACTAAGCAACCACTTGACACCTTCGCAATATCATGGAAGAAATAAGAAAATAAAGATAAGTAATTAAAATACTTTACATACCACTAATTCATAATATGCCTCATAGTACTGGGGAAACTTCCCTTTAGCTCCACCAAGGGATGTTTGGGTCGCATCTAACAAAAGAAATACCTTTTCCCGAACTGGCAATTCTGTCTGCAAGGAAGACTATTAGTAGTGTCAACATCAATTAGTAAAGGTAGACAACTGTCCCCAACAATCAGCGAAAAAGGAAGTCACCTTTTTCTTCACTATTTTGACAAGTATTGGGAGAAGTCCATTATCAATGACCTGCTTGTGGATAGGCTCTCCACAGTTATTCAAGAGCATCTCCAATAGCTGGACGAAATAGCACAGCCAATAAATGTTGGTTACAGATGGAAATGGGTTTACTAAATTTCTCCATGGAATATGACAGGTTATTTAATTAGACCAACCATCTGACCTACACACAATTAACCGCTCACACCAAGCATGTTAGGTACCTATATCTATATGCTCTCTAATAGCAAAGCAGCGGTTGGGGTCTGGGGAGGCTGGTTTGCACCAGAAGGATTTATTGGGTTTTGTTTGTATAGCACAGAGGCACAGCTAGTCCCTTTCCAGATATGAAGAAATACTATAAGAGGTTCATATTACTAATCTAGAAACCTAACCACCGCAGTTGATCAAAGAATCAGGCCGCAGTGAGAGCTGATTGGGCACATATAACTCACCATGACAGCATAAAGTTGGGCATTCTTGCTCCTGCTTCCTAGACACTTCTTTATAGATTTGATCACATCCTTCGCTTTTCTGGTGACAATAACAAGAGAAGAAAATTTTGATCATTTGAGGAAACAAAAGCCTTCTTTCCAAATGGCACCCAACGAGCCATGAATTTCTGAAGAAAAAACTTCGAGCCGAGAAGAACCGATCGCTCCTTCAGATCGACCCACCGTTCAATCAAAATCACAGGGATGAAATATAATATTTAGGCGAATGCACATATACCATATACTATGTTGCAAATCGTTAACTAAATCTTGAATTAGCAAAGTTGCAATGCTACACGCATAACTGAAATTTTTCTGAACAAGGTAGTATTATGCAAGGGAATGGCAAAATTACCCTGGATCCTGAGCGACGAGCTCGCAGATTTCGATGTTCTTGGCCCAGTCCATCTCCTTGAGCTTCTCGCTCGTCGCCGCCTTCACCATTTCCGAAGCCATCTTCTCGCCGTCTCTTCAATGAGTTCAATCTACGATCTTTCTTCCCCTCCCGGACAAATCCAAAGCCTGAATCCACGAGACAGATGAGAAACATAACCGGAAAATCCCTCCTCATATGCAGCGGCACGATTTACACCATAGATATCGCGTCTTTCGCGACCCGCGAGCACCACGAAAAGAACATTTTTTTGCGGAGGGGGAGAAGAAGAAGAATAGCGGATACTAATCGAACCACAAGATCGATCACTTCTGAGGGGAACAAAAAAAAAAATAGGAAATAGCACGCACGAACCCGTATAGGCGGTGACCGACTCGAGAAGCGTCCCTAGTGTCTCGTCGCCGGCGGCGGCGGCGGGGCCATGGCAGGGGTGGCTCGCGCAGTGATCTCACTGGGATGGGAGGGGACTCAGGTGGGGGAGCGAGAGAGTATGGAAGGTATGGCTATTAGAAATTTCAATACAATTCTCGTTTTGCAGATTGCACCCTGTCTTACCTAGGTATCGTATTTGCTGTCAGCATGTCGTCAAACTTCAATGCATTTGCGACGACTATCTAGCCGATGTTCAAAGTCAAATTGTCTTGTGAAAATTAATTACTGCAAATGACAATGTGATCTAGTCGCCGTATTGGCTTAACTCGTTCAATTGGGGGGGGTATACCGACGTATGACATGCCACCACTAGCTCTTATTATTTTGAGTTTAGTCTGTCACCTAAGATGCCTCTTACATAGTTACACTGCATATTATCATGATCATGACTTAATGTATGATACTAACTTAGTTATTATCGTTACATTGCATAGTATAGTATCCTACCCTATTTGTTCATTTCTAAAATTTTGATGCAAAGTCTTGTATATAATTTATTTCTTATTAACTTTTCGCGGCCGAAAGTTTGGCCTTTACTTCTGAGCGGCCTGCTCATGCTCATGGTAAATACAAGTACGAGAGAATTGTAAACATAGCCTTTTTCTATATGTTTTTCACCGTGGTGCGCAGCCACCACGAATAGCGATTGTTGTTCTTCCAGCATTGCCTTATTCTTATTTTCAAGAATGCCTATGATATTAGAATCATCTTCTCATCTTTAATTACAATGTCATACCATCATCTACTTATATAACTTTGCATGATACTCTAACATTCTGTTACCTTACATAAATTTATCTCCTTATATAACGTTTCTACCTTATCTCCTCTATCGTTTTCGTCCGTACCATCTTACTGCCAAAGTGTCACGTTTTTAGTAGCATCAACATGTATTGTTGGAGATACACTAACGTATTATTCTTGGACGAACTAGGTCATCGATAAGGTAACAACAAATATAGCTATTTTGCTTAGACATGCTTTCTCACAGCAACCCCGACGGCAGCCGTCAACACTACGAGAGGTGGATTTTAGAAAGCGCAACTAGATCTTTATCAGACAAAAGAAAAACATTTTTTAGGGTTGAAACAAACATGGTCGACATGATATGAAGAAAATGTAGGTGTCAAGTTAGCATAACTATTTGCTCTTGGAATCGCCATTGACATTTTATAGAAACCCAAGATTAATTAATTTTGTCCAGAATATATAGAAAGATAAATGTGACAAATGGAAATAATAATTACGTTCGACCCGACAAAATTTTCGGCACGCCATTACAGATGCTCTAACATATTAAGATCCAATATTGCGACAGTGGAGTGCCACGTGCCACATTTTTCTGCTCTAGAAAGTCTACCAACACGGGATGTGGAAGAAAATGTTCCAACACGGGTTCTGCCGTTCTGGTCAAACAACCGTGTCCAAAACGGAAGTAGAGTTGACAAGGGTTTACTCACGCCCAGGGACGTCCGAGTATATGACAGAAACCACAGGGGCCAAAACGCGCAAACAACAAGGCCAGAAAAGAACAGAAAAGCAATAGCAAAAGAAAAGGAGGAGGGGAGAGGCGTGCGACAGCTTTGGAGTCTGGACGGCGTGTGCGCCCGGCGCCGGGGTTGCTGCGGGCCCCACAGTGTCCACGCGGTCCACGGCGTGCGACGCGCCCTGTCCGACACGTGGGGCCACCGGCGCGGCTTGCTCCTAGACCCGGTCCACAGCAGGCCGCCGCGGTCTCGGCCTGGGTGGGTCCCGCGGGTTGGATTGGCTGCCACATGGTGTGGGCCCGCGCGCCGCGTCGAAGCGTGCGGCGCTAGCCGAGCTACAGCTACAGCGTGCTAGCCTGGAAGGCGCTTTTCCTTTTCTGGCCACACGGAGATGGAGATCCTACCCCGGTGGCTGACAGGGTGGGGCGGGGTGAACGTGGGCCCGTGGATCAGTGGGTTCGCGAGGAGGTATGGGTTGTGGGAGGATTGGCTTAGAGGAGGATAGGGCTGCTGATGTGGTGTGGGCTAACTGCTTCGTGTCAGTGTGTCACGCTATGACAGTCTTTTTTTTTTTTTTAGTGCCTCTCTGGGATTACAAGTTGTAGTACCTGTTCGGACACACAGGACGCACACCACACGCACACCACACACACGCACATACCCTACCTATGTGTCTAAACTAGACCTACATCCTATAACCCAGAACTACGTCCTGAGAGACTTGGCCGAAGACCAGTGCTTCGGTGACCGACGGGCACGTCGATCTCGCCTGTGGCACATAGACGTGAGGCAGTAGAGATTCACACTGTTCAGTGAACAGTGTCTTGCTACAGTGTCGCGGGTGAACAGTAGCAACAGTGAGACACCCAGAAATTCGTCCCCAGAGGGATCGAACCCGGGCGGGCAGGCTGCTCACCAGCGAGCCTTGCCATCGCGCTAAGTGCGCGTCTCACGCTATGACAGTCCACACGGAAACTAGAAGAAACGAGAACAGTTTGTGGAACAGGGAGAGACCGAGAGACGAGAAACCGCATGGTGCTGCGTCATCATGTTACATTACAATGAGCAACATCGATGCGAAGATGGTACAGTAATTACATGATTCATTTTTTTTTTAAGGATACAAGGTAGATGTATCTGTTTCATAGAAGGAGAGGCCGACAGTCGATACAATGCCTTTCGACATATACAACACAAATCCGAAGAACGAGAACAGTTTGTGGAACAGGGAGAGACCGAGAGACGAGAAACCGCATGGTGCTGCGTCATCATGTTACATTACAATGAGCAACATCGATGCGAAGATGGTACAGTAATTACATGATTCATTTTTTTTTTAAGGATACAAGGTAGATGTATCTGTTTCATAGAAGGAGAGGCCGACAGTCGATACAATGCCTTTCGACATATACAACACAAATCCGAAGACTAGCAAGCACACACTACGGACGTGTTTGGTAGCCCGTATCTGCCCAGAGATTCCCACCCCACCCAAGTTTTGGGTGTTTGGTAGCCCGTTTTAGCCATATGGGCCATGCCCGTTGCATACAGAAAACGTCCCTCAGCCCTGCCCGCGAGAGAAGCTCGATTCTCCTCAGCCTGGGCGAGGTCATCCCGAATTAATTCCCACGCGTGGGCCCCACACACGCGTCGCGACGCCAGCGGCCAGCCCCGAAAAAATTCTGGGTCATTCCCCCGTCTCCTTTCCTCGTCACGCCGCCACGGAGAGTACCACCACCGCCGCCCTGCTCGTGCCGCCACGAAGGAGGACCACCTCCGCCGCCCAGCACGCGCCGGCATGGAGGAGGACCACCGCCGCCTCCTCGCTCCGCCCGGAGTCTCATCGCTTCGCCCAGCGCCGCCTCGAGCTCGGTACCGCGCCGCCATTGAAGAGCCCAAGCTCGTGGCGCCGCCACGAAGGAGGACCACCTCCGCCGACCAGATCGCGCCGCCCACGGAGGGCGACCACCGCCTCCTACTTGCACCGCCACGGAGGACCGCCATGGCCGCCTCGTCGCGCCGCCATGGAGCAGGCAAGCGTCGGACACGAGCAGGCCACGGATTGGGGATTTTGGACCTGATTGCTTTTTTTGTTTCTATCGAGGGTCCTTTTTGTAAGATGTTGGATCTATTTGTAATTTCGTTTCCTGGACTCTAATATCAGCATGTCCTAAGGCATACAACCTACCAAACAGCAGCTCACCTCAGCTTATCTCAACCCATACAGGCCACCAAACAGAGAAGGAAATCTCAGCCCAACCCGGCCCATATCAGCATGTCTCACTTGAGATAGGTTTGGTGGGGTGATACAACCTACCAAACACACCCTACAAACACGACGCAAAGAGAGTCTCGCCCCAAACCGAACAACAAAGCCGCGTCTCAACCATCGCCGGACACCTCCGAAGATCATCCCTTCAACTGAACTTCCCTCGCTGACGCACCAACCACACTTGCGTGCCCGAGATTGGCGAGTGGGTAGCGGGACTCGGACTGTCTGAGAAAGGCATAATCTTGGACGCACCAACAGCAGCGTACATTGCGCCCCTGATGTTCAACTTGGAGCAGCGACAAACACCAGATAACACAATCCCGAACCAATGTGCTCCTCCAAGTTGTGTCTTGTGGGGACCCCGGACTAGCTGTCCGAGATACCGATTATGCTTAACACAACGATCCGTGATCAGTCTGTCGTTGCACATAATCCGAATTGGATACCAAAGTTTACATCCATTACAGTACCGAATTAAAAGTCTTACATAAATGGTCATTTAGACCAAGTTCTTACATAGGTGCCTTCATGGGCCAAACCAAAATATCAGCGGAAGCTACGGCGTAGTAGACATCATATTCTAACGATGACAACCCGACAGGCAGCTGACTTGTGGAGATCCTTAGTTGGCGTAGAAGTCGCCATACTCTTGCTCGGCGTAGTGCTCCTCCTCGTAGTCTGGCTAGGTCAATAGCCAGGACGAAACCAATATGAGTACATTTGAATGTACTCGCAAACTACCCCAACATGAGTATGCACTAGTTTTATTTTAGTTGACAACTTTTATTTATTTTAACATCTCTATATCTTTATTGAAAAAGGTAAGAAGAGTTTTATAACTATTTTTGAAAGAAACCACCATCTCAATTGTTCGCCAAAACTCCTCCTGTTTCTGACCATGGCTCACCATGGTCCATCTATTTCAACAACTCATACCACTCCATGTGGTATAGCTGTGTAACACCATCTCCAATTCAATTTCTTTTAAACTTAAAAACTTTTCCAAAAACTTGCACATGGTCAAAGTAGGGCCTCCCAACTGTCCATATCCGAGGACTCGGCTATTCGAATAGTTTTACACTCTGCAGAGGTAGCACGCTTTTCCCACATCCATCCGGCAAACTCATCGTGTCCGCCACGTCTCGCCATACAGGGTGTATGCGAAGTAAGCCGCCGACCATAGCCTGTCCTTTGCTCATGCTAGTATAGGATCCTCCCCATATGACACTTCCAACACACTTAACCCAGCCCTTCGGAATCTAAGTGTGAGGACTCATAGGTTTTGTCCGGCGGTTTATGGTGGAACCTTCAATCCTCCTCCTTATCTTTCATAGAGTTTGAGCGAGGACCCGGGTCAGGGGTAGACCAACACACTATCCCCTCATGCATGACGGAGTCATCTCCGTCGATGAGGTATCCAGTACTAATATGAGCAAACTATATGGCTAAGCCGTTTCCCATATGTGGTGGATGTGGTCGCACAGGGTATCGGATGGTTGACGTAAGTACAAGGACACACAGTGCATTTTTCATAACCATCACCATTTTTCCTCTTCTCCATTCCAACACCGACATCTCGGTATTTCATAATCTCACAAGTAATTTCAAAGGAGTTTTGAACAAAACATAATTGTTTTTCCCATCCTATAATTTGATATAACTATCTTATATTCCTACCTAGGTGGCAAAATAATTTCCATATACTTTTGAAATGGGTTTTATAAATCTTGCCTTGAGAGTAATACATGTTATGAAAGTAGATGCATATATTTGTAGTGCAAGCTCAGAGAATAGCTTGCCTTGCTTGGCAAAGTGATCTTGCTCTTGTTCTTCAATTTCAGCAAACTCTCCTTCCTCGATATATCCGTCAACGTTTTCGTCTAATTAATAAACAAACAATGCAAACAATCACTAAGCTATACAAGCAATCATCTCAACACATCAATCAAGAACATCACACATAGATGCTGCACACATCAAACCATACAATTTGGTTTCAAAAATATTTGAATTAACATCATTTATTTATGTTCAACATTATGGCAGAAACTTGTGGAACATGTTTAATTCAATAACTTGTGTTCTGTTGGTCACAAAAATACAAACTAAAATTCTATTGAAAGCTACTGATGTGTAGAAGACAACACAATTGAGTTTGGATTAATTGGAGTTACCAAATCCCTACACATTTGTTTGAATCCAGAAGCTTAATAATCAAGTTTTAGCTACCAATTAAATTCTGTTGCTCCTAAAAATAAATCCTTTTAGGGGTAACTAAACATGACTATATGTGATCTAACAAAAATTGGTCCTAAATCATTTGGGTTAACCATTTAACATATTTAAATGTTTGATTGCAGAAGGGTGTTCAAACTTCAATTTCATGCTAAACAATTAATACTGCACAAATAATTCTACCAAAATTAGGGAAGCTAATAAAAGGCAGTACTAAGCTAGCAAAATTGGTTTGGAATTATTTGGACTAACAGAGTATCAGAACAAACAAAGAATTAGAATTTAAACCTTCTGTAGTATTTTTAATAATACTTTTTATTTATTTAATTAAATGACATGAGACCAATTGGGTTCGTTAAACATTTTTATAAGCTTTCCAGAACAATTAAATTTGAATTATTTGGATGTATAAATCTCAAGTTATTGATATTTGAAGTTGATATCAGTATTGAAATTTGCAGAGAATTTAAATTAAGAAAATCCACTGCTCTGGATAATGTTGAAAGTTATGACAGGTGGGGCCTACACGTCAGCGACAGAGTGTGCGGTTGGAAATTAATAAAACGCTGACGGGTGGGGTCCACACGTCAGCCTCTCTATTTTAAACGAAGGGGTACGCTGCCGTTGGATTTAGATCCAACGGCCCACGTTTGCCCACGTCGACGGCAAACGCCGGCGACCTAAAACGAGCGGCGCTGCCGCGCCGGCGACGCGAGGTGGATGAACCTCTCACCTAGGGGGCTCGGGAGGGCACGGTGAGGACGCGAATCGACGGCGGCGGCGTGGGGAAGCTTGCTGGCCGAGTTGTGCTTGCTGGGGTGGCGTGAAGCGGCGACGGCAAGGCGTCGGACTTCCACGGCCACGGCAACAAACTCCGGCGAGCTCCTGCGGTCGCGCCTGTGCACGAAAAAGAGGGAAGAAGGGCTCGGGTGAGTGCGGTGTCCAGGAGGAAGAGAGTACGGGCCAAAGGGGAGGGAATGGGGAGCAAGGCGCTGCGGCCATGACCGACCTTGACGGCGGCAGTGGCTGCGGCGGTGCACAGACGAATCGAGGGGAGGAGTGAGGGAGTGAGGTGGTGTGGTGCTTCCAGAGGGGTGCGGGGGTGGTTTTATAGGGCAGGGGCCGGCGTTCGTGGACGAGGGGGCGTGCTCTGGGCTTCTCCTCTGCGAGCAGAGGTTGCAGAGGCACGGCGAGCGGCAGGGGGGCCTGGGCGGCTCGGAAATGGCGATGCACGGCATGGCGACACGGCGGCACGTCGGGGCGAGGAGAGAGGTAGGGGATGACGTTTTTGCAGAAAACCCCCTGCCTCCTCTCTGCTTTCTTTTATTTCTGTTTCAGTCCTTCTGTTAAATCCAGTAGCACTTCTTGAATTTATTTGAGCAGTAAATCAATTTAGAAAAATTTGCAAAAATTTGTGGGGCCTTCCCATAACATGTAGAAGCTCCACAAAATTTGGCTTTGCAAAATAAAATGTTTTGCAACATTTTCTTTCATAGTACTTTGTTATGTTATTTTAATTTATTTCAATTTGTTTTTATTTTAGAATTTTAAAACTAGTTCAAAAATAATATTTGAGAGGGGAAAGTGGTAGGAACAAAATGGGGAGTGTTTATATTACATCTCCACTGACTTTGGTTTGAAAAATAATTGAGTTTGTCACTTTGAGATTTTTAAGTGACAACTTGTCACTTTTATTTTCTTGCTTTGATTTTGTATTTTGTTTTCTTTTTTCTTACTAGTGTTCACTAGAGCAAACATTCACACAAACAGCAAGAACAACAACTCAAGTAACAAGAAGCAATTAACATACAATAAACAACAAAAAGTTTTTGTTGGCTCTCATTTTTGGAACATAATATTGATAATATTTTTGGGATGTTACATGTCTCCAAAAGCGATGCACTCAACAGAGGTACGACATCAAAGATGCCACCATCACCGATCCGAACTCGAATCTTGGCTTTCACTTGGAGACGACAACCGAAAGAGCGAGGGAGGTGCGGACACTCCTCGGCGACGCCTCCATGAAGGGAAACGACAAACCGAAAAAGCGCCATCGCCGCCGGCACCGAAAGGAGTCGGAATTTCATCCGGAGTGTCGTGCATGTTTTCCCTGTCCATATGGCCTTGGAGCAGCACATCGCCGGCGCAGGCACCTTATGCCGCTGCCACACCACCTCGACGTCGCCTCTGAAGCGTCAAGCATCCCGACACCGCACAACAGTTCACGGGTCTCCCGCCGAAACCGCCGTGCAGCCATATCCACCGCCGCCCAGCCGGTCAACGCCGGCACCACCGCGGTGCCAGGCGGCCACACCAGCCAATCGACGCAACGCCGCCTGTAGTCGCTGGCCCGAATCTGCCGGCCCGCCCAGACCGAAGCCCAGGATGAACCTAGATCCGCCGCCGGCAGCTACAGAGGCCACACCACCGGGTGGAGCGGGGCCTCACCTCCATCCTCGTCGCGCCGAGGTCGTCGTCGGTGTCCGCAGCACCGCGCCGCAGAAGCCCACCGGAACCCGCCGCTGGAAAGGAGGGCCGCCACCCGGCAGGACCACGCACTGCCGAGCCGGCCGACGGCGCCCCAGCCGTGTCGACCTTCCGCCGGCACCACCAGAGCAAAGAAGAGCACACCCCGCCGCCAGTTGTGTTGCATTGGGGAGGTGAAAGTGCATCTTCCCTAGATGATGTTTTGGTGTTAGTGATAACACAATTATGTATCTAACGATGTATTTGAGCTTCCAGGTTTTCTGATATAAGCGTCATCGAATAGAGCTTGCAATTTGCTCTTACTGTTTTCTGCTCCAGGCAGCGGTAGTACCGCCAGGAGGGCCGGTAGTACCGCTGCGCAGGTTTCCTCGCAAGCTCAGCCAGCTACCGCTGGCGGTACCGCTGGAGGTACCGCCGTTTTTCAGCTTCTGTTTCCATCAGCGGTAGCTCCAGCGGTACGGGCGGTAGTACCGCCTGCTCAGCGGCAGTACCGCCAGCCCCAGCGGTGGTACCGCTGCAGCGGCAGTACCGCCCGAGGTGCCGCTGTTTTCCACCCTCTGTTGCGATGGGCGGTAGCCGCAGCGGTACCGCAGCGGCAGTACCGCTGGGCAGCGGTGGTACCGCTTTGAAGACAGGCGCGGGCTCCAGAATTTCGAGCCGTTTGAATTGAAGACGAAGAAGGCAGCGGTACTACCGCTGCCCCCAGCGGTAGTACCGCCGCGGGAATTCTGGCTGTGCAACGGCCACTTTTGGAGGAGCTATTTAAAGGGGTCTTCTTCCCCACTTGAAGACTAAGTTTTCCTATGCTCTCTCTCCTCCATTGATGAAAGCTTCAACCTACTAAGATCTCCCACTCCAACCACCCAAACCTCTTGATACTTTGTGGAGTGAAGGAGGAGGTCTAGATCTACATCTCCACCGAAGGAATTTCAAATCCCCCCACACGGATAGTGTGGAACTTGCATCTTGGGTTGCTTGTAACTCGAGGTGCCTTTGTGAGTCTCGGAGGAAGTCCGAGGCATTGTTGGGAGGCTTCAACTCATTGTGGAGTTCCCCGACCTTTGTGTACCGGCTTGGTCAACGCCATCAAGGTGACCTCATAGTGAATGAGCCAAACCCCCACGGGTAAAGCTCACGGAGAATAGAGTGAGCACATCCGTGCTATTGGAGCGCCTAGGTGGCTCCACACTCCTCCAACGTAGACGTACTTCCCTTGGGAAGGAACTACGGGAAACATCTCCGTGTCTCCACTTTGCGGTTACTTCTATCCTTTACTTGTTGCTTCCGCTACGTTGCTTACCTTGCTTGTATCACATAGGTTGCTCACTAGTGCACATCTAGTCAACCTTGTTATACTTTGCTCAAGCCTTAATTAATCGAAAAAGAATTAAAATTTGGTAGTCGCCTAATCACCCCCCCTCTAGTCGACATATCGATCTTTCAATTGGTATCAGAGCCTCGTCTCTTATCTAAGGCTTCACCGCCTAAGAGAATATGTCGGACGTCGTGGACCCTCTCGCATCGGTTACTAATGAACGCTTTGGTGAGGTTGTTAGTGAACTCAAGAGTGAGATATCGAATCTCAATACCGAGATCACTACCAACCTCAACATAAGCATGAAGGAATCGATGCGAGAAATGTTCAAGGAGTTCCTAGGGAAACCGGATCCTCCTAAGGTTGATTTACCCTCCTTGGAAAATGTCCCGGGAAGTAGATACTCTTCCTTCTACGGGTATTGTCAATGCGGACGGAAAGGCGCAAGCCAATCCCGAAACAAAGAACTCCGAGGATGGTAACTCAACCCCAAGGAAGCCGCCGGGGGTGTATGCTAATGTTCCACCGGAACAAGTGTATAACACAATCCACCAACACGTCTCTCCGCCACACATCGCCAATATGGGCGCACCTCCTAAGCTTGATCCAAAAGACTTTCCTAATTGGCAATTCTCTATGCGTTCACACATGTCTAGTTGTTGTGTTTTCTTGATTGACATTTTAGAGCAAGGCTTCCATCCTCAAGACCCACACAACATGACTCCAACGGAGAAGGCCAATCATCAACTCAACGCCACCGCCATGCACATGATACAAACGGCCGCAAGCCCAACTTATCGCACGCATATCCGTATGTGCACGACGGCAAAGCAATGTTGGGAGAATCTTCATAACTTGTTCTTGGGGAACAAAAGCATTCAACTTTCCAAGTATGAAGCGGTTCAAGATGAAGCCGATGAGTTTGTGATGAATGAAGATGAGACCCCCGAAGATCTCTATCGAAGACTCTCCGCTCTTGCCATCACCTTGAATGATTTCGGTTTTGAGAAGATTAGTGATAATTGGATCAAGCGCAAATTTCTCAAGGCCATCACTCCCTCAAATCAAGGCTTAGCTCAAACCATTCGATCAAGACCGGACTTCTCAACACTTGACTCCAACACCGTGCTCAACGAGTTTGTATCCATTGGGATGGTTGTCAAGAGCTCTATTCATGCTCAAGCTCGGCAAAGGGGACTTGCGGGACAATCTCCAAATGTCGCTTTGAAGTCCACCACCATCACTAGTGAAGAAGAGTTTGAACATGGAGGTGAAGAGGAGGATACGGAGGAGATCAAGAAAGACTATTGTGAGCACATGGCTCTTGCTTCAAGAGCCTATTGGGGCAACCGTTCCAAGAGATCTTCAAGACCTTTTGCTAAGAAGAACTTCGTTGCAAGACCAAGAGGAGACCGTCCAAAGACTTGCTATAATTGTAGTAATCTCAATCACTACATTGCCGATTGTCCTTGGGAGAATCGAGAGGACCACAATGGCAAGCTTGTGAGAAAAGACAAGTCCAAGGGCAACGGCAACAAGAACTACGTGAAGAAGAGGGTTACCAATGCCTTGTGTGTTCAAGATAGAAAAGTTTTGGAAGAATACACGTCCGGTGATGAAGATGAAGATGAAGTTGTAGCTACCGCTCGCATTGCCATAGCTACACCTTCCTCTACACCGTCATCCCTATTTGAATCCCCCAATGAAAATGAGTCCATTCCCTACACATGTCTCATGGCAAAAGCCACCTCGGTAACTCCTTCTCCTAAACCTATTGCCTCTACACCTCCTTCCTTATTGGATTGTGTAGAGAATGTTGTGAAGGAGCCCCAAAGTCCAAATGAGGTGGACGTGTGGCTAGCAAATCTTAAAGGAGAAGACAAAGTGAATGTTGATGCTCTTTTGGAGCAACTTGAGGAAACTAACTCTCTTGTAGATCAAAAGGAGGAGATCATTTCGGGCATGGCAAACCGTGAGGTTGACTATGCTAATGAGATAGCGGATTTCGCTATTGCTCTTGAAAAGGAGCAAAACTAGAAGGTCCCTTGAGGAGGCCCTATCTAATTCCGAGGAATCCTATGCTATTGACATGTCTAGAGTTAAAAAGGATCATGAACATGCTCTTGCTACTTCTAAAGTCTATAAGAATGAGAAGCTTGAGCTAGGCATTGAACATGCTAGACTTGAGAAGGAAAACAAGAGACTTGATGAGGAACTCAAAACCCTCAAAGAGTCTTTTGCCAAACTTGAGAAGTCTCATGATCAATTCCTAGGTCAACAAGTGAAAGAAGTTATTGCTTCCACATCAAATGAAATTATTGCTAAATCTATTATTTGTTGTGAGCATGCTAACCTTGTTGAAGAGAATGCTAAGTTGAAATCTCAACTTGAGAAGGGCATTATGGCTTGTGCCCAAGGAGAAAAGAACCTCAATGACCTTTTGAGCAATCAAAAGGATCAAATTGGAAAAGAAGGACTTGGTTTCTCTACCAAGTCAAAGAAGAAGAACAAGAAGAAGAAGAAGTCTTCTCCCTCTTCAAAAGCTATTATCTTTGTGAAGGAGGGGGAGTTGGCTAAAGAGAAGGAGACCAACACCATTGTGGGTGGTGAGGTCACAAGGGACCTTCCTACCCATAATGACTTTGCCGGCAAATATAACCCATCTTATGTTCTTATGAAATCTAGAGATGGTCATGTTTATGCTAAATATGTTGGCTTCTTATGGTGATGATTATCATTGGGCTATTTGGGTTCCTAAGACCCTTGTGACTAACAAGAAAGGACCCATCGAAAAATGGGTACCTAAATCAAAGACTTGATTCCTTGTAGGGTGTGGCGTCCGGTGCGGGTCGATGGACGGTGGATAGTGGCGCATCCCAACACATGACCGGACGCATTGACTTGGTGGATGATATTGAACCTCCTCTACCTCAATATTCACGAGTCAAAATTGGTGACAACCGCGAGCTTAAGGTATTGGGACGAGGCAAGGTCGTTGTTGCTAGAGAAGTCTCTATCAAGAATGTACTTGTCGTTGAGTCCCTTGGTTACAACTTACTCTCCGTCTATCAACTTACTAAAAGTGGTTATGGGTGTTATTTTGATGACGAGAGTGTGATCATCACCGTGAAGGGATCTCTTAAAGTAGTCTTTGTTGGACATGTCGAGTACGGCATGTATGTGCTTGATTTCTCGAAAGAGAGCATGTCGGCCGCGACTTGTCTAATGGCTAAAGTTGATGTGGGTTGGCTTTGGCACCGCCGACTAGCCCACACCAATATGAGAACACTCCATGATCTTCAAAGTGGTAATCACATTCTTGGACTAACCGATATTAAGTTTTCCAAAGATCGTGTGTGTAGATCATGCGTTCTAGGAAAGCAACATGGAGAAGCCCATCCACCAAAGACGAAGATTACCACCAACAAGATCTTGAGCTCATTCATTTGGACCTTTTGGTCCATTATCTTATGATAGTCTTGGTGGGAAGAAGTATTGCTTGGTGATTGTTGATGACTATTCAAGATACACATGGGTCTATTTCTTCAAGAAAAGAGTGAGACTCAACAAAGAGTCATTGACTTCATCAACATGCTCAACGCCAATATCAAGAGAAGATCATGACAATTCGAAGTGACAATGGGTCCGAATTCAAGAACTACCGTGGAGGGGTTTCTTAGTGAAGAGGGATTGCTCATCAATATTCCACTCCATACACCCCTCAACAAAATGGTGTTGCGGAGAGGAAGAACCGGACTCTTATGGATGCGGCTAGGACCATGATTGCGGAGTATGCTTCTCCGTAACTTTTGGGCCGAAGCCATCTCCACCGCTTGTCATGCAACAAATCGGTTATTTCTCCGCAAGCTATTGAACAAGACCCCATATGAGATTCTTCTTGGGAAGAAACCGGATCTTTCTTATTTTCGTGTCTTTGGATGCAAGTGCTTCATTCGCAAGAAAGGTAACCGGTTATCTAAGTTTGAACTAGATCTATAGAGGGTATCTTTGTTGGTTACTCCACAAACTCTCACGGCTATAGAGTCTACAACAAGACCACCGGTCAAGTTGAAGAATCTAGTGACGTGAAGTTTGATGAGGATAATGGCTCCCAAGTGGGGCAAGTTGATCCTAATGTTGTAGGTGATGTACCTATGGAGCTCGCTCTAAGAAGGATGGCAATTGGGGACATTCGTCCCATTGAAGAGGATCCTCCTCAAGTTCAAGATCCTCCTCGAGCTCCTCCTCAAGTCATACCATCACCAACTCAAGATCCTCCCCGTAACCAAGAACAAACTCCGAGCCCTCAAACAAGTGAGCAAGGTCAAGAACAAGATCAACCTAGTGGTTCCTCTCCACAACTTGATGTTCAAGACCAAGCTCTAGATGGTGCACACGACAATGATCAAGAACAAGATCAAGGTGGTCCTCATCAAGATCAAGCTCAAGATCAAAACAATGCACATGACTCCGATGATGAAGGAAATGATCAAGTCATCTCTCAAGAAACTTCGGAGGAGACCAAGAAGAGAAGAATTGCGAAGAGAGCAAAAATTAACTCGCTTAGAGCATACATTGGACAAAGTTCTTGGAGGTGTCCAAAGCAAGGTCGTCACAAGAAAACAATTGGCAAGCTTTAGCACCAACCATGCTTTTGTGTCCTTCATCGAGCCCAAGAAGGTGTATGAAGCTCTTGAAGATCATGATTGGATTGATGCCATGCATGAAGAACTCAATAACTTCAAGCGCAACAAGGTGTGGAAGTTGGTGCCAAGGCCAAATGGGTGCAAGAACGTCATCGGCACCAAATGGGTCTTCAAGAACAAGCAAGATTCGAACGGCATTGTCATTCGAAACAAGGCAAGATTGGTGGCACAAGGCTACTCTCAAGTCGAAGGTGTTGACTTCGGTGAAACCTATGCCCCCGTTGCTCGTCTTGAATCTATTCGCATCTTGCTTGCATATGCATCTCATCATAACTTTAAATTGCAACAAATGGATGTTAAAAGTGCTTTCCTTAATGGTCCTATTAATGAGTTGGTATATGTTAAGCAACCTCCCGGGTTTGAGGATCCCAACCATCCGGACCATGTTTACAAGCTCGACAAGGCACTCTATGGCCTTAAACAAGCCCCACGTGCGTGGTATGAGCACCTTCGAGAGTTTCTTGTAGACCGTGGATTCCAAGTTGGTGTTATTGACCCCACCCTCTTTACCAAGAAGGTGGGTGGCAATCTTTTCATATGCCAACTCTATGTAGATGACATCATTTTTGGTTCTACTAACAATGCTTTCAATGATGAGTTTGCAAAGCTAATGACAAGCAAATTTGAGATGTCCATGATGGGGGAGTTGAAGTACTTCCTAGGATTTGAAGTGAAGCAATATAGGGAAGGTACCTTCATCAATCAAGCCAAATATACCCAAGACATGCTCAAGAGGTTCACGATGACGGAGCTCAAACCTTACAAGACACCCATGTCCACCTCCGTCGACCTCCACACCGACACCGAGGGTAACGATGTCGATCAAAAACTCTATCGCTCTATGATTGGTTCTTTGCTTTATCTTTGTGCATCTAGACCGGATATTATGTTTAGTGTGGGTAAGTGTGCAAGGTATCAAGCGGCTCCCAAAGAGAGCCACTTAGTGGCGGTTAAGCGCATCTTTCGATATTTGCTTCATACCCCAAACTTTGGTCTTTGGTATCCCAAGGGTTCAAGCTTTCATCTTCATGGGTATTCGGATGCGGATTATGCCGGAGAGAAGAAGGATAGGAAGTCTACATCCGGGAGTTGTCAATTTCTTGGCCGCTCCTTGGTGTGTTGGTCTTCCAAGAAGCAAAATTGTGTTGCTCTCTCCACCACCGAAGCCGAGTACATCTCCGCCGCAAGTTGTTGTGCTCAACTCTTATGGATGGTTCAAACTATGAAGGATTATGGTATTAACTTCACCAAGGTGCCCCTCCTTTGCGACAATGAGAGTGCTATCAAGATCGCCCACAACCCGTGCAACCATGCCA
>CAMZMU010000080.1:33373563-33580076 GCA_947311845.1 Poa pratensis | reverse complement strand
GCCGATGTCAGAGACGGTAGAGTTGGAGGGATACAGCCGGTGCATCCGGCGGTACACTTAAACTTGGTACCGCCTCGTCAACCGCGTACGAGTTCGGCAGTAAGTGCTCCCGCCGCGCCCCCAGCCTCTCATTCATCCGCATCAACTCTCCCCGAGCTCCTGCCCTCTTCCCCTCTCTCCTCCACACTCAAATCTCTCTCAAATCCCTCCAAATAGGCATAGCTCGTGGAATCGGGCCATCTCCATCCTCTGAGGTAGTCTCTCTCAGATCTCTCGCTTTTTGTTGGTTGGATTTGTGTTACTTTGTGGCATTGTTTATTTGAGGCAAACCTAGATTTGTTGATTTGTCCTTAATCTATTATTTGAATTGTGCATTGCGGGTTATATGTTGTTTGTGACGTGTAGAAATCATTGTGGTTAGATAGATTCATGTGTTATTCTTACCTACAATTATGGTTGAGTCTAGGGTTGGAGTAGTGGTTAGCACACATGTATAATTTAGATTATTGTGGTGTGTTGCTATTACACATCAATGTGATACATTTGTGTGTCTTGTCATTTAATTATAGATGGCAAGAATCGTGAATGTCCATCATGTTGACAAAGAAGCATTTTTTAGTAACAATGAAGAAGAATTGTTGACAATGGAGAAAAAGTTATGGTATTTGCCAATAGTCCGACATATGCCGAGGTTGTTGCAAGAGTACGGGAAGTTTTCGAATGGATGGATCCTATGGAGAAGGTTGAACTAGATGGAAGGTATTTTGTTAGATCGGGACACCGTCCGCGAAAAAAAAATACCTTTGACATGCGAGTTAGATTGGGGGGCATACAAAGAGGTTGGGCGGCTTCCAAAGACAAGTCGCTCGAGTTATTTGCTACCAAGGTTGGCGGTGATCGGTTGCATTTTGACTTGAACCATGTGCCTCCCCCACACATGATGCAATGACCCCCACTCGAAATGTGTCACTTGATGATGCGGTCGAGTTGAATAATATGAGCCAACCTCCTTTGAGCCAACAAATTGACTTGGAGATGAATGATGACGACCAAGTCGATGAAGAAGAAAAATATGTCAATGTGGATCATGGTTATGGCTTTGGCATTGACGATGAAGATAGGGAGGAAGGAGACATGAGGGTGATGAGTCCGAGCGGAGGACGAGTATCATGACATTTATATTGAGATGTAGAGGCACAAGTCGAGGAGGATGGCATTGACCGTGACACCTTCTATCGCCGTTGCTATGCCTCCGACTCGGAGGACGAAGGCCCAGAAGAAGTGGACGAAGATGGGTTCACGGCGAGAGAAGCCCAAGCCTTTTAAAAGTGGTAGGCCGGATCACCGAATTCCATTATTTCGTGATCTCACGCTTGCCGATAAGGCTATGGTGGATGGTGGCAAGTATAAAGATCTAGAAGCAACACCAAGCACAACTCAAGACGACGATGACAACAATTCTCGCATAAAGAAAGGTTTGAAGTTTCCGGACTTGGTAGAATCGCAAATGTGCTTAGGGAATATGCGGTGAAGCACCATAGGCCATTCATAGTGAAGCACTCGGACGAAAAGCATCATTACACCGTGATTTGCGACCAAAAAGGATGCCCATGGGTAGTCCGTGCAAGACCAAACCGCCACGGGCAATGGAAGATAACAAGTTGTGAAGCCCATCACATGTGCAAGAAACGGGGCCGGAATCCATCCACAAAGCACCGTCAACTCACCTCCGACTTCATCGCATACAAATTCATCAATAGTATAAAGAATGAACCAACCATTAAACCGAGGTTTTTGATGGGTCTTGTAAAGAAATTCTTTGGATACAACATCGAATATGGGAAGGCATGGAAGGCCAAGCATGCCGCATTTAAGATGTTGTATGGTGGATGGAAAGAAGCATACAACCGCCTTCCGAGGTTGTTGGGAGGGATGGCCTATAGAAACCCGAGCATGTTTACGCGGTTGAACATGTTGATGGAGTGTTCCGCCGTGCCTTTTGGACCTTCGACCAATGCATTCGGGCATTTCACCATTGTAGACCGGTTGTATCAATAGATGGTACATTTTTAACCGGCAAGTACAAGGGGTCGATGTTGACTGCAATCGCGCACGACTCCGGTGACCGGGTGTTACCTGTGGCCTTTGCTTTGGTGTCTGGAGAGAACAATGACAACTGGGAATGGTTCATGAAGCATGTGAGGACTAAGGTGTTTTCTCCTAGTAGAGAGGTATGCATCATATGGATCGACACCAAGGTATACTCAATGCCATGGAGATTGAAATTCCGGGGTATGCACGGCTCCACCACCGATGGTGCATGAGGCATTTCGTCGCAAATTTTTATAGGGCTTGCAAGAATAAAGAATTGGCTGATGACCTAACAGATGTTTTGTGGCATTCACCAACCGGTCTTTCACAAGACGGTTTGACAAGCTCCTTGCCGCGTCTAATGCCGGGGTAAAGAGTTCTTGAGGAGGTATTTGGGAGAGAGGCACAAGTGGTCAAGGGCCCATGATCATGGAGGTAGAAGATATGGTGACATGACAAGCAACATGGCGGAATGTTTTAACAATGTTCTAAAAGGTGTGCGTGCACTGCCTGTGACGGCCATTGCGGAATATACCTTCGAGAAGTTATGCGCTTATTTCCAGAAACATTCCATGAGACGGATAAATTGATAGACGAAGGGAAATTGTATCCTCCTAAAGTAGAAGAATTGATGGAGCTGCAAAATAGCAAATCCGAGAGACAACAAGCGTATTGCTATGACAACAACGAGTGGATTTACCAAGTCAACGAGCCCGTGGGACAACAAAAGATGGCGTGCAATTCGGAGGTCGTGCATTCAAGGTTAAGCTAAAGACACGTGAGTGCTCTTGCGAGAGGCCCAAGTTGCTGCACTTACCTTGCTCGCACTTGATTACGGCGGCAAACATAAGATCTGTTGATCTTTGTCATCCGGATACGGTAAGGATGAACGAGCACTCGTTGGAGAGGGCTATGACTTGGACAGCAAGATTTGAGCCTTACTTGGATCAATCTCAATGGCCGGAATATCATGGCCCTGTAATTAGGCCAGATCCGGAACTAATGTTAAAACCAAAGGTAGAAGGAGACGAAGAGGTATAGAAATGACATGGATGCACTGGTGGATACACAACCCGCATGGAGAATGGGGCAGCGGGCATTTTATGGAGCCTCGTACTACCAACCAATGTGGTCAATGCAATGATTCAGCACACAACAACAGAACTTGCTCTCAAGGGAGGAAAAAATCGAAAGGAGACAATGGTGGTGGGGAGCTAGTGTAGTGGGGTGGGAATGGTGGTGGTGCTAGTGGTAGAGGGGGTGGGAGTGGTGGTGGTGGAGCTAGTGGTAGTGGGGTGGGAGTGGTGGTGGTGGGTAGCACAAGCCACCGTGGTGGTGGCGGTGTGGTGGTGGTGGTGGTAGCACAAGCCACCGTGGTGGTGCTGGTGGTGGTGTGGTGGTGGTAGCACAAGCCACCGTGGTGGTGGCGGTGGAGGTGGTGTGTGGTGGTAGCACAAGCCACCGTGGTGGTGGCGGTGGTGGTGGTGGTCGAACATCAATGTTTGACGAGCTAAGAGGGGGTGCTCGTAGAAGGCGTAGAGGTGGTACGTAGATGATTGGTATGAACGTAAATTATTTGGTTATTGTCTTTAATTTCGAATGTTGTTCATTTTACTGTACTAACAATTTTTCTAACTTACGTAGGTATGGGGTCATCGAACTGGTTGGAGAGGCCGTGGGCATGGAGGAGGCGACTCAGCAGCCCGAGGAGGACCCACCGAAGTGTTTTTGCCAAGACATTTGCAAGGCCAAGCAGTCCGATGATTGGGATGAGACAAGAGGACGAAGGTTTTGGTTGTGTCCCAACTATTGTAGGGACAAGGAAGAACCCAAGTCTGCTTATGACCGTCCCAAGGTATGTGTCCTCCTTACGCATGACAAATTACGTATATTTGTGTAATAATTGCTAATGTGTATTGTCTCTTTGTAGTCACCGCCTCCCCTTTGTCCCTACTTCAAATGGATAAACTTGGTCCAAGATAGCTACTTCAAGAACGAGGTCGAATGGGCTCGAGAGACTGCTCTAAGCACATGGCGGAGAGGAAAAAAGATGAGGAGAGGAGAGAAGTTGAGGTTGAAGAAGGAGAAGGAACGTAAGGAGAAAGCGAAGAAGAAGCGTGAAGAGGCCAAGGCTCGTGAGGCCGAGCGGGAAGTCAAACGTGGAATAGCTCGTCGTGCTATGGAGGATGAAGCATCGGGAAAGCGCAAGGGAAAGTATCCGCGTTGGACTCAATAGAGCCTTCAACATCTAGTCTTAGAGATTGTGGACATTGGCTGTGTGTGAACTTGTAATGGATTTGGTCATGTAATGGATTTTAGTTATCTATTTCGTGTGAACTTGTAATGGATTTGGTCATGTAATGGATTTTAGTTATCTATTTCGTAGATGTGTCATGTATGTGGTAATATTTTGTCTAGGCAATGCTATGTATTTGAAACATTTAGTTCCAGGCCGTACCGCCGATGGAGCTAGCGGTAGGATACCCGAGATACCGCCGGGAAAATGTGCACGGCAGGAGCTCAAGTCCCAGGCTCGTTCGGATACCGCCGGGATCTGGTAAGATTTTGTTTATGTATGTATTTAGTTCCATTGATTTAGTTCCAGGTAGTACCGCCGCATAGAGGGGCGGTACGGAGCCGAACTGTACCGCCGCGAAAATGTCCACGACAGGAGCTCCTTAGTTGCCACATTCCAGGTGACCCGCGGTACAGTCCCGCACGGTACCGCCTGGTATTTGCCACCAACAGGAGCTGGGCCGTCCCGCCCAGGTCATACCGCCGGGTCAGCTGGCGGTACCCCTGCAAACCGTACCGCCGGGATATCTGGCGGTACCGTCCTGGCAGTTCTAAAAATCTCGATTTTACATATAACAGAAGACACGGGGAAGTATAGCACATATATCACATATATATCACATATAACAGAAGACACAGGGCATGTATAGCACATATATATTACATAGTTTGACATAAACTTCACACAAGGCAAATATATCACATAGTTCGACTAAAACATGACATAGGGCAATTATTACATCGTATCACTTTTTCCTTCCCTCTTGGCTGCCAACTTGCTTGGTCCTGCCGGCTCGGTAGCTCGTGGAGCCTTGCGGCGGGGTGGTGGAGGGACTCTTTGTCCTACTGGACTGAACAATTTCTTCGGCTTTCGCTGCCTCATGGGCGGTTGGCTCGGCTGAGTTGGTTGTGGTGCATCCTTCAACTGTGACAACGTCAACTCCTCCCAGCTCGGGTCCTCTTCCTCCGAGTGCTCCTGCTCCTCTTCCTCCGAGTTCCCTGCTCCTGCTCCTCTTCCTGCTCCTGCTCCTGCTCCTCTTCCTCCGACTGCTCCTGGTCCTCCTCCGAGTGCTCCTGCTCCTCCTCCTCGCCCTCGTCCTCCGAGTGCTCCTGCTCCTCCTCCTCGCCCTCGTCCTCCTCGTCGTCTGTCTCATGGGCTTCGGTTGCCTTGGCACCGTGGCAGGCAAGCATAGCCGCCAGCCGACGAGACCGCTCCATTAACCTCTGCAAGACAAACAAATGTGTGCATATATCAATATCACTACCATAGTGCACACCACCCGCACTCGCACTCATGGATATATAAAAATGCATACCGTCATGGAGTCCCTAAGAGCCGTCTCAGACTCCACCGTACCGGGCATATACGAAAGAGAATATGCTGCCTCGTTAACGCTCCGAGTAAGCTCCAAGCCCTAAAAACATGGAAGGAAAATTTAAGTCACAAATAGACATGACAAATTAAATTGAAGCTCAATTTGTGTCTTACCACACGGTTGAAAACGGGTGCGTAGTCCCTAGATGTTCCCCGCTCTCCTTAACCGCCAAGTTATATTCATTATCACCATCTTCGGTGCCCAAGTCTAAACAATCTTGTGTGGTCCAAGTGGGCTTTAGCTTAAGGCGGTGTTGTTCTTCATGCCAAGCAAGGTGGGCCACATAATCACTCTCCCTAAACATTGTACCGTCCATCTCACGGTACTTATCTCTATCATTCCACATCTCAATCCACTTGATGTGTTTACGATCCCATTCCTTCTCTTTTGGGCACTTCTTCCGATCAATCCTATGCACAAATACCAAACATATCAGTAACAATTGATATTGACAAGTTAAATATGTACCCGGGCTTTCCAACACAAACCTATGAAGAGCAACACTTGTGCTCTGGATTGCCGACGGGGTTCGTTGCCTCCTTCCAAATTGTGTTGCAACTCGTTGTGGGAGGTGCCACTCGACGGCATAGAAACATATCATCGGACACTTAATGCGCCATAGGTCCTCGTCACGCGTACACATCGCGTTGAAACGGAAACCCCTATCCCGTTGGTACGGCCTCCATATGACCTACAAAACAAATATCATTAGTTTCAATGCTAGATGTCACAAAAGTGTCAAATTTAACGTTACCAAAGCATACCAAGTTGAAAGACAGCGTGTCAAGCTCGTTGGTATAGCTCTTGTAACGGCCCATGGACAAGTCTTTGTACCCCTCCACTCTATCCCATGTGTACGCGACAGTTGGCAACCGCCATTCGTCATCACCATCAAGGTCATACTCCCATTGAGTTGGTGGGAGTTTGCGAGGACGTCCAACCGGAATCCGCTCCCACATCCAAATCGTGAGGGGCCAGGCAGCGCCGTTTAACGAGGCTCCCTTTCCCTTCTTACGACATGCATGGTCCAGCTGCACAATAACAATCATGTCAAATGTCAATGAAAGTAACATACACAAGAAAGGTATGCAAATAAACTACCTGACGGTAAAGAAAGGCTAGACCCGCCGACCCCCAGCTGTACTTGACGTTCCAATCACGTAATGGGTCAAGCCACATCCACGAGGCCGTGTCCCCTGACCCATCTGGAAAGATCACCCGGCTAACACATACCACATGTATGCCCGGGCATACTGCTGCACCATCGGTGCATCGGCATCCGCCGGGCATGGCCCAAACTGTCGAAGCCACGAATACGAGACACCCGCTGACCTAGTATCTTTCACTCCTTCCGGCGGCACCGGTGGTAATCTGCCGGTGAGACCAAGAACCCGCTGGCGCCACCCGACAAGATCCACCCTCCCAGTCAGAGCGTCTCCGTCGATCGGAAAAGCCGTGATCATGGCAAAATCCTCAAGAGTGACCGTCATCTCTCCACACGGCAAATGGAAACTGTGGGTCTCGGGTCTCCAACGATCAATAAGGGCGGTAATGGCCGTGTGGTTGAACGCCGGCGGCTTACGCCTGAACTGAAGGACAAATGGGAGAAGACCATCCGCCTCAAAGTATGGCTCGTACCGAACATCGTAGGGCATGTCCTCCGCACTATGGCCCCTCATGCGCATAGGACCGATAGGCTGCGAAAGAAACAAACATGATGTGCTCACTATCTTTGTAATTGCAACAAAAAAAATGGAGAACATTATTTACCTTCTCAGCTAAGTCCATATCTCCCCTCTCGATAAGCCGGGCACGATGTTCCTTGTCGTACACCAAATCAAGCCCGGGGTAATAACGTTCCGGTGGGTCATCCATCCTAATGCAAAACATTCTCGTAAATCAAATATGGGGAAATTTGGTATGCAAAAAATATCCCTCATTGCAAATGTAGTAACAAGTTTATGCAAAAAATATCCCTCATTTGGTATGCAAAAAAATATCCATCATCTAGAGCAAATCATCTAAGCATCTAGGATTTGAATAAATATAAGCATCTAGAGCAAATCATCTAATCATCTAGAGCAAATCATCTAATCATCTAGAGCAAATCATCTAAGCATCTAGGATTTGCAAATGTAGTAACAAGTTAATGGCCGAAATTTAGAGGAAATCATCTACAGCAAATATACAATCTAGGTTTGAACAAATCATCTAGAGAAAGAGTGATATCTAGGGTTTCACCAAATAATCTAGATTCGGCCAAGAAAATGGACGAAATTGAGAGAGATAAGGTAGGCTTACCCGAGGGAGAGAGAGGCCGCCGCGCCGCCGGCTGTACTTGGGGAAGAGAGGTCGCGCCCGCGCCGCCGCGCCGCGCCTGTTCTTCGGGAGAGGGGACTGATAGCTCGAGCCGCCGCCGCCTGTTCTTGGGGGAGGGGAGAGAGGAGTCGCGCCCCACGCCCCGCCCGCCGCTCCGCCACCTGATCTTCGGGAGAGGGGAGAGAGAGGTCGAGCCGCCGCCGCCGCCTGTTCTTGGGGCTAGGTCGAAGAAGAGGAACACGAGGCTGGGCCGCGGCGACGTGTGACTTAACTCAAGCATGGGTACCGCCGTGTACCCTGGCGGTACTCTTCTCACCTATACCGCTGGTCCAAAAGGCGGTACCCAACTAAGTGTCCTGCCAGATCCCGTGGCGGTATCGCCACGTCTCAGAGTCAAGCAGCACGAGCGGGCCGTGGACCAGGACGTCTACCGCCGACGACCATGGCGGTACCCCGTGTAGTCTACCGCCGATATGTTGAGCGGTACGAAAAAGGGTTAGATCCGGCTAAATTTTCAAAGTTGGTTCATTTTGTGCTGAACTTTCATGTCGGAGTCAGATTTGTCGATTTTGCCCGGAGCGAAACTCATTTGCAAGAAACAAAAAGCTACGTGCTTTTTTAGATAGCAGAGAAGGCGGTGCTCCTTCCTGCCTGGTGAGAACTAGGAGGCACTAGAGCTTAAAACCTCGACCAGCACACTCCAGGCTTCTCCAACTCTAAACCCTGCCTGCAGACATATTATGTTCTCTCATTGCTACTATAAGCCGATAGGGCGAATTGAAAACAGAACAAAACATATGTGCCGTGCCCGGTTTTGTTTTTCCAAAAGCTCACTTCTATGGAACACAAGTACTGCACATTGCAGTAGCCATGATGCATCGCATTGACTGTCCGCTAAAGGTCTCCAAGGAATAAGCACGCCGAGACTCTGACACAAAGTACGAAGTAAAACAATGCGTGAAACAAAAGGCGAGATATATCTCAACTCGTTACCCACACGACACAATATCTTATCTATCTAATACTATAAATCTGATAACTAAGTAACTGACAGCGCAACACCGATCAATTGTCTACAACGACGTCAGTCACCTGAAGAAACTGGAAAAGAACTATCAAGCCAAACAGGTCTGTGTACAGAGCTGGTCAGTAGTAAGAACCAGGAAGGCAGAGGCCAAGGCGAACTCCACCAACCTCCGATCTGATAAATGTATCTCCGGGCAAGCAGCACGCAGAAGGATCGTCCTGAAGAACAAAAACATAATTGTATATACCAGACCGCTGCCCGCCGCGCCCACTCAGTCGCCGTAATCTGTGCTGCCGCTGCATGAGCTGCTGCTGTTCGATGACGGGCCCCTGAGGTGGCCTGGCACACCGTCCATGCTCTTCTCACGGAAGAACCTCTCCCTCTCGGCGTGCTTGGCGGGCGGCGGCGGGATCAAGACAGCAGAAGGGTCGGGCCTCGCCTCCGGGTGGTCTGGTGAGCGATGTTCAGCGCAACAGGTTTCTTGTCGGGGTGAGGTGGTTGGATGGTTAGCGGGCGGCGCATCATGTCCTCTGGTATGGATCGAAATGGTGGGATGGGCTCGTCTAGGTAGTCTTGCGACAAAGCTTTCCCCTTCCGCAGTCTGTTCCGGTGATTGAGGGAAATTTGGTAAGAAAGCCGCATTCAAACATGAAGGCATGAATAGAATGATGGACCATACCTCCGATAAAGGCTTTCAGCATCTTCTTCCTCGTCGTCTTCCTTGAGATTAGATGGTACTGTCGTCGTAGTTGGGTGAACTGAAAGCAATCCATCGTGACGTACAAGAACCTTCTGCAGCTCTTCATTCAGCTCTATGCATTGCGATACCACCACTTCGTCCCTACCAAATGGTAAGAGCAACGCACACATCAATGCAATGAGACCAGCTTATGACAAATCGCATATCGGAGGAGAATACTCCAAAGGAAACATCATTAGAAGCACCACCAAAATTGAACAGTTACCTTGCCGTCATAACCAGATGCATTATTCGTTGCTTTTGGAATGTACATTGCTCTACAAGATCCAACACAAACTCATCTGTTGCTCCCTACGAAATAGAAAACTCTGGTGTGAGAGTTCACAGAAGGTTAATCTTTAGAAAGGACAACTGAGTGCAATCCATTAAAATTAAAAAAACTTATGCAGCATATCAGCCATATAATTGATAATGTAAATGAATTAATAAATACCTCAGGATGTCTAGGATCCATGGAATTAAGCACATCCCTTAAAACTTCCATTACAGTAGATGCTTTCTGAATTATACTGAAGCACACAAAAGGAATACTTTCAGTTGAATATCCAAAAGGCATTAAAGATAATCAGCACAGGAAATACAATATTTGTCACATCACACAAAAATATCTTGTTAGTAAGTGACAGACAGTATACATGCTGGTACTGGCTCCCTAAGTATTAATGCTACTAAATATGGAAGTATGGTGCTAAACATGCAGTTTTGATCGTTGCTACTTGCTCCTAATATGTGAACAGTTGAACTCCATGCTACTTGCTCCTATCATGCAACGTCAACAAGGATAGCTCAGACCAAACAAAGATGGCCCATCCAACAGAATAACTAACTGGTTTATTCGAGTCACGGAAATGGGTTCCTTAATCAGAGACGTTACACTTTCTAAGTGCTTACACGTTCTTAGTCCTTACCCCATACCCCATACCGCATCGTACAACCATATTACCCAGTACAAAGCCCATGAAGTCAAGGCATGTATAATACAAATCTACAACTGTAGCTAAAATGACACCGGATGATGATAAATCGAGTGTCAGAAGCAATTATGAGCTTATAACTATTCAACATGAAGGATCGAAGCGTGTTGCGTTATACTAGCAATAATAATCATTTTCAGCTAATCAAGCATGAAGTCTTAACACATACTCAAAGGTAGCTTACAGGTTACAGAACGAAATGATTACTATAAGCTCCATAAATACCTTGAGTCAGAAACAGGCTGTGCATGAGCTTCCTTCTGTCTGTCATTCAATTGGCCAGTAGATTGTCCTTATTTGGTTCGATTACTGCTTCTGGCACCGGATCTGTACTTGTGTAACAATAACATTTGGACGATTTGAAAACTTCACTCCAGCAGACTAAGAACAAGATAAATTTTATCAGATACAAGGAGTAGCTATTTTCTACTCTAAACTATCAATATTCAAAGCACTGCATAGTCACTATACTGGACTTGTAGAGGTTGTTAAGGAATAAATCATACAACGACCAGTAGATATCACTACCTGGCACTTTAAGACTAAAAAAACTCGGTAGAAGATAAGCACATGTATTTCTCGGAAAAGATTCTAATAAAGTAGTTCCTTTTGCTACTAAGCAACCACTTGACACCTTCGCAATATCATGGAAGAAATAAGAAAATAAAGATAAGTAATTAAAATACTTTACATACCACTAATTCATAATATGCCTCATAGTACTGGGGAAACTTCCCTTTAGCTCCACCAAGGGATGTTTGGGTCGCATCTAACAAAAGAAATACCTTTTCCCGAACTGGCAATTCTGTCTGCAAGGAAGACTATTAGTGTCAACATCAATTAGTAAAGGTAGACAACTGTCCCCCAACAATCAGCGAAAAAGGAAGTCACCTTTTTCTTCACTATTTTGACAAGTATTGGGAGAAGTCCATTATCAATGACCTGCTTGTGGATAGGCTCTCCACAGTTATTCAAGAGCATCTCCAATAGCTGGACGAAATAGCACAGCCAATAAATGTTGGTTACAGATGGAATGGTTTACTAAATTTCTCCATGGAATATGACAGGTTATTTAATTAGACCAACCATCTGACCTACACACAATTAACCGCTCACACCAAGCATGTTAGGTACCTATATCTATATGCTCTCTAATAGCAAAGCAGCGGTTGGGGTCTGGGGAGGCTGGTTTGCACCAGAAGGATTTATTGGGTTTTGTTCTGTATAGCACAGAGGCACAGCTAGTCCCTTTCCAGATATGAAGAAATACTATAAGAGGTTCATATTACTAATCTAGAAACCTAACCACCGCAGTTGATCAAAGAATCAGGCCGCAGTGAGAGCTGATTGGCACATATAACTCACCATGACAGCATAAAGTTGGGCATTCTTGCTCCTGCTTCCTAGACACTTCTTTATAGATTTGATCACATCCTTCGCTTTTCTGTGACAATAACAAGAGAAGAAAATTTTGATCATTTGAGGAAACAAAAGCCTTCTTTCCAAATGGCACCCAACGAGCCATGAATTTCTGAAGAAAAAACTTCGAGCCGAGAAGAACCGATCGCTCCTTCAGATCGACCCACCGTTCAATCAAAATCACAGGGATGAAATATAATATTTAGGCGAATGCACATATACCATATACTATGTTGCAAATCGTTAACTAAATCTTGAATTAGCAAAGTTGCAATGCTACACGCATAACTGAAATTTTTCTGAACAAGGTAGTATTATGCAAGGGAATGGCAAAATTACCCTGGATCCTGAGCGACGAGCTCGCAGATTTCGATGTTCTTGGCCCAGTCCATCTCCTTGAGCTTCTCGCTCGTCGCCGCCTTCACCATTTCCGAAGCCATCTTCTCGCCGTCTCTTCAATGAGTTCAATCTACGATCTTTCTTCCCTCCCGGACAAATCCAAAGCCTGAATCCACGAGACAGATGAGAAACATAACCGGAAAATCCCTCCTCATATGCAGCGGCACGATTTACACCATAGATATCGCGTCTTTCGCGACCCGCGAGCACCACGAAAAGAACATTTTTTTGCGGAGGGGAGAAGAAGAAGAATAGCGGATACTAATCGAACCACAAGATCGATCACTTCTGAGGGGAACAAAAAATAAAATAGGAAATAGCACGCACGAACCCGTATAGGCGGTGACCGACTCGAGAAGCGTCCCTAGTGTCTCGTCGCCGCGGCGGCGGCGGGGCCATGGCAGGGTGGCTCGCGCAGTGATCTCACTGGGATGGGAGGGGACTCAGGTGGGGGAGCGAGAGAGTATGGAAGGTATGGCTATTAGAAATTTCAATACAATTCTCGTTTTGCAGATTGCACCCTGTCTTACCTAGGTATCGTATTTGCTGTCAGCATGTCGTCAAACTTCAATGCATTTGCGACGACTATCTAGCCGATGTTCAAAGTCAAATTGTCTTGTGAAAATTAATTACTGCAAATGACAATGTGATCTAGTCGCCGTATTGGCTTAACTCGTTCAATTGGGGGTATACCGACGTGACATGCCACCACTAGCTCTTATTATTTGAGTTTAGTCTGTCACCTAAGATGCCTCTTACATAGTTACACTGCATATTATCATGATCATGACTTAATGTATGATACTAACTTAGTTATTATCGTTACATTGCATAGTATAGTATCCTACCCTATTTGTTCATTTCTAAAATTTTGATGCAAAGTCTTGTATATAATTTATTTCTTATTAACTTTTCGCGGCCGAAAGTTTGGCCTTTACTTCTGAGCGGCCTGCTCATGCTCATGGTAAATACAAGTACGAGAGAATTGTAAACATAGCCTTTTTCTATATGTTTTTCACCGTGGTGCGCAGCCACCACGAATAGCGATTGTTGTTCTTCCAGCATTGCCTTATTCTTATTTTCAAGAATGCCTATGATATTAGAATCATCTTCTCATCTTTAATTACAATGTCATACCATCATCTACTTATATAACTTTGCATGATACTCTAACATTCTGTTACCTTACATAAATTTATCTCCTTATAACGTTTCTACCTTATCTCCTCTATCGTTTCGTCCGTACCATCTTACTGCCAAAGTGTCACGTTTTTAGTAGCATCAACATGTATTGTTGGAGATACACTAACGTATTATTCTTGGACGAACTAGGTCATCGATAAGGTAACAACAAATATAGCTATTTTGCTTAGACATGCTTTCTCACAGCAACCCCGACGGCAGCCGTCAACACTACGAGAGGTGGATTTTAGAAAGCGCAACTAGATCTTTATCAGACAAAAGAAAAACATTTTTTAGGGTTGAAACAAACATGGTCGACATGATATGAAGAAAATGTAGGTGTCAAGTTAGCATAACTATTTGCTCTTGGAATCGCCATTGACATTTTATAGAAACCCAAGATTAATTAATTTTGTCCAGAATATAAGAAAGATAAATGTGACAAATGGAAATAATAATTACGTTCGACCCGACAAAATTTTCGGCACGCCATTACAGATGCTCTAACATATTAAGATCCAATATTGCGACAGTGGAGTGCCACGTGCCACATTTTTCTGCTCTAGAAAGTCTACCAACACGGGATGTGGAAGAAAATGTTCCAACACGGGTTCTGCCGTTCTGGTCAAACAACCGTGTCCAAAACGGAAGTAGAGTTGACAAGGGTTTACTCACGCCCAGGGACGTCCGAGTATATGACAGAAACCACAGGGGCCAAAACGCGCAAACAACAAGGCCAGAAAAGAACAGAAAAGCAATAGCAAAAGAAAAGGAGGAGGGGAGAGGCGTGCGACAGCTTTGGAGTCTGGACGGCGTGTGCGCCCGGCGCCGGGGTTGCTGCGGGCCCCACAGTGTCCACGCGGTCCACGGCGTGCGACGCGCCCTGTCCGACACGTGGGGCCACCGGCGCGGCTTGCTCCTAGACCCGTCCACAGCAGGCCGCCGCGGTCTCGGCCTGGGTGGGTCCCGCGGGTTGGATTGGCTGCCACATGGTGTGGGCCCGCGCGCCGCGTCGAAGCGTGCGGCGCTAGCCGAGCTACAGCTACAGCGTGCTAGCCTGGAAGGCGCTTTTCCTTTTCTGGCCACACGGAGATGGAGATCCTACCCCGGTGGCTGACAGGGTGGGGCGGGGTGAACGTGGGCCCGTGGATCAGTGGGTTCGCGAGGAGGTATGGGTTGTGGAGGATTGGCTTAGAGGAGGATAGGGCTGCTGATGTGGTGTGGGCTAACTGCTTCGTGTCAGTGTGTCACGCTATGACAGTCTTTTTTTTTTTTTTAGTGCCTCTCTGGGATTACAAGTTGTAGTACCTGTTCGGACACACAGGACGCACACCACACGCACACCACACACACGCACATACCCTACCTATGTGTCTAAACTAGACCTACATCCTATAACCCAGAACTACGTCCTGAGAGACTTGGCCGAAGACCAGTGCTTCGGTGACCGACGGGCACGTCGATCTCGCCTGTGGCACATAGACGTGAGGCAGTAGAGATTCACACTGTTCAGTGAACAGTGTCTTGCTACAGTGTCGCGGTGAACAGTAGCAACAGTGAGACACCCAGAAATTCGTCCCCAGAGGGATCGAACCCGGGCGGGCAGGCTGCTCACCAGCGAGCCTTGCCATCGCGCTAAGTGCGCGTCTCACGCTATGACAGTCCACACGGAAACTAGAAGAAACGAGAACAGTTTGTGGAACAGGGAGAGACCGAGAGACGAGAAACCGCATGGTGCTGCGTCATCATGTTACATTACAATGAGCAACATCGATGCGAAGATGGTACAGTAATTACATGATTCATTTTTTTTTTAAGGATACAAGGTAGATGTATCTGTTTCATAGAAGGAGAGGCCGACAGTCGATACAATGCCTTTCGACATATACAACACAAATCCGAAGAACGAGAACAGTTTGTGGAACAGGGAGAGACCGAGAGACGAGAAACCGCATGGTGCTGCGTCATCATGTTACATTACAATGAGCAACATCGATGCGAAGATGGTACAGTAATTACATGATTCATTTTTTTTTTAAGGATACAAGGTAGATGTATCTGTTTCATAGAAGGAGAGGCCGACAGTCGATACAATGCCTTTCGACATATACAACACAAATCCGAAGACTAGCAAGCACACACTACGGACGTGTTTGGTAGCCCGTATCTGCCCAGAGATTCCCACCCCACCCAAGTTTTGGGTGTTTGGTAGCCCGTTTTAGCCATATGGGCCATGCCCGTTGCATACAGAAAACGTCCCTCAGCCCTGCCCGCGAGAGAAGCTCGATTCTCCTCAGCCTGGGCGAGGTCATCCCGAATTAATTCCCACGCGTGGGCCCCACACACGCGTCGCGACGCCAGCGGCCAGCCCCGAAAAATTCTGGGTCATTCCCCCGTCTCCTTTCCTCGTCACGCCGCCACGGAGAGTACCACCACCGCCGCCCTGCTCGTGCCGCCACGAAGGAGGACCACCTCCGCCGCCCAGCACGCGCCGGCATGGAGGAGGACCACCGCCGCCTCCTCGCTCCGCCCGGAGTCTCATCGCTTCGCCCAGCGCCGCCTCGAGCTCGGTACCGCGCCGCCATTGAAGAGCCCAAGCTCGTGGCGCCGCCACGAAGGAGGACCACCTCCGCCGACCAGATCGCGCCGCCCACGGAGGGCGACCACCGCCTCCTACTTGCACCGCCACGGAGGACCGCCATGGCCGCCTCGTCGCGCCGCCATGGAGCAGGCAAGCGTCGGACACGAGCAGGCCACGGATTGGGGATTTTGGACCTGATTGCTTTTTTTGTTTCTATCGAGGGTCCTTTTTGTAAGATGTTGGATCTATTTGTAATTTCGTTTCCTGGACTCTAATATCAGCATGTCCTAAGGCATACAACCTACCAAACAGCAGCTCACCTCAGCTTATCTCAACCCATACAGGCCACCAAACAGAGAAGGAAATCTCAGCCCAACCCGGCCCATATCAGCATGTCTCACTTGAGATAGGTTTGGTGGGGTGATACAACCTACCAAACACACCCTACAAACACGACGCAAAGAGAGTCTCGCCCCAAACCGAACAACAAAAGCCGCGTCTCAACCATCGCCGGACACCTCCGAAGATCATCCCTTCAACTGAACTTCCCTCGCTGACGCACCAACCACACTTGCGTGCCCGAGATTGGCGAGTGGGTAGCGGGACTCGGACTGTCTGAGAAAGGCATAATCTTGGACGCACCAACAGCAGCGTACATTGCGCCCCTGATGTTCAACTTGGAGCAGCGACAAACACCAGATAACACAATCCCGAACCAATGTGCTCCTCCAAGTTGTGTCTTGTGGGGACCCCGGACTAGCTGTCCGAGATACCCGATTATGCTTAACACAACGATCCCGTGATCAGTCTGTCGTTGCACATAATCCGAATTGGATACCAAAGTTTACATCCATTACAGTACCGAATTAAAAGTCTTACATAAATGGTCATTTAGACCAAGTTCTTACATAGGTGCCTTCATGGGCCAAACCAAAATATCAGCGGAAGCTACGGCGTAGTAGACATCATATTCTAACGATGACAACCCGACAGGCAGCTGACTTGTGGAGATCCTTAGTTGGCGTAGAAGTCGCCATACTCTTGCTCGGCGTAGTGCTCCTCCTCGTAGTCTGGCTAGGTCAATAGCCAGGGACGAAACCAATATGAGTACATTTGAATGTACTCGCAAACTACCCCAACATGAGTATGCACTAGTTTTATTTTAGTTGACAACTTTTATTTATTTTAAACATCTCTATATCTTTATTGAAAAAGGTAAGAAGAGTTTTATAACTATTTTTGAAAGAAACCACCATCTCAATTGTTCGCCAAAACTCCTCCTGTTTCTGACCATGGCTCACCATGGTCCATCTATTTCAACAACTCATACCACTCCATGTGGTATAGCTGTGTAACACCATCTCCAATTCAATTTCTTTTAAACTTAAAAACTTTTCCAAAAACTTGCACATGGTCAAAGTAGGGCCTCCCAACTGTCCATATCCGAGGACTCGGCTATTCGAATAGTTTTACACTCTGCAGAGGTAGCACGCTTTTCCCACATCCATCCGGCAACTCATCGTGTCCGCCACGTCTCGCCATACAGGGTGTATGCGAAGTAAGCCGCCGACCATAGCCTGTCCTTTGCTCATGCTAGTATAGGATCCTCCCCATATGACACTTCCAACACACTTAACCCAGCCCTTCGGAATCTAAGTGTGAGGACTCATAGGTTTTGTCCGGCGGTTTATGGTGGAACCTTCAATCCTCCTCCTTATCTTTCATAGAGTTTGAGCGAGGACCCGGGTCAGGGTAGACCAACACACTATCCCCTCATGCATGACGGAGTCATCTCCGTCGATGAGGTATCCAGTACTAATATGAGCAAACTATATGGCTAAGCCGTTTCCCATATGTGGTGGATGTGGTCGCACAGGGTATCGGATGGTTGACGTAAGTACAAGGACACACAGTGCATTTTTCATAACCATCACCATTTTTCCTCTTCTCCATTCCAACACCGACATCTCGGTATTTCATAATCTCACAAGTAATTTCAAAGGAGTTTTGAACAAAACATAATTGTTTTTCCCATCCTATAATTTGATATAACTATCTTATATTCCTACCTAGGTGGCAAAATAATTTCCATATACTTTTGAAATGGGTTTTATAAATCTTGCCTTGAGAGTAATACATGTTATGAAAGTAGATGCATATATTTGTAGTGCAAGCTCAGAGAATAGCTTGCCTTGCTTGGCAAAGTGATCTTGCTCTTGTTCTTCAATTTCAGCAAACTCTCCTTCCTCGATATATCCGTCAACGTTTTCGTCTAATTAATAAACAAACAATGCAAACAATCACTAAGCTATACAAGCAATCATCTCAACACATCAATCAAGAACATCACACATAGATGCTGCACACATCAAACCATACAATTTGGTTTCAAAAATATTTGAATTAACATCATTTATTTATGTTCAACATTATGGCAGAAACTTGTGGAACATGTTTAATTCAATAACTTGAGTTCTGTTGGTCACAAAAATACAAACTAAAATTCTATTGAAAGCTACTGATGTGTAGAAGACAACACAATTGAGTTTGGATTAATTGGAGTTACCAAACTCCCTACACATTTGTTTGAATCCAGAAGCTTAATAATCAAGTTTTAGCTACCAATTAAATTCTGTTGCTCCTAAAAATAAATCCTTTTAGGGGTAACTAAACATGACTATATGTGATCTAACAAAATTGGTCCTAAATCATTTGGGTTAACCATTTAACATATTTAAATGTTTGATTGCAGAAGGGTGTTCAAACTTCAATTTCATGCTAAACAATTAATACTGCACAAATAATTCTACCAAAATTAGGGAAGCTAATAAAAGGCAGTACTAAGCTAGCAAAATTGGTTTGGAATTATTTGGACTAACAGAGTATCAGAAACAAACAAGTTTAGAATTTAAACCTTCTGTAGTATTTTTAATAATACTTTTTATTTATTTAATTAAATGACATGAGACCAATTGGGTTCGTTAAACATTTTTATAAGCTTTCCAGAACAATTAAATTTGAATTATTTGGATGTATAAATCTCAAGTTATTGATATTTGAAGTTGATATCAGTATTGAAATTTGCAGAGAATTTAAATTAAGAAAATCCACTGCTCTGGATAATGTTGAAAGTTATGACAGGTGGGGCCTACACGTCAGCGACAGAGTGTGCGGTTGGAAATTAATAAAACGCTGACGGGTGGGGTCCACACGTCAGCCTCTCTATTTTAAACGAAGGGGTACGCTGCCGTTGGATTTAGATCCAACGGCCCACGTTTGCCCACGTCGACGGCAAACGCCGGCGACCTAAAACGAGCGGCGCTGCCGCGCCGGCGACGCGAGGTGGATGAACCTCTCACCTAGGGGGCTCGGGAGGGCACGGTGAGGACGCGAATCGACGGCGGCGGCGTGGGGAAGCTTGCTGGCCGAGTTGTGCTTGCTGGGGTGGCGTGAAGCGGCGACGGCAAGGCGTCGGACTTCCACGGCCACGGCAACAAACTCCGGCGAGCTCCTGCGGTCGCGCCTGTGCACGAAAAAGAGGGAAGAAGGGCTCGGGTGAGTGCGGTGTCCAGGAGGAAGAGAGTACGGGCCAAAGGGGAGGGAATGGGGGAGCAAGGCGCTGCGGCCATGACCGACCTTGACGGCGGCAGTGGCTGCGGCGGTGCACAGACGAATCGAGAGGGAGGAGTGAGGGAGTGAGGTGGTGTGGTGCTTCCAGAGGGGTGCGGGGGTGGTTTTATAGGGCAGGGGCCGGCGTTCGTGGACGAGGGGGCGTGCTCTGGGCTTCTCCTCTGCGAGCAGAGGTTGCAGAGGCACGGCGAGCGCGGCAGGGGGGCCTGGGCGGCTCGGAAATGGCGATGCACGGCATGGCGACACGGCGGCACGTCGGGGCGAGGGAGAGAGGTAGGGGATGACGTTTTTGCAGAAAACCCCCTGCCTCCTCTCTGCTTTCTTTTATTTCTGTTTCAGTCCTTCTGTTAAATCCAGTAGCACTTCTTGAATTTATTTGAGGCAGTAAATCAATTTAGAAAAATTTGCAAAAATTTGTGGGGCCTTCCCATAACATGTAGAAGCTCCACAAAATTTGGCTTTGCAAAATAAAATGTTTTGCAACATTTTCTTTCATAGTACTTTGTTTATGTTATTTTAATTTATTTCAATTTGTTTTTATTTTAGAATTTTAAAACTAGTTCAAAAATAATATTTGAGAGGGGAAAGTGGTAGGAACAAAATGGGGAGTGTTTATATTACATCTCCACTGACTTTGGTTTGAAAAATAATTGAGTTTGTCACTTTGAGATTTTAAGTGACAACTTGTCACTTTTATTTTCTTGCTTTGATTTTGTATTTTGTTTTCTTTCTTTCTTACTAGTGTTCACTAGAGCAAACATTCACACAAACAGCAAGAACAACAACTCAAGTAACAAGAAGCAATTAACATACAATAAACAACAAAAAGTTTTTGTTGGCTCTCATTTTTGGAACATAATATTGATAATATTTTTGGGATGTTACATGTCTCCAAAAGCGATGCACTCAACAGAGGTACGACATCAAAGATGCCACCATCACCGATCCGAACTCGAATCTTGGCTTTCACTTGGAGACGACAAACCGAAAGAGCGAGGGAGGTGCGGACACTCCGGCGACGCCTCCATGAAGGGAAACGACAAACCGAAAAAGCGCCATCGCCGCCGGCACCGAAAGGAGTCGGAATTTCATCCGGAGTGTCGTGCATGTTTTCCCTGTCCATATGGCCTTGGAGCAGCACATCGCCGGCGCAGGCACCTTATGCCGCTGCCACACCACCTCGACGTCGCCTCTGAAGCGTCAAGCATCCCGACACCGCACAACAGTTCACGGGTCTCCCGCCGAAACCGCCGTGCAGCCATATCCACCGCCGCCAGCCGGTCAACGCCGGCACCACCGCGGTGCCAGGCGGCCACACCAGCCAATCGACGCAACGCCGCCTGTAGTCGCTGGCCCGAATCTGCCGGCCCGCCCAGACCGAAGCCCAGGATGAACCTAGATCCGCCGCCGGCAGCTACAGAGGCCACACCACCGGGTGGAGCGGGGCCTCACCTCCATCCTCGTCGCGCCGAGGTCGTCGTCGGGTGTCCGCAGCACCGCGCCGCAGAAGCCCACCGGAACCCGCCGCTGGAAAGGAGGGCCGCCACCCGGCAGGACCACGCACTGCCGAGCCGGCCGACGGCGCCCCAGCCGTGTCGACCTTCCGCCGGCACCACCAGAGCAAAGAAGAGCACACCCCCGCCGCCAGTTGTGTTGCATTGGGGAGGTGAAAGTGCATCTTCCCTAGATGATGTTTTGGTGTTAGTGATAACACAATTATGTATCTAACGATGTATTTTGAGCTTCCAGGAATTTCTGATATAAGCGTCATCGAATAGAGCTTGCAATTTGCTCTTAGCAGTTTTCTGCTCCAGGCAGCGGTAGTACCGCCAGGAGGGCCGGTAGTACCGCTGCGCAGGGTTTCCTCGCAAGCTCAGCCAGCTACCGCTGGCGGTACCGCTGGAGGTACCGCCGTTTTTCAGCGTCTGTTTCCATCAGCGGTAGCTCCAGCGGTACCGGTAGTACCGCTGCAGCGGCAGTACCGCCAGACCTAGCGGTGGTACCGCTATGGCGGCAGTACCGCCCGGGTGCCGCTGATTTCCACCCTCTGTTGCGATGGGCGGTAGCCGCAGCGGTACCGCAGCGGCAGTACCGCTGGGCAGCGGTGGTACCGCCTTGAAGACAGGCGCGGGCTCCAGAATTTCGAGCCGTTTGAATTGAAGACGAAGGAAGGCAGCGGTAGTACCGCTGCCCCCAGCGGTACTACCGCCGCGGGAATCTGGGCTGCGCAACGGCCACTTTTGGAGGAGCTATTTAAAGGGTCTTCTTCCCCACTTGAAGACTAAGTTTTCCTATGCTCTCTCTCCTCCATTGATGAAAGCTTCAACCTACTAAGATCTCCCACTCCAACCACCCAAACCTCTTGATACTTTGTGGAGTGAAGGAGGAGGTCTAGATCTACGTCTCCACCGAAGGAATTTCAAATCCCCCCACACGGATAGTGTGGAACTTGCATCTTGGGTTGCTTGTAACTCGAGGTGCCTTTGTGAGTCTCGGAGGAAGTCCGAGGCATTGTTGGGAGGCTTCAACTCATTGTGGAGTTCCCCGACCTTTGTGTACCGGCTTGGTCAACGCCATCAAGGTGACCTCATAGTGAATGAGCCGAACCCCCACGGGTAAAGCTCACGGAGAATAGAGTGAGCACATCCGTGCTATTGGAGCGCCTAGGTGGCTCCACACTCCTCCAACGTAGACGTACTTCCCTTGGGAAGGAACTACGGGAAACATCTCCGTGTCTCCACTTTGCGGTTACTTCTATCCTTTACTTGTTGCTTCCGCTACGTTGCTTACCTTGCTTGTATCACATAGGTTGCTCACTTAGTGCACATCTAGTCAACCTTGTTATACTTTGCTCAAGCCTTAATTAATCGAAAAAGAATTAAAATTTGGTAGTCGCCTAATCACCCCCCCTCTAGTCGACATATCGATCTTTCAATTGGTATCAGAGCCTCGTCTCTTATCTAAGGCTTCACCGCCTAAGAGAATATGTCGGACGTCGTGGACCCTCTCGCATCGGTTACTAATGAACGCTTTGGTGAGGTTGTTAGTGAACTCAAGAGTGAGATATCGAATCTCAATACCGAGATCACTACCAACCTCAACATAAGCATGAAGGAATCGATGCGAGAAATGTTCAAGGAGTTCCTAGGGAAACCGGATCCTCCTAAGGTTGATTTACCCTCCTTGGAAAATGTCCCGGGAAGTAGATACTCTTCCTTCTACGGGTATTGTCAATGCGGACGGAAAGGCGCAAGCCAATCCCGAAACAAAGAACTCCGAGGATGGTAACTCAACCCCAAGGAAGCCGCCGGGGGTGTATGCTAATGTTCCACCGGAACAAGTGTATAACACAATCCACCAACACGTCTCTCCGCCACACATCGCCAATATGGGCGCACCTCCTAAGCTTGATCCAAAAGACTTTCCTAATTGGCAATTCTCTATGCGTTCACACATGTCTAGTTGTTGTGTTTTCTTGATTGACATTTTAGAGCAAGGCTTCCATCCTCAAGACCCACACAACATGACTCCAACGGAGAAGGCCAATCATCAACTCAACGCCACCGCCATGCACATGATACAAACGGCCGCAAGCCCAACTTATCGCACGCATATCCGTATGTGCACGACGGCAAAGCAATGTTGGGAGAATCTTCATAACTTGTTCTTGGGGAACAAAAGCATTCAACTTTCCAAGTATGAAGCGGTTCAAGATGAAGCCGATGAGTTTGTGATGAATGAAGATGAGACCCCCGAAGATCTCTATCGAAGACTCTCCGCTCTTGCCATCACCTTGAATGATTTCGGTTTTGAGAAGATTAGTGATAATTGGATCAAGCGCAAATTTCTCAAGGCCATCACTCCCTCAAATCAAGGCTTAGCTCAAACCATTCGATCAAGACCGGACTTCTCAACACTTGACTCCAACACCGTGCTCAACGAGTTTGTATCCATTGGGATGGTTGTCAAGAGCTCTATTCATGCTCAAGCTCGGCAAAGGGGACTTGCGGGACAATCTCCAAATGTCGCTTTGAAGTCCACCACCATCACTAGTGAAGAAGAGTTTGAACATGGAGGTGAAGAGGAGGATACGGAGGAGATCAAGAAAGACTATTGTGAGCACATGGCTCTTGCTTCAAGAGCCTATTGGGGCAACCGTTCCAAGAGATCTTCAAGACCTTTTGCTAAGAAGAACTTCGTTGCAAGACCAAGAGGAGACCGTCCAAAGACTTGCTATAATTGTAGTAATCTCAATCACTACATTGCCGATTGTCCTTGGGAGAATCGAGAGGACCACAATGGCAAGCTTGTGAGAAAAGACAAGTCCAAGGGCAACGGCAACAAGAACTACGTGAAGAAGAGGGTTACCAATGCCTTGTGTGTTCAAGATAGAAAAGTTTTGGAAGAATACACGTCCGGTGATGAAGATGAAGATGAAGTTGTAGCTACCGCTCGCATTGCCATAGCTACACCTTCCTCTACACCGTCATCCCTATTTGAATCCCCCAATGAAAATGAGTCCATTCCCTACACATGTCTCATGGCAAAAGCCACCTCGGTAACTCCTTCTCCTAAACCTATTGCCTCTACACCTCCTTCCTTATTGGATTGTGTAGAGAATGTTGTGAAGGAGCCCCAAAGTCCAAATGAGGTGGACGTGTGGCTAGCAATCTTAAAGGAGAAGACAAAGTGAATGTTGATGCTCTTTTGGAGCAACTTGAGGAAACTAACTCTCTTGTAGATCAAAAGGAGGAGATCATTTCGGGCATGGCAAACCGTGAGGTTGACTATGCTAATGAGATAGCGGATTTCGCTATTGCTCTTGAAAAGGAGCAAACTCGTAGAAGGTCCCTTGAGGAGGCCCTATCTAATTCCGAGGAATCCTATGCTATTGACATGTCTAGAGTTAAAAAGGATCATGAACATGCTCTTGCTACTTCTAAAGTCTATAAGAATGAGAAGCTTGAGCTAGGCATTGAACATGCTAGACTTGAGAAGGAAAACAAGAGACTTGATGAGGAACTCAAAACCCTCAAAGAGTCTTTTGCCAAACTTGAGAAGTCTCATGATCAATTCCTAGGTCAACAAGTGAAAGAAGTTATTGCTTCCACATCAAATGAAATTATTGCTAAATCTATTATTTGTTGTGAGCATGCTAACCTTGTTGAAGAGAATGCTAAGTTGAAATCTCAACTTGAGAAGGGCATTATGGCTTGTGCCCAAGGAGAAAAGAACCTCAATGACCTTTTGAGCAATCAAAAGGATCAAATTGGAAAAGAAGGACTTGGTTTCTCTACCAAGTCAAAGAAGAAGAACAAGAAGAAGAAGAAGTCTTCTCCCTCTTCAAAAGCTATTATCTTTGTGAAGGAGGGGGAGTTGGCTAAAGAGAAGGAGACCAACACCATTGTGGAGGTCACAAGGGACCTTCCTACCCATAATGACTTTGCCGGCAAATATAACCCATCTTATGTTCTTATGAAATCTAGAGATGGTCATGTTTATGCTAAATATGTTGGCTCTTCTTATGGTGATGATTATCATTGGGCTATTTGGGTTCCTAAGACCCTTGTGACTAACAAGAAAGGACCCATCGAAAAATGGGTACCTAAATCAAAGACTTGATTCCTTGTAGGGTGTGGCGTCCGGTGCGGGTCGATGGACGGTGGATAGTGGCGCATCCCAACACATGACCGGACGCATTGACTTGGTGGATGATATTGAACCTCCTCTACCTCAATATTCACGAGTCAAAATTGGTGACAACCGCGAGCTTAAGGTATTGGGACGAGGCAAGGTCGTTGTTGCTAGAGAAGTCTCTATCAAGAATGTACTTGTCGTTGAGTCCCTTGGTTACAACTTACTCTCCGTCTATCAACTTACTAAAAGTGGTTATGGGTGTTATTTTGATGACGAGAGTGTGATCATCACCGTGAAGGGATCTCTTAAAGTAGTCTTTGTTGGACATGTCGAGTACGGCATGTATGTGCTTGATTTCTCGAAAGAGAGCATGTCGGCCGCGACTTGTCTAATGGCTAAAGTTGATGTGGGTTGGCTTTGGCACCGCCGACTAGCCCACACCAATATGAGAACACTCCATGATCTTCAAAGTGGTAATCACATTCTTGGACTAACCGATATTAAGTTTTCCAAAGATCGTGTGTGTAGATCATGCGTTCTAGGAAAGCAACATGGAGAAGCCCATCCACCAAAGACGAAGATTACCACCAACAAGATTCTTGAGCTCATTCATTTGGACCTTTTTGGTCCATTATCTTATGATAGTCTTGGTGGGAAGAAGTATTGCTTGGTGATTGTTGATGACTATTCAAGATACACATGGGTCTATTTCTTCAAGAAAAGAGTGAGACTCAACAAAGAGTCATTGACTTCATCAACATGTCTCAACGCCAATATCAAGAGAAGATCATGACAATTCGAAGTGACAATGGGTCCGAATTCAAGAACTATACCGTGGAGGGGTTTCTTAGTGAAGAGGGATTGCTCATCAATATTCCACTCCATACACCCCTCAACAAAATGGTGTTGCGGAGAGGAAGAACCGGACTCTTATGGATGCGGCTAGGACCATGATTGCGGAGTATGCTTCTCCGTTAACTTTTGGGCCGAAGCCATCTCCACCGCTTGTCATGCAACAAATCGGTTATTTCTCCGCAAGCTATTGAACAAGACCCCATATGAGATTCTTCTTGGGAAGAAACCGGATCTTTCTTATTTTCGTGTCTTTGGATGCAAGTGCTTCATTCGCAAGAAAGGTAACCGGTTATCTAAGTTTGAAACTAGATCTATAGAGGGTATCTTTGTTGGTTACTCCACAAACTCTCACGGCTATAGAGTCTACAACAAGACCACCGGTCAAGTTGAAGAATCTAGTGACGTGAAGTTTGATGAGGATAATGGCTCCCAAGTGGGGCAAGTTGATCCTAATGTTGTAGGTGATGTACCTATGGAGCTCGCTCTAAGAAGGATGGCAATTGGGGACATTCGTCCCATTGAAGAGGATCCTCCTCAAGTTCAAGATCCTCCTCGAGCTCCTCCTCAAGTCATACCATCACCAACTCAAGATCCTCCCCGTAACCAAGAACAAACTCCGAGCCCTCAAACAAGTGAGCAAGGTCAAGAACAAGATCAACCTAGTGGTTCCTCTCCACAACTTGATGTTCAAGACCAAGCTCTAGATGGTGCACACGACAATGATCAAGAACAAGATCAAGGTGGTCCTCATCAAGATCAAGCTCAAGATCAAAACAATGCACATGACTCCGATGATGAAGGAAATGATCAAGTCATCTCTCAAGAAACTTCGGAGGAGACCAAGAAGAGAAGAGAATTGCGAAGAGAGCAAAAATTAACTCGCTTAGAGCATACATTGGACAAAGTTCTTGGAGGTGTCCAAAGCAAGGTCGTCACAAGAAAACAATTGGCAAGCTTTAGCACCAACCATGCTTTTGTGTCCTTCATCGAGCCCAAGAAGGTGTATGAAGCTCTTGAAGATCATGATTGGATTGATGCCATGCATGAAGAACTCAATAACTTCAAGCGCAACAAGGTGTGGAAGTTGGTGCCAAGGCCAAATGGGTGCAAGAACGTCATCGGCACCAAATGGGTCTTCAAGAACAAGCAAGATTCGAACGGCATTGTCATTCGAAACAAGGCAAGATTGGTGGCACAAGGCTACTCTCAAGTCGAAGGTGTTGACTTCGGTGAAACCTATGCCCCCGTTGCTCGTCTTGAATCTATTCGCATCTTGCTTGCATATGCATCTCATCATAACTTTAAATTGCAACAAATGGATGTTAAAAGTGCTTTCCTTAATGGTCCTATTAATGAGTTGGTATATGTTAAGCAACCTCCCGGGTTTGAGGATCCCAACCATCCGGACCATGTTTACAAGCTCGACAAGGCACTCTATGGCCTTAAACAAGCCCCACGTGCGTGGTATGAGCACCTTCGAGAGTTTCTTGTAGACCGTGGATTCCAAGTTGGTGTTATTGACCCCACCCTCTTTACCAAGAAGGTGGGTGGCAATCTTTTCATATGCCAACTCTATGTAGATGACATCATTTTTGGTTCTACTAACAATGCTTTCAATGATGAGTTTGCAAAGCTAATGACAAGCAAATTTGAGATGTCCATGATGGGGGAGTTGAAGTACTTCCTAGGATTTGAAGTGAAGCAATATAGGGAAGGTACCTTCATCAATCAAGCCAAATATACCCAAGACATGCTCAAGAGGTTCACGATGACGGAGCTCAAACCTTACAAGACACCCATGTCCACCTCCGTCGACCTCCACACCGACACCGAGGGTAACGATGTCGATCAAAAACTCTATCGCTCTATGATTGGTTCTTTGCTTTATCTTTGTGCATCTAGACCGGATATTATGTTTAGTGTGGGTAAGTGTGCAAGGTATCAAGCGGCTCCCAAAGAGAGCCACTTAGTGGCGGTTAAGCGCATCTTTCGATATTTGCTTCATACCCCAAACTTTGGTCTTTGGTATCCCAAGGGTTCAAGCTTTCATCTTATGGGTATTCGGATGCGGATTATGCCGGAGAGAAGAAGGATAGGAAGTCTACATCCGGGAGTTGTCAATTTCTTGGCCGCTCCTTGGTGTGTTGGTCTTCCAAGAAGCAAAATTGTGTTGCTCTCTCCACCACCGAAGCCGAGTACATCTCCGCCGCAAGTTGTTGTGCTCAACTCTTATGGATGGTTCAAACTATGAAGGATTATGGTATTAACTTCACCAAGGTGCCCTCCTTTGTGACAATGAGAGTGCTATCAAGATCGCCCACAACCCCGTGCAACATGCCAAGACGAAGCATATTGAAGTTCGTCATCATTTCATCCGGGAGCACGTGGAAAGGGGCAACATTGACCTTTCTTTTGTAGGAACCAAGGATCAACTTGCGGATATATTCACCAAGGCCCTTGATGAACCAAGATTTCGAGAGTTGAGGAATGAACTAAATGTCATTGATGCGAGCAACTTTGCTTGACCGCCTTGCACAAGTACCCATAGTAGACATCGTAACTAGTTTAGATGCATGCATGGACATAGGGGGAGTGTAGCTCAACTCATGAGTCAACACTACTTCTATTATGCGCACATAGACAATTCGTGCTTTATTTGGTCACTCCGGTGACAAATTGTGCTTAAACGATGAGTATTGGCCTTAAACCCAAGATATATCTTCGCGGTTTTGGGTTGATAATTGCTCATACATGGTGGCCTAGGCCACCGCCCTCCTCCTTTGAGGAGTTGGTTTTATTTGGATCTTATTTGGTTTTTAGACTTCTTTTTGGGGAGAGAACTCAAGCTTGGGTCTTCAAGTTTGGTTTTTGCAAACTTGAGTTTCTTCTCCTTTCAGCTACTTGTCTATCCCAAGCCAACACTCTTTCTTAAAACAGCCCTATCTCTCTCTAAAAATGCCTTTTTCATGCTCTTGGTTGTTTGGATGGTCGGAAACGGCGGTCAAATCGGCTTCGGGGCTCATTTTTGAGCCCCAGCTGATTTTTCCCCAGGCGCCGGTACTACCGGTACCCTGGCGGTACTACCGCTGCACCCTGTGCAGCGCGGTATCGCCCTGGGTCCTGTAAATACCAGGGGCGGTACTACCGCTGGATCGAGCGGTAGTACCGCTCGCGGGATTTTCCTGGATAAGGCACGGGGCCAACTCGAGTGGGGTTATTTCTCCCACTCGTTTCTCCTCCCCGTGCCCTCCTCTCCAAGATCCCGCCGCCGCCGGCCATTCCTCCGCCGAGAAGGAGCCCTCCCAGGCCCGGAGCTTTCTCCTCCACGCTTGGGACGCCTCCTGCACCTCTCCTCCTCCTCGATCCTCCGCCATGAGTTCCGGTATGCCCTATCCTCTCTCTCATCTAGTTGATGGATAGAGATGAAATTAGTGGTGTTCCTTTGGATTCGTGGTAGATTGAGTAGGTAGATGTGTGTATTTGTGGATCTAGAACCTTGTCTATCATTTTGTTGCGAAATTTGTGGCTAGATTGAAAGTTCCTCTTCCTAGATTTAGAGGAGTAACCCTAGATAATGTTAGTGCTTTTTAAGCCATAATATTGTCTCTTGTTACATCTCCAACACTAGATTTGGCACTCTCCCTCTAGTTTTAATTTCATACAATTTTGTAGACATGTGCTCTTTTTCTCCAAAATAATGAAATGGTGCATTCTTACCTATGTGCTTGTCCCTCCCATGCTATTCACAGGTAGTGCGTCTGTTGGTCGCACCAAGTCTGTTGGGCGCAAGAAACAAAGGACCGATGGTGTTGAGATTCAAGATGAGATTGATGGGGTTCCCGTGACTCGCCGGAGGTTTCCACCTCCGGAGAAGACCCTGCCCAAGAGGACCAAGACTGCTAGTCAGATGTCGGACAAGGATTTTGCGGTCAAGCGGGCTGTCAATTGCTATGTGATTGAGAGGATGGATCAAATTCCCTCCATTCGGGGCAACAATCCTTTCTTTCATAACAAGTTTCAAGAACAATGCTACAATGAGATCTTGCTGAAGAAGCCGTGGAGAACTATGTGGAGCAGCACCACATTAATATGGATCATATGAGGGAAAAGAGTGACTACTTCGGAGAAGCTCTTGCCATTTGTGAGGAGTTTGGGCTTCTCCCCATTATGGAGTTAGAACAAGATTTTGATGAAAAGCTTGTGGCTCAGTTCCTAGCCACGTTCACTTTGGAAATGAGACGGAGCGCACCATCACATGGATGACCAAGGATAAGAAGTTTGACGAGAAGTGGTCTGAAATTGCTCAGATGCTTGAGTATGAGGAGTTTGGTTCCGTCCTCTACGACGACTTTGATGATACTCACTTCCGTGTCCATCATACGGGGGTGCAGGCTGTAGAAGTGGAGAAGCTCTTGCCTTATATGACCCGGAGAGCGCTGAGAAGTGGAAGGTTGGCAAGTCCAAGGGACTTTTTCCCACTTGGGACATCATGCACCGGATTTATCGCGAGACAATCAACCCAAAGGTGGGCAACATTGATGAAATTCATGGTTTCTCAAGAACTCATGCTCCTCACAAGGGAGATGCAAGGCAAGGGGAAGAAGTTGGATGTCATGGATTTCATTTGGAATGAACTTTGGGAAGTCATTATCAAGAAGAAGAACATCGCCTTTGCTCCTCTCATTATGCGCATCATCATTTGGAAGTGGATTGAGAAGTTTGCTGTTGAGGAGCTTGGGGATGCGGACTTGGGTTCCCCACAAGAGTAAGCGGCTCCTTATCAAGTCCCATCCGAAGAAGAAAAGAAAGAAGTTGTTGATGAAGCCGGTCCCTCTCACACTACCAAGGACGGGCCTTCCATGGATGGCCTCTCTATGAAGAAGCTCTTCAAGTGACCAAGAAAGTTGAGAGGAACCAATATGATGTCTATGAAGAAAAGCAGAAGGCTCGCCAAGCTGAATTGCTCACCGCCGTGCTCAAGGAGAGCAAGTGCAGTCCGGTTCGGAGAAGAACATCACTCCATGGGAGGAGTGGCAAGCTCAGGACAGTGCAGGGCAGGTGATCACTTGGGCAGATTATGAAGAAGAAGTCACCTCTCAGCAGCCTCCGTTCGGTTTCGAGTGACCCTTGGGGCGTTAGCATCGGTCTTTCCCTTTTTGGTGTCTCGATGCCAAAGGGGGAGAGATATCTAGTAGGCTCGTATGGGGTTTCGCAAGGGTTGTGTGTCACAAGCTTGTTCTTTATTCGTGTTGTTTCTCTTATGCTTGTGAACACTTTTTATTTTTCAGTTATGGATCTCTCCATGTGGTGTAAGACATGTGAACCTTAATTGCTTAGCTTATTATCTTTGTTCATGTCTTATTCTTTGTTGCAAGCTCTTTATATTATACTTTTTGCAAAGTTTGCAAAAGCTAGGGGGAGCATTGATCCTAGGTTGTGTGCGTTTGTGCATTCAAAAGCATTTCATGAATAATGCACATGTCTAGGGGGAGCTCCGTCTATCTTTTACAAATCTTTTGCCTTGCGATAATTGTGTTGTCATCTAACGCCAAAAAGGGGGAGATTGAAAGTGCATCTTCCCTAGATGATGTTTTGGTGTTAGTGATAACACAATTATGTATCTAACGATGTATTTTGAGCTTCCAGGAATTTCTGATATAAGCGTCATCGAATAGAGCTTGCAATTTGCTCTTAGCAGTTTTCTGCTCCAGGCAGCGGTAGTACCGCCAGGAGGGCCGGTAGTACCGCTGCGCAGGGTTTCCTCGCAAGCTCAGCCAGCTACCGCTGGCGGTACCGCTGAGGTACCGCCTTTTTCAGCTCTGTTTCCATCAGCGGTAGCTCCAGCGGTACCGGGCGGTAGTACCGCCTGCTCAGCGGCAGTACCGCCAGACCTAGCGGTGGTACCGCTATGCAGCGGCAGTACCGCCCGTGGTGCCGCTGATTTCCACCCTATGTTGCGATGGGCGGTAGCCGCAGCGGTACCGCAGCGGCAGTACCGCTGGGCAGCGGTGGTACCGCTGCCTCCAGCGGTAGTACCTCTTGAAGACAGGCGCGGGCTCCAGAATTTCGAGCCGTTTGATTGAAGACGAAGGAAGGCAGCGGTAGTACCGCTGCCCCCAGCGGTACTACCGCCGCGGGAATCTGGCTGCAAACGGCCACTTTTGGAGGAGCTATTTAAAGGGGTCTTCTTCCCCACTTGAAGACTAAGTTTTCCTATGCTCTCTCTCCTCCATTGATGAAAGCTTCAACCTACTAAGATCTCCCACTCCAACCACCCAAACCTCTTGATACTTTGTGGAGTGAAGGAGGAGGTCTAGATCTACGTCTCCACCGAAGGAATTTCAAATCCCCCCACACGGATAGTGTGGAACTTGCATCTTGGGTTGCTTGTAACTCGAGGTGCCTTTGTGAGTCTCGGAGGAAGTCCGAGGCATTGTTGGGAGGCTTCAACTCATTGTGGAGTTCCCCGACCTTTGTGTACCGGCTTGGTCAACGCCATCAAGGTGACCTCATAGTGAATGAGCCGAACCCCCACGGGTAAAGCTCACGGAGAATAGAGTGAGCACATCCGTGCTATTGGAGCGCCTAGGTGGCTCCACACTCCTCCAACATAGACGTACTTCCTTGGGAAGGAACTACGGGAAACATCTCCGTGTCTCCACTTTGCGGTTACTTCTATCCTTTACTTGTTGCTTCCGCTACGTTGCTTACCTTGCTTGTATCACATAGGTTGCTCACTTAGTGCACATCTAGTCAACCTTGTTATACTTTGCTCAAGCCTTAATTAATCGAAAAAGAATTAAAATTTGGTAGTCGCCTAATCACCCCCCCTCTAGTCGACATATCGATCTTTCAGGAGGCCGCCACCGCCACGGCGCGAGGCCGGCAGCGGGGGCGAGGAGAGGCGCGTAGGGGGAAACCGTTGGTGGCTCGGGGAGGCACCCCCGGTGTCGCCTGGGTGCGACACAGGGGGGAGGTAGCCGGCGGCGAGAAGGCCTGGCGATGGCGGCGGCGAGAGGGCGGAACCCTAGGTCGCGGGAGCGAGGGGTCGCACGCTCCTCTACTGACAACATAAGGTAAACTAGATCGTTTGGAAAATGTCGTCTTTGTGTTCATGGCAGCCAGCAAGCAGCTTGATCGTATAGATGAGTTGCTTGCTGTCGCGAGCGAGAGAATGGCATATCGTCCGGTGGACGGTGGATGTTAACCGTTGTTGTCAGGTACTACTCGGGATGGGTGATGCAAATGGCAGATCCTCAGTCGAAAGCCAGCTAGCCCACGAGGTTGTCGGTTGACTAATATGAGTAGTAATTAATCTGGTTGGGATATGAATGCATGTGATATATAGTACTCCTAAAAATAGATGACTTAGGTTTGTCGTCATCTATTTCGAACGAAGGGAGTACGTAACTAAATTCGAAGCTTAGTATAGTCAAAATCAAACTTTGTAAAGTTTGACCAACCACACATATAGTAGATCATATAAACATTTACAATAGAAAATGCGATACAATAAGAAAGTATATATACATTTCGATCGTGATGAATAAAATAATATTGGTTTGGTATTGTAGGTATTGCTTTTTTTTCTAGAGAAAATACCATCGCGCTGCCAGATGGTTGTTTTAGATAATCACTTGACAACCAAGTTCATGTAACAGTTTACCCCATTTTTCTTGAATGTTAGCAGGATCACTAATAAATTCATTGAACGGATAGAAGATTGGTCCAGTTTATAAGGGAAACCGGACCCAAAAATCATACAGATGACGCCTTTCGGCTTACAACCCACAACCACAAGCACACGACAACAGCAAAACAAACATTCTCACGAGTCCCGGTCCCTCTGACCGGAACCACTACTAGGAAATAGGCTATCTGTGGCGCACCTTTTTAGAATTCTGTGGCGCATGGTGGGTGCGCCACAGAATTCACGCCACTAAATTGTGATTCTGTGGCGCATATCTGCATGCGCCATAGAATTCTCACATTTCTGTGGCGCACCCATAAGATATGCGCCACAGAATTCTTAAAAAAAATTAAAAAATTTAAAAAGGTTTAAAAATTCAAAAAAATTCAGAAAAAACAAAAAAATGAAATAATTTGGAAAACCTAAATATTTGAATTTTTTGATTTTTGTTGAATTTTTTTGAATTTTTTTAACCTATCTCAAATGATGACTTTCCGGTAGGTCATCCATCCTCAAATTTCTCCCACCCAAGCACGCTTAACATCTAAATTCTATTCAGCTCAGCCACCCTTATGCTACTAAAGTTCTTATTGATATAAGCATCATATCAACCCTCTTAAGCCTTGTATGTGTATATAAATGTGTGTGTAGTTTATGTGTGGTAAGTGTATATATGTGTGTTTTTAAATTTCAAAAACTTTAAAAGTTTCAAAAGGAAATTCAAAAGTTTTAAAAAATCAAAAAAAAAATCAAAAAATCCAGAAAAATTCAAAAAAATTCAAAAAATTCAACAATTCCAACAAAATTTATTTTTTTAAAAAGAATTATTTGGATTTTTTGAAATTTTTAGAACTTCTAAGTATTTTTTTAAATTTTTTTTATTTTGTAGAAAGAAGTCTTCTTTTTTAAATAACTTTTTTTCGTTTTGCAATTTCGAGGATCCGAGGATATATTAAACACATTTTTTCGACGTCGTATGCAAAAGTTATGGCCGTTTTAATTTTTGTCTGTTTTTTGTAAAAAAGGTCAAAATTCATATTTCAAAATTTCTATACCAACTAGACACTAAAACCTAACTATATCTCAAATAATTTTATTTTTTGAAGATTTTATCATTTTCTTTTATGTCTGCAAAACTAAAAAAAGGCGATCCCCCGGGGGGTAGGCATGCATGAGAGGTAAAAAAACCACGAATTTTTCATTTTTTGAATTTTTTTATTTTTTTTCATTTTAAAAAATTACATTTTTCTTAAATTTTTGAATTTTTTGGACTTGTTGATTTTTTGGATTTTTTGAAGTTTTCTGGTTTTTTGGATTTTTTGAAAATTTTGAATTTCCTTTTGAAACTTTTGTGGCGCATATAGCTATATGCGCCACAGAAATGTGTATTTCTGTGGCGCATGTGGTTTCCGTGCGCTACAGAATTCCAAACTTTCTGTGGCGCACGCAAAACTATGCGCCACAGAAATATTTCTGTGGCGCATGGCTATTTGGTGCGCCGCAAAAAGTGATTCTATCTATAGCTGTTTTCCTACTAGTGAACCCCTCTAAGACGAGAGAATGCAACGCCGGGAAGAGTCGCCATCGTCCGATCTAACTAGACCTAGGATTTCCCTGGAGAATGTCAGGGACGACGGGTGGGACAAACTACATCGATACCTCCAACAAGGGAAACGACGCCCGTAGGCGCCACCATCGACGACTCCGACCACGTCGGAATACGGCTTTCGTCGGTAGTCTCACACGCATAGTCCAAGACAAGGATCCGGTCGCAAGCTCGGCGTGCCACCACCCTTCCTTCCTCTTTCTCCTAGTGGACGGAGGATGCAACCATCCGCAACTGTGCAATTCGTCTCTCATCGAGAGAATGCAACCCACGCCGACGCCATTCGTCTCCTCGAGGATACATTGCTCCAACAGAAAATATCACAAAATGAGCAAACTTTACTACGTCCAGGTTACGGAGTATTCAGTTCATCCAATATTTCAGTCTCGAATGGCCAATCTTTCACTGTAAACAAAAGAGAAAAATAAATACACTGAACTAATTAGATGTCTAACTTTATTTATTACAAATCAGCAATAATGTAATCACACAGGAAAGCATCCCAATCTGAGCTTTTCCTAGTTGCAGGTTACATACCTGCAAAGCACACCGAAACATGGCATCATGCCATCAGAGATTCATTACCAGAAAAGGGAGTTGATTGCATAGAACTACCACGACAGGGCGGACCCATGTATAGCTGAGTGGGGGCAGTGGCCCCCACTCAGTTTTTGAAATTTCAGTGTATTTTGTTCATATTTGAAGGGAAAAACTCATAAAAGATAGATTTTGTACTAGAATTGCCCCGACTCATCTAAATTGCCCCCACTGAAGTTTTTGTCTAGGTCCGCCCCTTCCACATTCCCGGCAAAATTATGGAAAACTATCACTTTGTGTTTGAATCACACAGAACTACCAGATTTTGGTTGGTTGCTAGCAATGTGCACCGATCACGAATTGACACTCGTGCTGACAGGTTTGACCCACCGATCAGGGCTGACGTGGCGGCAAGTGTGGACTATTGGCTGAGGTGGCCGCACGTGTGGACTATTGGCTGAGGTGGCATCACGTGTGGACATGGGTCTACCTGTCAGACAAATAAAAAAATATCTAAAAAGGTCAAAGAAAGATGTGGAGGCTCCTTCTCCGCATCTGGAAGCCCACAGGCGCCACCCCTGAACGATCAAGGATGCCGCCTAGAGGGGGTGAATAGGCGGTTTATAATAATTACAATTTAGGCTTGAATAAATGCGGAATAAAACTAGCGTTTAAAACTAGATTCTCCTATGTGCACCAACAACATAGGCTAAACAAGTTAAACAACTATGTGATAGCAAGATAGATTACTTCAAGGACACGAGGAGATGTTTCCCGTAGTTCCTTCCCAATGGAAGTACGTCTACGTTGGAGCAGTGTGGAGCCACCTAGGCGCTCCAACAGCACGAATGTGCTCACTCTATTCTCCGTGAGCTTCACCCGCGAGGGATTCGCTCATCCATTATGAGGTCGACTTGAAAGCTTTGACCAAACCGATACACAAAGGTCGGATAACTCCATAATGAGTAGGAGCCTCCCAACAATGTCCTGAAGCTTAGCAACAAGATAAAGCTCTGAAACGCACAAAGGCCTCCTAGGGTTACAACCAACCCAAGAGCCAATCCACAAAGACGATAAGCTTCTCAAACTTTGCTTCCATGTATAACCGCGGAAAACTCAAGCCGATGCACCTAATGTAATGGCAAGAACACAAGAAGTGCTCGAAGTCCTTCACTCTCAAATCCCACCAAAACAACTAATACTATGAAGGAAGATGGGAGGAAGAACAAGGAAAACAACAAATGAATCCCAAGATCTAGATCCAAAGCTTTCCCCTCACTAAGAGGAGAGATTGATTGGTGGAACGATAGATCTAGATCTCCTCTTTCTTTTCCCTCAAGAAGGAGCAAGAATCATTGGAGGGATTGGGAGATAGGCAAGCTCAAGAAGGTCAACAATGGAGGAGAGAGACTTGCCAAAAACGTTGAGGAACCATTGGGGAAGAAGGCCCCTTATATAGGTATCCCAAAAAATGAGCCGTTGGCTGCAGAAACACGCAGGGGCGGTACTACCGCTGGAAACGGTGTTACTACCGCCCCTGGGAAACTAGGAAGCCAAACAGGCTGAAAACAGCTTCCAGGGAGGAGTACTACCTCCCCGGCATCGGTACTACCACCCCGGGCGGTACTACCGCTCGTAGTACTGCATAACTCGGGCTCGGTTGCAATGAGCGGCACTGGGGGCGGTACTACCGCTCGGGTAAAAACTGCAGACAACACGGTACAGAAACTTCAATAACTTTTGCATCCAGACTCCATTTTCGATGATCTTGGGCTCGTTAGAATCACAACAACGAGCTCTACATGATCATGCAGAGAAACATCATAGTACAAAAGTTGATTATAAAACCAAATTGAGAAAGGTTAGAAACTCGATAAAAGATCAACCAGTAAAACCTCCAACATCAATAACGCAATAAGTTTTTCATACGGAAACCGTTTTTGATGAACTTGGGTTTGTCATGAAGAACACAACAAGCACCAAAACCCAGTAAAGATAAAGGCCAAATAAGAACCAAGAAGGAAGATGCCAAGGATGCAAAGGTTTGAGCTCTCTACGACGATACGATCAAGTTACTCATTGGAGAGCCCCTCTTGATGGAACGGAATCTATCCTGTAACCCGGTCTCCCAACTAACACCATGAGACCGTTAAAATAGAAAAACCCTATCAAGATATACCTTTGCCTTGCGCATTCCACTTGAGCTAGATGATGATGATCTTGATCTCCTCAAGTGGAACATCTTTCTTGATTGCGGTTCGCTTGGTGAAAACTCACATGTTGCTCCCCCATACTCCATTATAAGAGAGCCTCCGTTAGGCACATATTCACTTTGACCATTATCTTGATGACGCTCACCACTTGACGTCATTCTCCATGGGTATACCATTGGATCAATGATCCCACATGGTACCACATATAGCTTTGTGTGTTGATCACTTGAATCCATCCTTTCCACTTAGTCTTGATCAACCTTGTATCTCTTCTTCATTCTTGATCATCTCAAATATGTTCATTATATTCAATGACCTTGATGGCATTCAACCTTGAACCCAACACATGGAGTTCAAGTGTTTCCTATGGACGAACCTATAAGGATATCTCAATATACACATTAGTCAATAAGGATTGTCATTAATTATCAAAACCACACATGGGGAAATAATGCTCTTTCAACCCTGGCTTCCCCGCCGCTCCTCACGACGCTCCCCATGGCGGTCGGCGTTTCGCTGCTCCTCCAGCCTATGCTCACGACGGCCGGCGCGCCGCCGCTCCTCACGGCGTCATCTGCCGCGCTCGGTGGCCACCACGGTGGCGAAGAGGGAGATCCCGAGGCGCGAGAGCGGCCGCTGGACGCGGTGTGCATGCTGGGTTGCAAGACCGAGGCGCTGGAACTCGTGTCCGTCCTCGATTTGTGACAGCCTTATCGAGGCTGAGGCCAGCGGCGTGCTACGCGGAGAACCAGGAAGAAATAGAGGGGGAAAAGAGGTCCGGAAGGAGCAGCTGCTCACCACGGGGTTGATGGCGATAAGGCTCGGCTCGAGGACTTCTATGATGACCGAGCGAAGAGGAAGCAGAGCAGCGGCCAGCATCGAGGAAGAAGCGGTTGTCCTGGAGCTTCGCGAGCTGCCGGGTCCGGCTCCTGGTGGCGACGACGGAGGAAGTCTAAGCGGTGTTGATGGCGAAGTAGGCGAGCGGGAAGTGGCCAGAGTCAATTTTGGGATTTTGCTGGGAAGGGGAAGCTCCATGATGGAATGCAGCTAGAGAACAAGCGGACTATTCCTCTCGCTCGTGTGTCTGGTAGCTAGTACACAGCCGGCCGCGATGCCCGCACCGCAACGGCACCGCCGGCTGGCCGGTGTGTTTGGTATGAATCGAGCTCGATACGCGGTGGCGCCGGCGACAGTTGCGGTGGTCCTGTGACGGATGAAGCTAAATATTCCCCCTGCTTGTTGCGACCTCAATCAGCCTGTTGGGAAACCCCAAGAGGAAGGTATGATGCAGCGTAGCGGTAATTTTCTCTTGATATAAAACCAAGGTTATCGAACCAGTAGGACTTGGAGAAGGCTCCCTCGAGGTGTCTGATAGCGTGGATCACACGTTCGCTGGGAGACCTCAAGAGGAAGGTATGAAGCAGTGTAGCAGCAGTTTCCCTCAGTATGAAACCAAGGTTTAATCGTCCACTAGGAGCAAGAAATCACTTCTGAAGGTTGTTGGTGGCGCCGTTTACGATCACCAACGTGGAATCTGCACACAACACAATCAAACTACTTTGCCCCAACGAAACAGTGAGGTTGTCAATCTCACCGGCTTGCTGAAAACAAAGGATTAAACGTATGGTGTGGAAAACATTAGTAAATTGCAGAGAATGAAAAAGAACAGTGTTTGCAGTTGGTTGTATTATCAGTGTAAAAGAATGGACCGGGGTCCACAGTTCACTAGTGGTGTCTCTCCATAACAGATAACTAACATGCTGGGTGAACAAATTACAGCTGGGCAATTGACAAAATATTGAGCGCATAACAATGCATATATGACATGATGATTACTATGATATTCATGTGGGCATTACGACAAAAATACATAGACCGTTATCCAACAAAGTCTATGACTAATAATCCACCGCCAGGTTGTCATACCGAGTTCCCCGTTGGTATTAAGTTGCAAGCAACGGATAATTGCATTAAGTAATGTGCGTAAAGTAAACAAATGCATTAGACCTAACGGCGTACCCTTCAGCTAAGCATCGGCTATTTTATCCCTAGTGGCAACAGCACATCCACAATCTTAGAAGTTATTGTCACTCTCCCAGATTACCGGAGGCATAAACCCACTATCTAGCATAAATACTCACTCTTGGAGTTACAAGCATCTACTTGGCCAAAGCATCTACTAGTAACGGAAAGCATGCAAGATCATAAATAACATATAAGATAGATTGATAATCAACTTGACATAGTATTCAATATTCATCGGATCCCAGCAAACACAACATGTAGCATTACAATAAGATGATCTTGATCATGATAGGCAGCTCACAAGATCTAAACATGATAGCATAAAGTGGAGAGACAACCATCTAGCTACTGCCATGGACCCGTAGTCCAAGGATGAACTACTCATGCATCACTCTGGAGGAAGGCATGGTGATGTAGAGCCCTCCGGTGATGATTCCCCTCTCTGGCAGGGTGCCGGTAAGAGCTTCTGAACCCTCCCGAGCTAGGGTTGACGGCGGCGGCGTCTCTGGAACTTTTCGTGGATAATGGCTCGGGTATCTAGGGTTTTCGCGTCGGGAGGAATAAATAGGCGAAAGGGCGGCGGCTGCGGAGCCACGAGGGCCCCACACCACCACACGACACGGCAGGGGGGCCCGCGTGGCCCCATGGTGTGGGCGCCACGTGGCTCCCCTCCGTGTCTCCTCTGGACTCCGTCTTCGTGTTGGAAAAATAGGAGGTTATGTCCAAGTTTCGTCCAATTCCGAGAAGGGATATTTAATTCGGTGCCCCTGGATCCTTAGTTGTGCTCACTTTTCCCCACTCTGTAAACTTGTGCTCTCTTTTCTCCATCTAGTTAGCTACCACGCTCACAAATGTTCATAGCGGACGTTTGCCGTCGGGTCAATGCATTGACCGTTAACTGCTGACAAGTGGGGCCGTGTCTTTGTGTTTGTCCGTTGCGTGCTGACAAGTGGGGGGCCGACCTTTGAGCGGTGCGTGCTGACGGGTGGGACCGCAAGGAGACACGTAAGGGCAGCAGCTATGTCTGAACCTGAAACTGAATCGAGACAGTGCCGCACCGCGCCGCTCTCCGCCGCCGTCGTGCCGCGTCCGCCGCCGTAGTGCCCTCCACCCCTATACCCCCTATTCCGCTCGTCGGCGACGCCGCGTCTCCGCCACATCTCCCCCCACCTCCCCACCTCCCCATCTGGGATTAGGAAGCGATGTTGAGTGCGGCCGCGACGAATGCCCTCAACAGTGGAGAGGATTGGATCGAATCAGCGGCAGATAATTCATGGATTACACCTGGGTAAGCAATGTTTCTCCTTAGATTGATGTTCTGACTCGTAAATTAGGCAGTATTTGACTTCTGGTAGCTTAAATCGTTCCAATTTTGCTGAAATGTTGCCGGCCTAACCGCACCTTTATTTGAACAACGTAGGATTGATCCTTCGCTGGCTTTCCGGCTGGCGGTTAGAATGGAAACTAGTATTCTGCGTGGTACTAAATCCCAGTTGCTTACAACGTTTTTCTATCCCAAAGTGGTAGAAACCAGCAATTCCTTGAAAGATTTCCGCGATGCACTCCGTGCGTCATATCCCTGGAGCGATGCCGATGCTGTTGAACTGAGCTATTTCAACAGTACCGAGCAAACATTTGTCCCACTAACATGCGACGAGCATCTGAGGTTGCTATTTACTCTGAATGCTGGCAGCCGTTTCGGTAAAGTCGGTATCGATGTTCTTCAGCCACGGGCAGAACGGGTCGACAAAGGGAAGGGTGTTCGGACATCATCTGTCTCTGCTAATATCCAGCACCCCGGCACTCCTTGTAGGTCGAGACCAAGTAAAGCGAGTGGTTCTGAAAGCCACAACATGCCTTCTGCCGATTCTGCTGCTCATTCTGCTGCAGCTTCTCCTGAACCTTCTGCAGTCGGTGTAGAAGAAGATGCACAACCTGACGAGGAGGTGCCTCGAAATGATGATGAAGACGAGATATTGTACCCTGAACTGGTAGATAGACGCAGTCAGCAAGCAGTGGATGATGAATATCCAGAGGAGCCCATCAGCCGAGCTAGGTTTGATGACACTGACGATGAAGAGAAGGAGGAGAACATTGACAGCTTAATTGAAGATGAATACGATGGTGAGGACATGCCAACAATTGAGTGGAACAGGGAAAATCCTCAGCTTACTGAAGGCACCATTTTCGAATCCATGGTGGACTGTCGGAATGCAGTGACTACATATTGCATTCTAACTGAAAATACCTACAAGATCAAAAGGAGTGAGCCAGGAAGGTTCACAGTGTTTTGTCCATATCCTAGGTGTAGGTGGAGGTTGCATGCATCCCGTATGGTAAAAAATAGCAGCATTATTCAGGTAATCCAAGTTCATTGAGTATTTTAGTTTCAGATCAGTGAGTAATGTTTCTTAATTGTTTTGACCCTTTTTATTTTGTTTCAGATAAAGAAAAACAAACGGAAGCACACTTGTCCACCTGGAGGGGGAGCGGGGAAGGCCAAAGCCAAGCTAGCAAAAACTAGGTGGGTGGCAGATGCAGTATTGGATTGGCTGAGGGAAGATCCTAATCTTGGTCCAACAGCACTCCATGGGAAGCTTTTCGAGAAGTACAAGATCAAAATTCCTTACATGAGAGTTTTCAATGCTAGGGAAATGGCTCTTGACAGGATTAATGGTCAATGGAATGAGAGTTTTCAGCTGCTTTACACCTTTAAAGCTGAAGTGGAGATGGCTAGTCCAGGGAGTGTTGTAGAGATTGACAAGCATACGGTTCCCTTCAAAATAAAAGGGAAGTCATTTGAGAAGGAGTGCTTCAGGAGGGCTTTTGTTTGTTTCAAGGCTTGCTGGCAGGGGTTTCTTGATGGCTGCAGGCCTTATTTGTCTGTAGATGCTACCCATTTGACTGGAAGATGGAGAGGACAACTAGTATCAGCTTCTGCAGTTGATGGACACAACTGGCTATTCCCAGTTGCATTTGGTGTGTTGGAGGTAGAGTCCGAGGAAAGTTGGGTCTGGTTTCTGCAGCAGTTGCGCAACATTATAGGCACACCCCCAGGTTTAGCTATACACACAGATGCTTGCAAGGGTTTAGAGAGTGCAGTAGAAATTGTGTTCCCTGGAGTGGAGCATAGGGAATGTATGCGACACCTAGCGCAGAATTTTAAAAAGAAGTTCAAAGGTAAAGTTTATGATGAGAACTTATGGCCAGCATCATACACATGCAGCGAAAGGAAGCATGAGCACCATTTGAGAGTGTTGTATGCTCAAAATCCTTTGGTGAAGGATTACATGGATGAACATCATGGAAAGGTGTGGTCAAGAAGCAAATTCAACGAAGTCTGCAAAGTAGACTATGTGACCAACAACCTTGCAGAATGCTTCAATGCAAAGTTCAAGTCAGTGAAAGGTCTTTTGTTGTGGCAAGCATTTGACAAGATGAGGCAGATGATCATGATAAAGATGGCTCTTCGCAAAAGAATTGCAGAAACACAATATGTTGGTCATCTTATGCTCCCATCACTGATTAAGGCATTGCATTTGAAGGCAAGAGGACTGAAGATGAGATGCATTCGATCTGATACACTTGAGGGTGAGGTAGCCTATACTGACAGTAAAAATAGGTTATGGAGGTATCCAGTGAACCTAGCAACTAGGGTATGCAGTTGTAGACAATGGCAGATCCGTGGGAAGCCATGCATACATGCCCTACATCTGATGACTGTCATTGGGGGTGCAGATGGTGAAGTTGATCAATATTGCTCTGACTATTTCTCTGTTGCCAAATTTATGGCTGCTTATGCTGACAATGTGCCTGCACTCTTGGGAAAAGACCAATGGAACATAGTTGATCCAGGGTTCAAACTCTGCTCTCCTGTACTGACTAGACCACCAGGAAGACCAAAGAAAAACAGGTACAGGGCAGGTGAAGAGGGTCGTGTACCAAGAAAGCGTGCGTGCAAAAAATGTGGAATTCTGGGGCACATTGCTAGGCTCTGTACCAATCCAGTCGATGCAGCATTTGGAGAAGAGCAACGATGGACAGCAGCAAATGCAGAGGAGAATGCAGCAGCAATGGCAATTGAAGATGCAGCAGAGCTGGAGAATGCAGCAAATGAGGCAGTACCGGCACCTTCGTATGTCTCCCTACCTTTTTTTATGCATTTGTACTCTTTTATACCGATGGCTTATAATTTTATTTGTCAGCTCTAGGATAAATGGAGGCAGAGGGCAGAAAAGGCCTAGAGAGGAAGAAACCCAAGAAACTGAAGTTCAACCATCATCCGATGCCTTAGAATTTGAAGCCATGGCTTATGATGGTTTTGAAGCTATAAGAGAGGAGGAAGAAGGGGTAATTGTTCCAGTTGTTCCTTTAATGATCATTGAACCCACAGATGACCGTCAGGTTGTCGTCAAGGGCTCGGCGAGTGGAAGTACTCTGTCAGCACCTGCACGGCCACAACCCCAAGTGAAGATCAAAAGGAACAAGTTGAATTTGAAGCCAAAGAGTATCCCAGCTAGGGAAACCCGGAGCAGGACGGTGAAGCCATCTGCGAACACAAGGAGCAGGTCCAAGATTTGAATTTGCACTTTGACCGCTTAGAACTTGATGAGTTGTAATAATGATGCTTGTGTTTGTGTTTTCAATTAGAGGTACTGTGAAAACTTATAAGTTGTAATAATGATGTTTGTACTTTGGTATCATATTTGTGGCAGAATTCAAATTGCAAACAAAAGTTGAATTTGAAGCAAAATTTGAATTTGAAGCAACATTTGAATTTGAAATAAAATTTAATTTGATGCAAAGTTGGAGTTGTTCAAACATATGAAGTCCATTGCTATGTGGTATGTATCTGAACCAACATCTGAATCCGAATGAGCAAAGGTGATCAATCCCCATGAGAAAAGTGCTACAAACGAGCTCCAAAGCTAGGGTAAACACCCCCATTTGTAAGCAGTTTTTTTTCGACCTTGTCCAAATGAGCCAAATATTTTTGTATTAACACATATTCAATCCATATGGTGTCTAGTAGTAGTTTCACTATTTATTGAATTAATCTTCATATTACTATATTTTTTTAAACATAAATGCTTTTAACTAAAAACCATCAAAAAAACGTTTGGAATATGAAAATGAAAAAGTAAGTTCAGAACCTTCTTAATCACTCCAAAATGAATCTTTGGTAATTTTTTTGATTTTTTTGAATTTTATCAAAACCTAAACCCTCTCTCCCTCTCCTTCGAACTCTGAACAGCTTCATACGTGATAGCTCATTTGTGTGAAGCTTTTTTCATGAAAATGTACCTACACCAAGTTTATATTTTTTCTCATAACCATGTCACATATGACGGCAATGTGCACTGGTTTTGTTATTTTTTGATTTTTTTTGAATTACTTATGCTCATTTCAACTTGATTTCGATGCCTCACTTCGGAAAATGGATTTTCATGAAAATGACCCTTAACCCTAAACCCAGGTTTTTTTGGTAACTATGTCTTATAAACCGACGAACTACGCAAGTTTTTTCATTTTTTGATTTTTTTTGAATTGTTTATGGCCATTTGAAGTTCTGGTCAAACCCTAATAACCCCGTTGACTGACTCTAAACCCCGCAGCATCTCGCCAAACCCTAGTGTCGAACGTCAGCCGTCCGATCAGACTCTAGCGACAAACTCCACCCGTCAGATATGGCCTTCTAGAAGGATTCCCGCGGGCAGGCATGCGCGCGTCTCCGCGCCGTTGGATCGTATGGACGGTTCCTCGCCTTGGCGATCCGCGTGATGCTGGTTCTGCATCCTGATTGGCCGTTCACGCATCCAGGTCGAAGTAGCCGTTGCTGGCCCCATTTGCTCCCCCATTGCTGGCCCCGCCCCATTGCTGGCCCCATTGCTCGCTCTGGTTCGTTCTGTCATTGCTCTGGTTCGTTCTCGACTCCCGCCGCCGCAGAGCTGTAGATCGCCGCCCAACGACGCCATGGTTTCGTGGAGCGACGGCGACGAAGATTCCACCAATCTGAGCTCGCTTGGCACCAACGTAAGTGTTCCAATCTCGTGTATTTGGGATTCTAGGATTTAGGTTTAGGGTTAGGATTTGGGGATTTCTTATCTGAGCACGAATCCGAGGTCTTGCGCTGAAAATTTCTTAGGGCCCAAATACCATGTACGATTCCGATTATTGCGGATTAGACGATGAAGACGAGACCAAGATCCGTTGTCATTGCAATTCCACGGTCCAGAAATGTGTTGCTTTCGAAGGATGTTGGACTGGCAGGAGGTTCTTGGCCTGCGCAGGGATGGTACGTGAAAAAACTGAACTTTTTTTTGGAGTACAACTTGAGATGTTTTCTTTTGTGTAAATTAGTAACAGAAACTTGTTTGATACATGTATGTAGTCTGGAGAAACTTGTGACTTTGTGCACTGGGTTGATGACGTGTGGCCACCTACGTTGTCCAAATCCCTGACAAAACTGTGGGAAATGCATGGGGAAATCAAAGATGCTAGAGTTCGTGACGCCTTAGACGTTCTTGAAATAAGGTGGAAGTACCAAGATGAGATTACAAAGCTTCACCTTGACTTGAAGAATTCCCAGGATGAGCTCAAGAAGGAGGTTGAGGAAAAGCAGGTTGCACTAGCCCTGAAGGCCAAAGCAGAACAAGCACTTGTTGATGCAAGAGCTGAACTAGAGGAGAAGAACAAACTGGATGCATCAACTTCCAACATGCACAAGTTTTTGAGGCAGAAGGCAGAGAAGGACAGGGATTTGATTAAGCAAGAGAAGAGGAAGTTGGAGTGTATGGTTGCCGATCTTCTGAAACAGAAATCCAACTTGGGGGTAAGTTGCAGAAGATCAAAGATATATGTGATGAGTAGAATCATTGGCTTCATCATGTGTTGTAACAGTTATTGCTTATCTGAACAAGTAGTGGTTGTATTTCAGTATGGTTGTTGTACTAGTAGTTGAAAACATTTTAATGTGGTTGATGGTAACATGTCATGGAAGCTTAATGCAATGGACAGTCAGCTTAGTTGAGTTCATCAGTTACAGACAGTGCTGAAAAAAAGTCGTGTTGGGCCCAAACAGAATCAAGCTTTGGTTGGGCCGTGCCATGACTTTGTCTGATAGGCCCACAAACACGCGATGTCTCTGTTTTTTTTTTTTGAAAACCTTTGTTTCTTTTTTCCTTTTAATTTATTTTCTTTCTACGATTCAATTTGATTGCCCAAGCTCTTATATTTTCTGATAGTAAAATACAAGGGTTTACAAAATGCACAAAATAACTAGTTGCCGTGCACGGGCAAACAAATATTTTGGTTCGGTTGCTCACCAAATAAGTTGTAATAATGTATCATATTTGAGGCAGAATTCAAAATTTGAAACAGAATTTGAATTTATTTGATTTCCCTTAACCGTATGTGCTTTTTCTCTTTTCTTTTTCATGTTTTTGGTTTTGATTATGTTTGCTTATCTCAACAATCACCAACAGTTCCCTAACTACTTTTGACACCTTAATCTCATTTTTGACACCAATCAAATACATGACTAAAATAAAACAAATATAACACACCATTATAACACTCATAACTTAGATAAATCAAGCGACATACAATTTCTTACATATAACAGTAGATAGATAGATGGGATACATGGGATCCCTAGATAGATAACCCTACATAGAAGGGCAACACACACACATACAACGCACACAAACGCAACATAGATAAAAGATGCCCTAACACAATATAGGGCCTAGCTAGGGCACCGTCTTCACTGCTTGGCTTGGCTTCACCGCCGTCTTCACCACCATCTTCACTGCTCCTCGACCTGGCCGTTCTCGCCGAGGTAGTACGGGAGGCTGTGCATGCGGTTGGGGGTGGGGAAGATGCTTTCCATGTCGGTGAAATGTTGTAGGTGGTGAATGCGATGAACTCGCACCCACACCAAAACACCTGGCCGAGCAGGTAGTACGCATCGAACCTGTTGGTGAAGTGGGCGACGAGCCCTATCACCGGAGCGTTGGCGTGGGGACGATGTTCGTCGAGGCAGAACATGACCGGCGAGCCCGCCGGGAGGTGGGCAAAGCCCGCACGGAGGAACCCATACGCAAGGTCCCGAGCACCCCTCCAGCGTGAGAACGCCCACACGCGGAGCGCGTTCTCGACGACGACGCCGTTAGGGTAGCGTTCCTCCGGTACGGTTGGCGGCATGTGGAACGTGGGGGCGTTGTACTGCATCTTCGCGTCGAGGAGTTTGCTTTGGATTTCGGTGGAGAGAAGGGGCGAGGCACAGATGGAAGTGTACACGAAGAGATGGGTTGGTTTAAATAGGAGCCGGGGAGACGAAGAGGAAGAGATGGGGGGGTAAACCGTGTAGACGGAACGGCTAGTTTTCAAATTGGATCTAGGAGGCGTGGTGCCGATCCGTGGCCTAGGCTAGGCCTTCTTTCGAACGTTTTCACATTGAATCAAATGCATGAATAGATGCCTCCACCGTCACGTGAACCGATGATCGACTGAACCGATGCTTCAATCGAGCCTGCCGTGCCGCCCTGCCTAGGTTACACGTCCATAGTTGCGTGCGTCGCGACTGAATCGAGCGTCTGGTTGCGTGCGTGGCGGCCCGCATGCATGCGAGCCGTTCTACAACGCTGGCGTGCCGATCCGTGGCGTCAACCCTGGCATGCGAGCACGTTCTACAACGCTGGCATGCGTGCCGACCCGTGGCGTCAACGCTGCTCTTCCCATGCATAGCAGGCTGAATCGATGCCACCCTAGTAGGCTGAGTCGGGCGCATGCATAAAGGCTGGCCTCGCTAATTTACTTATCAAGAAATGGGCCCGTTCTACAACGTAAAAAGCCCACCACGGTCCAACAAGCAAAGCCACAGAAACGCAGCCCCACCTGTCAGGTCAAACGAGCGTCAGTCAGAATGAGTCCCACGCGGCCCCACTAGTCAGAGTTAACGGACTCGATGGATACGTCCATCTGTGGCATTCATGAGAGTTTCAACTAATGCAGTGGGGAAAAGTGAGCAAAAGTTAACATCGGTGAGAAAAGTGAGCACAACTAAGGATGCAGGGGCACAGGAGTAATAGTCCCTTCCGAGAATATTTCCAGACTAGCTTTTCTGGAATAGAAAAACAGCAGAAAACAGGAACTGGCACTGTGGCATCTTGTTAATAGGTTAGTCTCAGAAAATGCATAAAAATGCTATGAAGTGTATATAAAACATGTAACAATTGATATAATATCAGCATGGAACATCAGAAATTATAGATACGTTTGAGACGTATCAAGCATCTCCAAGCTTAGTTCTACTCGTCCTCGAGTAGGTAAAACGATAAAAACGAAATAATTTCTGAGGTGACATGCTACAATCATAATCTTGATCAAATAATACTGTAAAGCACATATTATGAATGAAGTGATCCAGGTCAATGGTCTATAGTTTGCTAGCAAGTAGATAATGAGCAAACAACTGAATCATATAAGCAAAAACTTTTCATGAATAGTACTTTTGAGACAAGCATCAAGGAGTTTTGCATAAGTGTTAACTCATAAAGCAATAAATTCTAAGCAAAAGGTATTTAACCAACACAAAGGAAGATTTAAGTTTCAGCAATTGCTTTCAACTTTCAACATATATACCTCATGGATATTTGTCAACACAAAGCATATAATAAGTGCAATATATGAGCATATAAAAATTGTTGCACCAAAGTTGACACTAGTGTTTGCTTCTAAGATAGAAAGAAGTAGGTAAACTGACTCAACATAAAAGTAAAAGAAAGGCTCTATGCAGAGGGAAGCAGGGATTAAATCATGTGCTAGAGCTTTTTAAGTTTTTGAAATCATATAGAGAGTAAAAATAAGTTTTGAGAGGTGTTTGTTAATTGTCAACGAATCAGAAAATGGAAAGTACAATATGACCCCTGCCAACCAGACTTTTAAGAGCGGCTCCCATGAAGGACGTTATTTCTACCAGCAAGGCAGATCATCCCTCTTTCTCTTTTGTTTACACATGCAGATATTTCACTGTTTGTCATTGCTTGACTGATAAATCAGGGAAAAAATGTGAAGAGAATTAAGCGGATAAAGTTGTAATTAATTGGGACTGGGCACCCCATTTGCCAGTTCTTTTTGCAAAATTAATGGATAAGCGGATATATATGCCGCTAGTCCGGTGGTAAAGTCTGTTTGACAGTTGACATAAAGACATCCACCCCGTCCTCATGAGCTTGGTAAACATTGACACAAAATAGGAGTAATAAAGTTTGAATAGTTTAAAGGTAGCACATGAAAAATTTACTTGGAATGGCAAGAAAATACCACATATAGGTAGTTATGGTGGACACAGATGGCATGGATTTGGCTCAAGGTTTTGGATGCACGAGAAGCATTCCCTCTCAGTACAGAGTTTAGGCTAGCAAGGTTATTTGAAGCAAACACAGGATATCAACCGACACAGCAAGGCTTATATGAAAACATATTGCAAGCATTATAAGACTCTACACTGTCTTCCTTGTTAACCAAACCCTTTTACTAGAAAATATCTAGACCTTAGAGATACCAAACATGCAAACCAAATTTCAACGAGCTTTACGGTAGTTCTTCATTAATAGGTTTTAACTACATGATACAAAAGCTCAAACATGAACTACTTGATAACTCAAAACAATTGACAAGTATCAAATTATCTAATACAGCGATCTACAAGAATATATAAGCTTTTTCATTATACCATCTACCACATGCAACATTTTCTGTTCCAACCAAACACCAATCAATTTATTTCAACATAAACTCTCCAAACAATTATAAGTGAAGTAAGAGAGTACTTTCTTTAAAATAACTAACAGCTCTGAGTAAGAGATGCATGAAAAACAGGAGCTAAAAGCATAGCAATAGCTAGACAAGAATACTCAACAAGTATAAGTGAAAAATAGGAGTATTCATATGAAAAAGCGGAACGTGTCTCTCTCCCAATCAAGAATGTTGGGGTCCAATCAAGTTGACCATACAAAAAATAAAATACTGAAAATAAAAGCACACAGACGCTCCAAGTAAAGCACATATGATGTGAAAGAATTAAAATATAGTTTCACTAGAGATGACCTGATAAGTTGCTGATGAAGAAGGGTTTGCCTTGGGCATCCCCAAGCTTAGACGCTTGAGTTTTCTTGAAATATGCTGGGCTGATCCATGGGAGCATCCCCAAGCTTAAACTCTTCACTCTTCTTGATAACATTATATCATCCTTCTCTCTTGACCCTTGAAAACTTTCGCAACACCAAACTCAAAGTAATTCTCATTAGAGGGTTAGTGCACAATTAAAAACTCACATGTTCTAAAAGGACACAAACATGACCGTTACTTTTAACATTAGCTATTGCCACTGATGTTATGTGAAGCTCTTCACCCTAAAAAAGAATTCCACTCAACACTAGTAAAAGGGAGAACGCGAAAAATAAAAGACAGAATCTGTCTAAACAGAACAGTCCGCAAAGACGAATTTTTTCGAGGCACATACGTTGCTCAGATCGAAAAACTTTAAACTAACGAAAGATGTGTACATATCCGAGGATCATGCACAAAAAATTTCAGATTTAAATAATTTTGCTGTGATTTTACAGAATTAAAACGGTGAACAACAGAAATCTGTTCCTGCGCAGAAATCCAAATCTAGCATCATCTTCCTATTAGAGGCAATACTTGGCACACCAATGTGATAAAATAAAGATACAAAGGAATTTTTACAGAAGCAAACAACTCCTTCACTCAAAAAAAGAGAAAAATTGCAGAAATAAAATAATGGGTTGTCTCCCATAAGCGTTTTTCTTTAACGCCTTTCAGCTAGGCGCAGAAAGTAAGAATCAAGTGTTTCCAAGTGAAGAAGCATCAACAGAAAGGTTGGAAGTTTTCTCAACAATGCATTGTATCTTATCTATACTAGCAAAATGCCCGTGCGTTGCAACGGGCCGGAATATACCAATATGTGTTGATAACTATAGTAGCATGAAAATATTTTTGGTATTGTCTAGAACTTGGTTTTATTATAGTATTAGAAATATGTTGAATTTCATTTCAATTTTGTACTATTTGAAATATCTTAGGTTTCACAAGTATGACAAGCAAAAATATGAATATTAATATAACCGAAAATGAGCGTTCACAACAGCATTTAAATTTCTCAAAGAAGGTGAGAGTCAAGATAGACTCGCACTTTCCTAACCTAATGGCTCCATGCACCACTGAGATATTCGCCCTTGCCAACTGAGATATTTCTCAAAGCATTAGCCATGTAATGTATTTACTCGTTCTAAAAAAGTGTAATGTTACATCTGAATAATAAAATCATGAAACAGCTGACCTCTATGCATTGGATTTGTGTGGATGTCATAGCTACAGCCGGAGGGACATGCAACATACATAAACTTGGTTGACCTGAAACTTCTGCTTCAACTACTCTGAGATCATCGGTGCATTTTTCACATCATGGACGCACTAAAGAGAAGAACGCACGCAACTTCAAACACGTCGTAGCAATTGACCGCATCAGCATTGCGAGCACATATAAACTTTCCAGTTTTTTAGCCTCATATGATCACCTCAACGGAAGCCACACTGACGGAAGCATTAGCGTTCGCGGCAGTAGTTTGTTTTCATTGCACATTTGACCTGAAACTCAACCTAGAAAATTGGCAAAATTAATCTGAATATGACATAATAAAGTATCACAAAAACTTTTGGCAATTCAACAAATAATTTCCAAAAACGTTCATGAAAATTGCAGATAACATTAATTTGGGATATATTCTTTTGTTCTGGAGCTACACATGCGTGATTGATGACTCTAGTTAATTTGCTTCTAAGCATAACACACTCACTGGAATCATTCAGAATCACCTCTGGTCCCAGTCCCCAATATCACCCCTGCTTTCTATCAACCTCTGATCGGAGGAATCATAAATCCAAGCATATCAATGGACGCTGCACGGTTCAAGAACGAGCATACGGGGCGGGGGTTGAGGCGAGGGAATCAGTCAATTAGCACAGGGGGCATCGTCGACATGCGGTTGTGTTGGTACCGCCTCCACGCCGTTCCGTCTATGGCGAGCGCGGCGATGCGCTCGTGAGGACGTGGTGCCGCCCAGAGCGACCACACCAGCAGGGTGTGCGACCTCCCCGCGTACCTGTGTCAGGGAACGGACGCGGCCCGAGGGATGTGGCGCCCAGAACGACCTTGCGCCTCATCCCTCGGGCCGCGTCCAGGCAGCGGGCGCGGCATCCGCGATCGCGGCGAGACCCAGCGACCAAGTGCGCCTCCCTCCGCCGGCAAGCCCCGGCTCATGTCTCCCTCGACGGCCTCGATCGAGGTCGAGAGCAGGACATGGAAGACACGAACACGAAGAGATAAGATGTCGGAAGACTGAGGCAAGGGGAGTGCGGGTTGATTTTCCTATTCCCCAGGGACTAAATTGTAAAACGACCATGACGTACGCGTACCATGTCGTTAGGCTGTATTATATAGTAGAGATAAGTTTCAGAAACTCCTTTTTCATTACTTTTAGGCACACTATCCTCATCAAATAAATTTTCAGGAACAATCCAATTAAAATTCCTTTCTAGTGCCTCATGCATGCCTACAAACTTAAAAGGCATTGGTATCTTAACTTCCCCCTCATAATTAGTTTCTTTAGTGTATTTAAGCCTCTCTTTTTCCAATTTCTCAAGTGTATTAGTAACATCAATATAATAGCCAAGCATCTTATATCGAATAAAAACTTTTCTAGCTTCTTTAGCAACATCACCAAATTCTTTAAGCAAGGTTTTTAGAACAAAATCTTTCTTTTCACCATCTTCCATATCTTGAAATTTAAGGAACATATGCTGCATTATAGGATTCAGATTGACAAACCTAGCTTCCAACATGTGAACTAGAGAAGCTGTAGCAATTTCATAATTTGGAGCAATTTCTACCAAGGGTCTATCTTCAAAATCTTTTAGCCTACTAATGTGACGCAAGAATTCCTCAATGTTATCTCTTCCAATGATAGACCCACTACCCACAGATATGTCTTTTAAAGTATACTTAGTGAGAAGCATGATGAAATAACAGAAACTAAACAGAAAATAAACTAAATGCAAGTAACTAATTTTTTATGTTTTTGATAAATAAAGCAAACAAGACTAAATAAAAATAAACTAAGCAAGACAATAACAAAGTAAATAGATTGGAAGCGTGAAACTCCCCTTGCAGAAATCCTCTTGCTCCTCGGCAACGGCGCCAGAAAAAGAGCTGTTGCAGGGAGTTAGAGGAGCTCTCAGAAATATTTCTTCTCCCCGGTAACGGCGCCAGAAAAAGAGCTGTTGCAGGGAGTTAGAGGAACTCTCAGAAATATTTCTTCTCCCCGGCAACGGCGCCAGAAAAAGAGCTTGATAGCGTGGATCACACGTTCGCTGGGAGACCCCAAGAGGAAGGTATGAAGCAGTGTAGCAGCAGTTTCCCTCAGTATGAAACCAAGGTTTAATCATCCAGTAGGAGCAAGAAATCACTTCTGAAGGTTGTTGGTGGTGCCGTTTACGATCACCAACGTGGAATCTGCACACAACACAATCAACTACTTTGCCCCAACGAAACAGTGAGGTTGTCAATCTCACCGGCTTGCTGAAAACAAAGGATTAAACGTATGGTGTGGAAAACAGTAGTAAATTGCAGAGAATGAAAAGTAACAGTGTTTGCAGTTGGTTGTATTATCAGTGTAAAAGAATGGACCGGGGTCCACAGTTCACTAGTGGTGTCTCTCCATAACAGATAACTAACATGCTGGGTGAACAAATTACAGCTGGGCAATTGACAAAATATTGAGCGCATAACAATGCATATATATGATATGATGATTACTATGATATTCATGTGGGCATTACGACAAAATACATAGACCGTTATCCAACAAAGTCTATGACTAATAATCCACCGCCAGGTTGTCATACCGAGTTCCCCGTTGGTATTAAGTTTCAAGCAACGGATAATTGCATTAAGTAATGTGCGTAAAGTAAACTAATGCATTAGACCTAACGGCGTACCCTTAAGCTAAGCATCGGTTATTTTATCCCTAGTGGCAATGGCACATCCACAATCTTAGATGTTATTGTCACTCTCCCAGATTACCGGAGGCATGAACCCACTATCTAGCATAAATACTCACTCTTGGAGTTACAAGCATCTACTTGGCCAAAACATCTACTAGTAACGGAAAGCATGCAAGATCATAAATAACATATAAGATAGATTGATAATCAACTTCACATAGTATTCAATATTCATCGGATCCCAGCAAACACAACATGTAGCATTACAATAAGATGATCTTGATCATGATAGGCAGCTCACATGATTTAAACATGATAGCATAAAGTGGAGAGACAACCATCTAGCTACTGCCATGGACCCGTAGTCCAAGGATGAACTACTCACGCATCACTCCGGAGGCAGGCATGGTGATGTAGAGCCCTCCGGTGATGATTCCCCTCTCCGGCAGGGTGCCGGGAAGAGCTTCTGAACCCGTCCGAGCTAGGGTTGACGGCGGCGGTGTCTCTGGAACTTTTCGTGGATAATGGCTCGGGTATCTAGGGTTTTCGCGTCGGGAGGAATAAATAGGCGAAAGGACGGCGGCTGCGGAGCCACGAGGGCCCCACACCACCCCACAGCGCGGCAGGGGCGCGCGGCCCCATGGTGTGGGCGCCATGTGGCTCCCCTCCGTGTCTCCTCTGGACTCCGTCTTCGTGTTGGAAAAATAGGAGGTTTTGTCCAAGTTTCGTCAATTCCGAGAATATTTCCAGACTAGCTTTTCTGGAATACAAAAATAGCAGAAAACAGGAACTGGCACTGTGGCATCTTGTTAATAGGTTAGTCTCAGAAAATGCATAAAAATGCTATGAAGTGTATATAAAACATGTAACAATTGGTATAATATCAACATGGAACATCAGAAATTATAGATACGTTTGAGACGTATTAGTGTCTCCCTCGCCTAGCGCTAGGAGGTTAATGCAGACCTGCACACAATCACGAACTAACCGCTTTGCCCCAACGAAACAGAGAGGTTGTCAATCCCTCCGGCTTGCTAAACACAAAGAATTAAACTTATGGTGGAAAATAATATTAGAGCAAAAAATGACCAGCGAGCAAATGACAAGGAAAAGCTACGAAAACGGTTGTAAACAATATAGGAAAATAGGACCGGGGTCCAAAGGTCACTAGTGGTGTCTCTCCGAAAGATAAACATGTTGGGAAACAAATTACAAATGGGCAATTGACAAAGCATGGGCGCATAACAATACTACCATGACATAATATAGTTCACCGTTTCATTTAATATGGGCATTACATCAAAATACATAGACCGTTATCCAACTGCATCTATGACTAATAATCCACCCCGGGATCACTATCCAGCATGTCACCCGAAAGTATTAAGTTGCAAGCAACGGATAATTGCAATAAGCATGGTGCATAATGTAAGCAATGAAAACAACACAAGGAAGTAAACACCGTTGTTTTACTACTAGTAGCAACAACACATTTTAAGTCTTAATTAATCGTTTCTGTCAACTCGAACTCAAACAAAAGAGGCATGAACCTACTGTCTAGCATAAATACTCCCTCTAAAGATACTAGTAATTACTTCAACCAAATCATACAAAAGCATCAGAGAGCATGCAAGATCATAAATAAAACATATCATAGATAAACCTAACAAGCATGTCATGATTTCCACAATTCATCGGATCCCAGCAAGCACAACATATACCATTTCAAATAGATGATCTTAATCATGTTAGGCAGCTCACAAGATCTAAACAATGGAGTACAAGGACGAGAGACAACCATCTAGCTACTACCATGGACCCGTAGTCCCGTGGTGGACTACTCGCGCATCACTCCGGAGCGAGGCATGGTGTTGTAGATGCCTCAGGTGACGATCTCCCCCTCCGGCAGGGTACCGGGATGAGCTTCAGAACCCGCCCGATCTAGGGTTGGTGGCGGCGGCGGCCTCTGACGTATTCTGGAAAAATGATCGGGTACGGATGGTTTTCGGGATGAAGACAATTTATAGACGAAAGGGCAGCTCGAGAAGGTTCCTGAGGCGCCCAGGTGGGACCCAGCCGTGATCCACCCTTGGACCGCGCCTGGGTGGCATCTGGGGCCTGTGGGGCCCTTGCAGGCCCCCTTCAGGTTATGTCTTTGTTTTTTCATAAAAATAATTCATGTAAATTTAGCTAATTCCGAGAAAATTTCCCGACTAGCTTTTCTGAAACAAAAAGACAGCAGAAACATAAACTGGCACTGGGCATCTTGCTAATAGATTTGTTCCCGAAAAATATGCCAAAATAATATAAAAATATTATAAAAACATGTGGCAATGATATATATAACAAGCATGGAACAACCAAAAAATATAGATACGTTTGAGACGTATCACCCCCTGCCACTCCGACGAGAGTTGACTGGATAAGGGAAACCATAAAATTGGCCCAAAAACGCATATCTAAGGGATATGAGGTTTGGTTTATGGTTTCCCTTGAAAAAAATTAACCGTCAGCCCAGTTTACGGGATGTGAAATGGACACGTTTTTCGTGCAAAACCTTAAAATGGTGGTTATTTTACGGGTTTGACCAGTTTACGGGATCTACTAGAGATGCTATCAGGCCAAGGATAAAAACCGATAGAGGAGGACAAGTTTTGCAAGACGAACGGGTAAGGAATAAGGAATAAAAAGAAATAGAAAAGAAAACAGAGACCCTTTTGTATATTTGGGTCGATCTGTCCGAGGACTTGAACAGCTAATTCCTTTGACTACCACAGGCTTATAACTAAAAACACCTTGTGGGTCGATCTGCATTTTTTGACAATTTCTTCTGCATCTTGCTTGGCTGTTAACCAATAGAAACCTTGTCGGAAGGCTTTTGAAACAAGGGCGCGTGAGGAAGCATGATGTCCACATACGCCGGCATGTATCTCATCCAACAGTTCCCTGCCTTCTTCGGGCGAAATGCAGCGTTGGTAAACACCAGTGGTGCTACGCTTGTACAATTCGCCTTTGATTATTGTAAATGCCTTGGCTCTTCTTATTATTTGCCTTTTCAAAACCTCATCATCCGGTAACTCCTGATTGATCAGGAAGTCCAAATATGGCGTCGTCCAATCCGGCTTTACCAAGTAGACGGCATAGCTAGCATTATCAACTGGTTCTGCCGATTCTGGGTCAAGGAGGTCTGCTCCTTTATTGACGGCTTGTGTAGGTGTTCCAGGAAAACATCTTTTGGTACCTTTTTGCGTTCAGATCCCATTCTGGCAAGTGTATCTGCCGCCTCATTTTGAGCTCTTGGGATGTGGCGGACCTCGTAGCCTAGAAAACACTTGGCGAATTCGTCAACGGTAGCTCGATATGCCGCCATTGTCTCGCTCTTTGTGTCCCAAGTACCACGTATCTGTTGCGCCACCAAGTCTGAATCTCCGTAGCAGAGGACACGCTGGACGCCAAGTTCCTTGGCAATGTGTAAACCATGAAGGAGAGCTTCGTATTCAGCAACATTATTAGTTGCCTTGAAGTGAATTTGTAACACATAACTAAGCTTGTCTCCTTGAGGGTTTCTTAAAACAATGCCAGCCCCCGAGCCCTGAAGCATTTTTGATCCATCAAAGTGCATGATCCAGTATGCATCTTCAGGGAGAGGTACTTCGTCCATGGCCTCCGTCCAATCAGCTACAAATCTGCTAAGGCTTGAGACTTAATGGCCGTTCTGGGTTTATACATGATGTCGAAGGCGGCAAGTTCAATGCCCCATTTGGCAACGCGGCCTGTTGCATCTGTATTATTGATGATATCCCCCAGAGGTGCCTTGCTCACCACCGTTATTGAATGTTCCTGGAAATAGTGCCTTAACTTCCTGGCGGCGTAGAAAACACCGTAGACCATTTCTGGTAATGCGGATAACGCTGTTTTGAGGCGGAAAATACTTCACTGATGAAGTAAACCGGACGTTGTTCCGGCAAGTCTGAATTTTCCGTCTTGCGTTCCACAACCAGTACCACGCTAACAACCAAGTTAGTTGCGCGATGTAGAGCAGCATTGGTTCCTGCGAACGAGGAGCTGCCAAAATTGGAGCAGACGTTAACGCGTCCTTGAGTTGCTGCAAGGCGGCGTCTGCTTCGTCTGTCCACTCGAAGTTGTCGGATTTCTTCAGAAGCCGGTAGAGAGGCAGTGCCTTCTCACCAAGACGGCTAATGAAACGACTGACGGCAGCCGCCGAGCCGGCAAGTCGCTGCACGTCCTTCAGGTCCTTGGGCCTGGATATGTTGAGGATCGCTTTGATTTTTTCTGGATTCACTTCTATCCCTCGTTCGGAAACGATAAAGCCAAGCAATTTGCCGGCAGGAACCCCGAAGACGCATTTTTTCGGGTTGAGCTTCATCCTATATACCCGGAGGCTATCAAAGGTTTCTCTCAAATCGTCAAGCAAATCTGCCTTCTTTCTTGACATGACGGCAATGTCGTCAACATAGACGTGAACATTGCGGCCAATTTGCTCGTGAAGGCATCTTTGCATACACCGCTGATACGTTGCGCCGGCATTTTTTAGACCGAAGGGCATCGTGATGTAGCAGAAGGTCCCGTAGGGCGTAGTGAACGCTGTTTTGATTTGGTCGGATTCTCGCATTTTGATTTGGTGGTACCCGGAGTACGCATCCAAAAAGCACAGCAGCTCGGAGCCGGCTGTGGAGTCTATGACCTGATCTATACGAGGCAAAGCAAAGTGGTCCTTAGGACAGCACTTGTTCAAACCGGTATAATCAATGCACATTCTCATTTCCTTATTAGGTTTTGGAACCATTACAGGATTTGCCAACCAATCAGTGTGTACTACCTCCCTAATGAACTTGGCTTCTTGCAACTTGATGATCTCCTTCCCTATTGCTGTCCGCTTCTTCTCACCGTAGCGCCTTATTCCTTGCTTCACTGGTTTGGCTCCTTCGTAGACGTTAAGAGAGTGCTCGGCAAGTTCCCTCGGGACACCTGGCATGTCGGCTGATGACCATGCAAAGATGTCCTGATTCTCACGGAGGAACCTGACGAGCGCGCTTTCCTATTTGTCGTCCAAGCCAGCCCCTATGGTGACTTGCTTGGAGCTGTCACCTGGGACCAGATCCGCCTTCTTTGTGTCTTCGGACGCCTTGAAAGTGTTCTTTTGCTCAGCGGTCTTTACATGCTCCGGCAACTGCGACGTATCGAGCTCTTTTTCAACATGGCTAACTCCTCTGCGTGGAGGACTGCCTCAGCGAAGGCGGCGTTGCCACGCTCGCACTCCTTTGCTTTCTTGAAGTTGCCACTGATGGTAATTGTACCATTGGGTCCCGGCATCTTCAGCTTGCTGTATATGTAACACGGGCGAGCCATGAATTTGGCGAAAGCTGGCCGTCCAAAATGGCGTGGTAGGCACTTTTGAAGGGGACTACTTCGAACCTGAGATACTCCGAGCGGTAGTTTGTCTCAGGCCCAAAAGTAACCTCCAATCTGATGCTTCCCATTGACTTGGCTTGCTTTCCCGGAACGATGCCATGAAACTTGACTTTGCTGTAGTCAAGCTGGCTTTCCGACAAGTTCATGCGCTTCAGAGTGTCCGCGTAGATGATGTTGAGGCTGCTGCCGCCATCCATCAACACCTTGGTGAGCCTGAAGTTATCGACAATTGGGTCGACGACAAGGGCGTATTTGCCGGGGTGAGGTACGTGATCTGGATGATCATCTCTATCCCAAGTTATTGGCTCCTCTGACCAGTCTAGATACTGGGGAACGTCTGGTACTGTGGCGTTTAGCTCGCGCATCTCCGCCTTTTCTTCTTTTGCCGAAGGAGTGCCCAGAAGCACACCAATTGGCCATGTACCTTGGGATATTTCCTTTCTTTGCGCATCAGCTTGGGTTCCTCATCCTCGACATGGACTGCCCCATCATCGTCTTCCTTCTTTGTCTTCTCAGCCTTTTTGCTCTTTTTTGATTTCCAGCCAACCTCGGGGTCCTTCTTGAAGTCCTCCATGAACCGGCATTCCCCTAATGTGTGGTTGACTTTGCCTAAGGACGCGTGGATTGGGCAGGGCAAGGCTTTCGCCTGATCGTACGTCAGGCGCTGCTTGCTGGAGCCGCCATCTTTACCCTTTCCTTTCCACTTGCGGTTGCCGCCTTTGCCTTCGAAGGCGGCGGCGACCTCGTTTGATGGTCCGGCTTTGTCATCCTGGGGAGCCTTGCGTTTGTGACTTGCTCGCCTGTTTGGCGCCATATCATGTGCGCCATCTCCATCGCGTGCATCGTCATCCGCCTGTGCGTACATGGCTGCTACTTCGAGCATGACTCCGAGATCCTTGACTTGCATGCGTACGAGCTTATGTCTGAGACTTGAGCCCTTCAGGAGGCCTGTGGTGAAGGCATGGATTGCTTGATTGTCGTCTACGTTCTCGCAGCTTGCCTTTGTTTGAATCCACCTTGCCAAGAAGCTTGTAGCTGTTTCATCTGGCTTTTGCACGCAACGAACCAAATCTGTGTATGTATTGGGTCGCTTGTACGTGCCTTGGAAGTGCTGCGTGAACACCTTTTCCATGTCATGCCAACTATGAATGCTTTTCTCGGCAAGTTTTCGATCCAGCTTCGGGCTGTCCCCTCCAGCATGAGGGGAAGGAAGCGTGCAGCGACGAGGCCATTGCCTCCGGCAATTTCAACTGCCAGCGCGTAGTCCGACAACCATGAGTTTGGCTTGTCCGCTCCATTGTACCTTTGATGAGTTTTTGACACTGATGTCATGTCTCGGGTACTTGAACGTTGCGGATGGCTGGGCCAAAGCACTCAGGTCCTAGATAGGCATCTTGCTTTCCAGCCTTGATGTCATTGAGACGATGTCTCGCGTCTTGCGGACTGAGCTGTTTGCCAGATCTATGCATGAGGCTCGTCCTGCGCTGCCCGGCTGTGCCTAGGCTCATTGTTGTGTCCCCGGCTTCCGCCTTCGTGCCTGGGCACTGGTGGTGGGGACTGTGTGCGGTCCCTGCTTCTTCTTGGCGGCGGGGCGTCGTCGCGGTTGCCGCCACTCCTTGGCGGCTGCTTGCTGCCCCTGCTTCCGCCTTCATCCCGCCTAGGCGGGGAGGTGAGGCCTTGCGCCTGTTGCCGGTCCTGGATGCCTCGTCACGCTGCCTTTGGGAGGTGGTGATTTGCGTGGGTCTTTCTCCTTGTCCTTCCCTTTTCCGTGGCTACTGGAGCCGGACGGATCTTCGGGTTGCCACCGGCCGCAGCTTTGCAAGCGTTGGATTTTGATTCCAACTTTCCTCCCCTTGCGTCCGCCATGTCGGCGCGAGAATCAGCACGGGCCTGCTGCTCTAGAGCTTTGTGAGCAAGGATCGATGCGTAGTAGATCTTCTCGTCCTTGTCATAGTCATCATTGTTGAGGATGTCCAAGGCGGCTGCAGTGTTGAGGACAGGGGTTGCGAGGATGACGTCCCCGTTCTTGTCCTTACGCTGCGGCGCTGTAGCCCACTCGAAACCAAGCTTTTGGGCAGGGGATTTGAAGGTGTCATGATCCCTGCCTTTCCTACCTTTCTTCTCCGCCACTTGTCCTGCCGGCTTGGGCAATGGGGTGGTGGTGAAAAGATTGCGCTTGGGGTCGCACTTGGCGGTTATCTTGGCGTTTTCCTCCTTGGCTTCGTCGAGGAGGCTCTGGACCTCTGCTTGCTTGCTTTTGAGGTACTCAGTTTGCTCCACCAAGGTGTTCCGAAGTTTCTCCAAATCAGCCGGATTGGTTTTGTCGTTTACCGGCGTGTGAAGAACTTCCGCCAGGCCGCCATGTTCCTATCTTGCTGGGCTCGCCCTTCTCCAATTTTCTTCTTTGGAGCCCCAGGAGGCTCTGGAAACTGTGGATCGGTTGCCGGGGTCCCCAGGTTGGCGGCGTCAGTTGCCGCCTTCTCTGAGCTGCACCGGTGACATCCGCCACAAAAACCTGCTGCATGTTGACGGAAGAGCCCGTAGCCGCCTCAGATGGCGGAGGATCAGGTGTAACAAAACACTGCTTGACCCGTTGCTCAAACATGCTGGCAGAATCTTCTTCGGAATCAGAATCTACGTTGACGTGAACGGTAGATCTGGATCCGGCATCCGACATCGCATCATCCTGGAGCGCAGGAAGAATAGATTCGGGATCTTGACTGTTGGGCTGGGAGTCTGATCCCAGTCCCGTCATGCCGACAAAGTGTAGATCTGAATCTGCGGACTCCTCAGAGGAGGCAAACTCAGATCCGTCTTGATTGTAGGGCGGGTGGGATGGCGAATAAATTCGCGGCAACCCATACGCCTCAGAAGTGTAGCCGATGAACACATCGACGCCGCCAAACGGCACAACTCCGCATCCGACAATGTAGTCGTCTGCGGGGATGTAGGACTCGTCGCAGCTGATGTAGTGGTTGTCGCCATAGCGAACAGCGCGGCCGACGGCGATTGTTTCGCCGATGCCGCCAAGAGTTCCCGCCTGGAACGTGACGCCTGACGCCTTAGGCCCTGTGACACCCCTCCCTGGCACATACCACCAGAGAGGCAGTCGTCCCGTGCGCCATCCCAAGATAACTGGCCGCACGTCACAACAGTGTAACATAATGGACATCATTACACAATCAGGCACATCAGTGCTACAAATGGTTTACAAGGCCATCAAGGAATGACGAAATATCAATCCCAGCATGGCACGATACAGAGTTTTTTAACTGGCAGCGGAAGACATATGAGAGGCTACGGCTTGGAGCGGCTCCACTCCACAGGTTCTGGCTGGGCTACTGATCCTAGCACACTCTTGCTTCAAATCCTTCCTAAGGTGGAAGATGAATCCTCGACAAAACCTAGCCACAATCACAAGGCCCGTGAGTACATTTGTATGCACTCAGCAAGAATTCGCCACTTACTACAACAATCCAACAATCATGCAGCACGAGGCATATACACTTGAAATAAAATCCTACACATGGCAAGAGTCTACTCAAGGTACATGTCATAAAAGTAGCATGGCATCACAAGCAAATCATGGCATAAGCAAACAACGGGGTATCACCAGTGCAGAGTCCAAGCCAGGTGGGGTTGGATCGTGCACCGGCAATCACACAACGCGCTTACCTGTGACGAGTAGACGAGGGTACCAGTTGGTACCAAATAATACACGACATCACCTGTGATCACTGCTAGGCCCTCTGGCCTCATCATTTCACTCTGGGCACGCACGGTTGATGTGGGCTCTAGCCTAACTATAGGCTTCCCAACGCATCACACCGCCATCCCTATCACGGGTTACCATCAACATCTCAACACAATATTCCCTGCATCATCTTATTTGTTCATTTAGTGTAATCCGGTCGTTCATTAATTATTTCAAACAAATCTTAAGTTTAACCTCCGGACACGACGAGGACACACAGTGTGACCGACACTGAACTGTTGTTCCATATCCCAGGAACGAGGCTAGCTTGCTAGGTTGACGCTCTCGAGAGTTTGCGTTCCCACCTATCAGAATGCACCCCACTCAGCCGACACTTCAGGTTTGTCACGCCCAAAGCCGTACTAAGCAAGGTACACCCACATGACGGTCCACTTGCTAAGACACTCTCCTGCACCACCCTATGCTCGTGGCACAACGGGCAAGTAAATCCGGCACATCCCCCGGCACTACCGGGTATGCCTAGCTCCGGACTCCCTATCACAGTCGAACCCGTGCCTGTCGACCTCTACCCTCGGACAGCACAACCGAACGACTGCGCCCAATGGATGGCACAAAAGGGGCTCAACAACCTACTAGGTCACGGTCTTCCATGGGACAACGGTGAAATCGCGTTCAAGGGTTCAGATTAGTGGCACTATGAATAGACCTTATCGCTGATGGAGGGATGTTTCATTTAATCAAGTTTTATCACAACAAGTCTAAAAGCAGAGGATTAGTCCAGCATAATAATCACAACAACAATATCATACAACAACATAACAACCTGCATGTCTCAGCATCAACATAACAGTAACAATAATAATACCCGGGTGACGGTGGCGGGAGACCCGGCCGGTGTCACACGGGGGTTAGTGATACAACAATAACAATAATAGCATAATAATTCCCCCACTTCCATGACTGAGGCGGGAGACCCGGCCATTGCCCCGGAAATGTGAGTGTCACCGTAAAAGAATAACCGAAAAGCACTCATCAAAAATGAGAGAGCATCCATTTCACTCGAAGATTACCTCGACGTGGTGTCAGCAATCTCGGCAAAAGAACCGCGGAAAAGTCAGCTCCCAGCGTCGCAGTCCGGATGGTCTATGCCAACCATATTTGACGGTGGGACAAGGCAACTAACACGAATGCCCCCAACCCCGAGGATCATAAGACGACATTCGTCCGCTCCTCACCTCGGCGAAGAAGAAGATGAAAAACCAAACAAAGCCCCGCAAAGCGAGACGCACAGTTGTAATAATTCCCCCATTCCTTTGACTGAGGCGGTACCACCGGCCCTTGTCTCGGGAATGTGAGTGATGCACAGATAAGCAGTTATATGGTAATGCAATAACTTAAAATGCAACAAGATAAACATACAACAATACAAGGCTCATATAAAATATGGACAACATACAGACATGCAATGATAATAGCAGACAGTCATAATAATATAACAGAAGACAGACATAACACCCGGCATAGTATTAAGCAACCAGACAAACAAGTATTGCGGGATGGCTCATAGCAAGGGTTTAGCTTGCCTGCGAAGACGGGGATCCATTGGGCTTGGAGAGGTCGGGTTGGTTCCGCGGCGTAGGGCAGCGATAGCCCCGTTCCACGACTCCGGAATGCCCGTACAAAAGGGCACCTCATAGAAGTATTTTGGAATGAGATGAAATCAGTGCCACCGGAAAGAGCTCGTCGAGACGAAGATTTAGAAATTTGAATCACCGAAAACGGACTTACGGTTCAAAAGTTGTGGGCGTTTGAAAATTGGTTCAGCAGGAAAAGAAAAGAGTTTCGCGGAAAAAAAAACAGATCGGGCCGCAATTGGGCCGCCACTGTGCGCTGCGCGCTGCACTGCGCTGCGCGCCACTGCGCTGGGCTGGGCCACTGGTGGGCCGCTCGGCTGCTGCTGGCCAGCTGGGCCAGAAAACGTTCAGGAGAGAAAAAAAAAGAAAAACAGACAGGGATCGATCCTGTACGTCGTCTTCTTTCTCCCGCATACTGGAGCGAGCGACCACCGGCCGGGGCTGGCCATGGCGCTCGCCGGGAGGCTGACCGGCGGCGGGGACGGCCCGGAGGCGGTGCACCGCGGCCGTGGGAGGAGGTCTAGGGGCGCGGGGAGGCACGGGGTGCGTCGCCCGTGAGCTTTGGCCTCACGGCCATGGCGGGAGCTTCGGGTGGCGGACGGCGCGGGCAGCTGGGTGGGCTAGGGGGCTCTCCAACGGCGGGGATGGAACCACCACGCTACACCGCACCCGTAGGTGCTGTTTCCCGGGGCAGAGGAGTGGTGGAGCTCGCTACCCGAGCAGGTTAGGGTTTCGGCCATGAGAGGCTAACCGAGCTTCTGCGAGCTCGTTTCTTCGTGAAACTCGAGTGAGAGGGTCTGGGGACGGAGGAGTGAGGGCTGTGAGTGCAATGGAGGCCTCAGGGGGCTTTTTATAGCCGGGGGAGAGGGAAAGGTGGGTGCACCCGAGCTTGGCCATTAATGGCGGCTTGAGGTCATCCATGACGTTCTCCGGCTACAGAAGACGGTGGAGAGGATGAGAACGGTGAGCTGGCACACAGTGCAGCACGAGGAACACGCTGAAGCTGGGTTAGGCACCGACCATGCTCCTAAGTAGGCTTAGGTTTAAGCAAAACAAGAGTTCTAAGCAAGTTTGAAAAATCTGCTCCGAAGGTGTTCGATGAAATGCCCGAATGAACTTTTCGATTTTACAAAATTCCAGAAAAATTCCACTGGCTAGGTTTGGATGCTAGGAGATGGTTTCTAGACTTTGAGGTCAAATGGTACAACTTGGCTAGGGTTCTTGGAAGAATTCACAGAGTGGCATGTGACATGATCATCGCCGTTGGTGGTTTTGATCATGGGTTTTTGGTTCATGTTGAATACCTAGGCACCATGAGAGTGACCAGGAAAGAAAGTGGGGGTTTATCATCCTACATGGAGAAATATCTTGCACAAGAGGTAGGTTGGCATGGTTCCAAAAGTGGGTGAGAAATAATGGTGTGGTATTTAATTTTCACCAAAACAAGGATTATGTGGCCTCTTGGATAAAATATGTGGGCTGGTTGATATTATCCCATGTGATGAATTCACATGGCTCTTATCCAAACATGAAGATATTTATGGTCCTTGGGTGTAGAAGGGAGTGGTGGATAGGGGGTTCACATGAGGTGTAGGCTAAGGCATGACGATAAATTCCTATTTTCCTTAGAGCAGTGTAGGAGTGGTGCAAGTTAGGAAAATAATTCCTTGACCAAGACAAGCACTAAGATATTTATCGAGGGTTTTGGAAATATTGCATTTGGTAAATATGCAATATTTTGTATGTGGAGGATAATTAAATGGATAAGGTGATCTTGGAATATTTGGTGGAGTTTTCCAAGCTAGGAAAAATAGGGTTCAGAGGGTAGATGGAATATTAGGATTTTCAGATCTCAATATTTAGGCTATGAGGTTTTTAGGAGAAACCCTAGCGGAGGTTTTCAAAGTGGCAAAGAAATCACCGGAGACTCTCTGGAATTATCTGAGAGAAAAAGAACATGAGGGCATCATTTAGCATCAGAGGGCAAAATAATTTCGTGATACGAGGGAAAAGTTTTCCGGGTGTGAGAAAACACCACAAAAATTAGGGACGAAATTTTGGGGTGTTACAGACCTTCCCCCCTTAAAAAGAATCTCGTCCCGAGATTCGGGAGTTATACAAGATAATTCTTGAACGATCCATAAAAACCCTACTTAAAAACTTTTCCACAAAATAACAGGATTTTGACACCCAAACAGATCGACACACAACAAGATTTTATATGATATTTCTACCATACTCAATGCATCTAAGAGATGGCATGGCAGGGGCTCACTCAATCAATCAACATAGGATCTACTAGCAGTTTATACAAATTTAATCTAAAGTTTTGCTGAAGCAGACATAAACATGGCAAGATCAAACAAGATCTACAACCAAACTATCAACCAACAAACAAAGATTTATCTTGGCCAAATAATTACCTCAAGTTTGGGAACACGACGGTTTTACGGTTTTATTTTAGAAAAGCTGTATATTCATTTTCATGCATACACAGGTTTTGAAAAATAACAGGGTTTCTTTTAAAAGAAAATATCTGTGCCACCGATAATTGGCTCACAGACACCGTGGAATAAGGCTATTCCACAAATCATTTGCAGGGTATGGCATAATCATTTCAACCATACCGAATAAACCAGCACAATCAAACAATTGTTCAAATAACATAGCAAAATTTTCTCCACTTGTATGCGACACACAAAACATCCAAGTGATGAACCATGTATAGCAACAAGCAGGTGATTTTCCCAACCAACACACCAGTCAGCAATAAGCAAGCCGGGTACCGTGGAGTACGGTATAAAATACTCCCTCTTAATGGCTAACTTGTACAACACACGCAAAAATACTTTTCTTACTCGAAATAGTCCCAATCAAAGTTTGTATTAATTTTACAAGCGGGTATATGCGTCTGGGTTCACATATACCACTCCTGTTTTTAGGTGATCTGTCGTTTCTTTAAAACTTTTCAACTGAAGAAAAGGGCATGATATTCCGTCACACGTCAACCAAGTGGTTAACAAGGGAATCAGAACACCAAGTTTTATTACGAGCTGATTCAACATCAACCAGAAAACAGACAGCAAACCTTACATTACAAGCCGGAACAAGAAAACAAACGAACAACAAATAAACAAACAACAAACAACCTCGCCGACTCTCACCTACTAACGTAAAAGCGCCACTCAGGCTAACTACACCTGGGTTCTACTCCGCTTGACGGCCTCTAGCTCTGGGTGTGGGATGAGATGAGAACGCGGGATTCCTTTGCGGGATCCTGCTTCAAGAGAGTTTGGGTTGCTAAGGATAGCAAGCGAGGGTGGGGATAAACGGCAGCTAGGACTGGGTCTCATATACTGGGTTGTGTCGGCTCCTTCTCTTGGAAGAAACCAGCGAGCCTCTCTCAGGAGATGGGACAAGTCCTACTGTGCCATACTATGGACCGACACTTGCCATGCCAGTTAGGCGGAGATGGGTTAAATCCATCGGGCTCACTGTCGGGCAAAAGTAAGGCTGGGCTTTCCATGCTAGGGTAGTCTACAGCCAGCCTGGTGCTCTGATACCATGTCTGTGACACCCCTCCCTGGCACATACCACCAGAGAGGCAGTCGTCCCGTGCGCCATCCCAAGATAACTGGCCGCACGTCACAACAGTGTAACATAATGGACATCATTACACAATCAGGCACATCAGTGCTACAAATGGTTTACAAGGCCATCAAGGAATGACGAAATATCAATCCCAGCATGGCACGATACAGAGTTTTTTAACTGGCAGCGGAAGACATATGAGAGGCTACGGCTTGGAGCGGCTCCACTCCACAGGTTCTGGCTGGGCTACTGATCCTAGCACACTCTTGCTTCAAATCCTTCCTAAGGTGGAAGATGAATCCTCGACAAAACCTGGCCACAATCACAAGGCCCGTGAGTACATTTGTATGCACTCAGCAAGAATTCGCCACTTACTACAACAATCCAACAATCATGCAGCACGAGGCATATACACTTGAAATAAAATCCTACACATGGCAAGAGTCTACTCAAGGTACATGTCATAAAAGTAGCATGGCATCACAAGCAAATCATGGCATAAGCAAACAACGGGGTATCACCAGTGCAGAGTCCAAGCCAGGTGGGGTTGGATCGTGCACCGGCAATCACACAACGCGCTTACCTGTGACGAGTAGACGAGGGTACCAGTTGGTACCAAATAATACACGACATCACCTGTGATCACTGCTAGGCCCTCTGGCCTCATCATTTCACTCTGGACACGCACGGTTGATGTGGGCTCTGGCCTAACTATAGGCTTCCCAACGCATCACACCGCCATCCCTATCACGGGTTACCATCAACATCTCAACACAATATTCCCTGCATCATCTTATTTGTTCATTTAGTGTAATCCGGTCGTTCATTAATTATTTCAAACAAATCTTAAGTTTAACCTCCGGACACGACGAGGACACACAGTGTGACCGACACTGAACTGTTGTTCCATATCCCAGGAACGAGGCTAGCTTGCTAGGTTGACGCTCTCGAGAGTTTGCGTTCCCACCTATCAGAATGCACCCCACTCAGCCGACACTTCAGGTTTGTCACGCCCAAAGCCGTACTAAGCAAGGTACACCCACATGACGGTCCACTTGCTAAGACACTCTCCTGCACCACCCTATGCTCGTGGCACAACGGGCAAGTAAATCCGGCACATCCCCCGGCGCTACCGGGTATGCCTAGCTCCGGACTCCCTATCACAGTCGAACCCGTGCCTGTCGACCTCTACCCTCGGACAGCACAACCGAACGACTGCGCCCAATGGATGGCACAAAAGGGGCTCAACAACCTACTAGGTCACGGTCTTCCATGGGACAACGGTGAAATCGCGTTCAAGGGTTCAGATTAGTGGCACTATGAATAGACCTTATCGCTGATGGAGGGATGTTTCATTTAATCAAGTTTTATCACAACAAGTCTAAAAGCAGAGGATTAGTCCAGCATAATAATCACAACAACAATATCATACAACAACATAACAACCTGCATGTCTCAGCATCAACATAACAGTAACAATAATAATACCCGGGTGACGGTGGCAGGAGACCCGGCCGGTGTCACACGGGGGTTAGTGATACAACAATAACAATAATAGCATAATAATTCCCCCACTTCCATGACTGAGGCGGGAGACCCGGCCATTGCCCCGGAAATGTGAGTGTCACCGTAAAAGAATAACCAAAAAGCACTCATCAAAAATGAGAGAGCATCCATTCCACTCGAAGATTACCTCGACGTGGTGTCAGCAATCTCGGCAAAAGAACCGCGGAAAAGTCAGCTCCCAGCGTCGCAGTCCGGATGGTCTATGCCAACCATATTTGACGGTGGGACAAGGCAACTAACACGAATGCCCCCAACCCCGAGGATCATAAGACGACATTCGTCCGCTCCTCACCTCGGCGAAGAAGAAGATGAAAAACCAAACAAAGCCCCGCAAAGCGAGACGCACAGTTGTAATAATTCCCCATTCCTTTGACTGAGGCGGTACCACCGGCCCTTGTCTCGGGAATGTGAGTGATGCACAGATAAGCAGTTATATGGTAATGCAATAACTTAAAATGCAACAAGATAAACATACAACAATACAAGGCTCATATAAAATATGGACAACATACAGACATGCAATGATAATAGCAGACAGTCATAATAATATAACAGAAGACAGACATAACACCCGGCATAGTATTAAGCAATCAGACAAACAAGTATTGCGGGATGGCTCATAGCAAGGGTTTAGCTTGCCTGCGAAGACGGGGATCCATTGGGCTTGGAGAGGTCGGGTTGGTTCCGCGGCGTAGGGCAGCGATAGCCCCGTTCCACGGACTCCGGAATGCCCGTACAAAAGGGCACCTCATAGAAGTATTTTGGAATGAGATGAAATCAGTGCCACCGGAAAGAGCTCGTCGAGACGAAGATTTAGAAATTTGAATCACCGAAAACGGACTTACGGTTCAAAAGTTGTGGGCGTTTGAAAATTGGTTCAGCAGGAAAAGAAAAGAGTTTCGCGGAAAAAAAACAGATCGGGCCGCAATTGGGCCGCCACTGTGCGCTGCGCGCTGCACTGCGCTGCGCGCCACTGCGCTGGGCTGGGCCACTGGTGGGCCGCTCGGCTGCTGCTGGCCAGCTGGGCCAGAAAACGTTCAGGATAGAAAAAAAAAGAAAAACAGACAGGGATCGATCCTGTACGTCGTCTTCTTCCTCCCGCATACTGGAACGAGCGACCACCGGCCGGGGCTGGCCATGGCGCTCGCCGGGAGGCTGACCGGCGGCGGGGACGGCCCGGAGGCGGTGCACCGCGGCCGTGGGAGGAGGTCTAGGGGCGCGGGGAGGCACGGGGTGCGTCGCCCGTGAGCTTCGGCCTCACGGCCATGGCGGGAGCTTCGGGTGGCGGACGGCGCGGGCAGCTGGGTGGGCTAGGGGGCTCTCCAACGGCGGGGATGGAACCACCACGCTACACCGCACCCGTAGGTGCTGTTTCCCGGGGCAGAGGAGTGGTGGAGCTCGCTACCCGAGCAGGTTAGGGTTTCGGCCATGAGAGGCTAACCGAGCTTCTGCGAGCTCGTTTCTTCGTGAAACTCGAGTGAGAGGGTCTGGGGACGGAGGAGTGAGGGCTGTGAGTGCAATGGAGGCCTCAGGGGGGCTTTTTATAGCCGGGGGAGAGGGAAAGGTGGGTGCACCCGAGCTTGGCCATTAATGGCGGCTTGAGGTCATCCATGACGTTCTCCGGCTACAGAAGACGGTGGAGAGGATGAGAACGGTGAGCTGGCACACAGTGCAGCACGAGGAACACGCTGAAGCTGGGTTAGGCACCGACCATGCTCCTAAGTAGGCTTAGGTTTAAGCAAAACAAGAGTTCTAAGCAAGTTTGAAAAATCTGCTCCGAAGGTGTTCGATGAAATGCCCGAATGAACTTTTCGATTTTAAAAAATTCCAGAAAAATTCCACTGGCTAGGTTTGGATGCTAGGAGATGGTTTCTAGACTTTGAGGTCAAATGGTACAACTTGGCTAGGGTTCTTGGAAGAATTCACAGAGTGGCATGTGACATGATCATCGCCGTTGGTGGTTTTGATCATGGGTTTTTGGTTCATGTTGAATACCTAGGCACCATGAGAGTGACCAGGAAAGAAAGTGGGGGTTTATCATCCTACATGGAGAAATATCTTGCACAAGAGGTAGGTTGGCATGGTTCCAAAAGTGGGTGAGAAATAATGGTGTGGTATTTAATTTTCACCAAAACAAGGATTATGTGGCCTCTTGGATAAAATATGTGGGCTGGTTGATATTATCCCATGTGATGAATTCACATGGCTCTTATCCAAACATGAAGATATTTATGGTCCTTGGGGTGTAGAAGGGAGTGGTGGATAGGGGGTTCACATGAGGTGTAGGCTAAGGCATGACGATAAATTCCTATTTTCCTTAGAGCAGTGTAGGAGTGGTGCAAGTTAGGAAAATAATTCCTTGACCAAGACAAGCACTAAGATATTTATCGAGGGTTTTGGAAATATTGCATTTGGTAAATATGCAATATTTTGCATGTGGAGGATAATTAAATGGATAAGGTGATCTTGGAATATTTGGTGGAGTTTTCCAAGCTAGGAAAAATAGGGTTCAGAGGGTAGATGGAATATTAGGATTTTCAGATCTCAATATTTAGGCTATGAGGTTTTTAGGAGAAACCCTAGCGGAGGTTTTCAAAGTGGCAAAGAAATCACCGGAGACTCTCTGGAATTATTTGAGAGAAAAAGAACATGAGGGCATCATTTAGCATCAGAGGGCAAAATAATTTCGTGATACGAGGGAAAAGTTTTCCGGGTGTGAGAAAACACCACAAAAATTAGGGACGAAATTTTGGGGTGTTACAGGCCCCACGGTGGGCGCCAACTGTCGTCGTATCGACATCTTGGATAGGAGACGGGGTCCTGCTAGCCAAGGGTGAACGTAGGGCAAGAAGGTGGACGTCGTCAAGGTCGGGATTGTACACGGCGGTTTACCCAGCTTCCGGCACCACGGCGGTGGCGGTGCCCTACGTGCTGCTATAACTCACTATAAGGCAATATCGCCGTGAACAGGTTACAATGAGTTGGTTGTGTTGAATCGTATGAGAGTATATGCCCTAAAGGCGTCCCGAGGTCCAGCTTATATAGGCGGCTGGACCTAGGGTTACAAGGTGATTACGTATCCAGCAAGTATACGGAGTCCTAAACCTAGCCGGCAAGTATGCCGCCTTCCATCTTGGTCTTGGTGGCTTCATGGGCTTCAGTCTTGGGCCTCCTCCTTACCGGCATCCGCCTTCCTTGGTCGTCAGCTATCTGGGCCGCCCGGCAGGCAAAGCCTTTACCACCACTGCGGGCCACCCTGGACTAGCCGGATTGATCCATGCTGGTGATACCCCTAGTAGGTATATCCCCAACAACCATGCACCTTATTTACTTACTCTATAAGTACATATAAGGTGGAAGATTATGTAATCTAGAAATATATATTGAGATATTTGTCAAGATATTTAAGGATACTAAAATAAATACAAACACATACATATACCTTCATCTCAAGCATACTCTTTGATCCAGAGAGACATGTGATTCTATTTATTTTATTTTCTTCCATATTTTCTAGTTGGCTAAATCTACGGTTTGTTAAGGCAGTGACCAAAAAGAAAATGAAATACTACTAAATCTATTTCTTCTGACTCTTGGTTTATATTTTAGTGAAAATGTATTTGAAACATAGAGGTTAAAATCATACGATAAAAATGTCATGTACTAAAATTGGTAGCATCTTACGTTAATTTTCACTAAGTATAATACAAACAGTAATGGTTAAATCGTTTGTTGAGATGATTGGTTTTAAAAAGTAAAATAGTTTAGTACAATGGTCCATCAACCAAACTCAGATACAGTACACCATCCAGAATATAAAATAAACGCGCAAATTTGCGAGCAAACATGCCGATGAACAAGAGTAAAAATCGATTTCTTAGACTGTTAGGGTCTAGAGAGGTGTCAAGCGAGTCAAACGTTTTGCCAAACTCCCGATTTTGCCAAACGAGTTGCCGATGAAATTGGTGTTTCTGTGTGAAATCGGCGGGTGTCGACACCGAGGCTTGTTTAACATACATAAGCACGACCGATCAACACACATCACTAACAGCTAGGCGCGTTATCGCCATCTTCATGATCACTTTTTATTGTTGAGAGTTTTTTTGTACGAAAACAGATTTTCAACATACCCAAACGTTGCGTGGAGAGCCTAAGAAATAAAACTTCCAAAGAATCAATCGGGTTAGGGAATAGCTTAGGGTCAGTCATGCAGAGCCTCCCTACAAAAGTCTATCATCCACACTGGCAGACCTGGGTTCTGGACTGCTCATCATAAAGTCAAAAGGTAATCCCGTGTCCAACGGTTGGCGGAAAACCAAGGACCGAATTAACCTTGATCGTCCATTGTGATAGTGCTACACGCTAATTTGAACAAACAAAATAAAACTTGGAGCATCTCCACTCAGTGGCGGAGCTAGAGCACTCAGCACCAGAGTGTCTACAGGTGCCAAACTGCATAAAATTCATCTTTTGAGGGATGCACACATGGTGAAAAATTGTTGTTTTGTAAAGAATTTTTTTATCCGGTGTCCTGTGCACCCCCTAAGCAAGTTGTAGCTCCGCAACTGTCTCCACTGGGCCCCAAAATGCCTCCCATTGAGGGTCTGGACACACACAACAAAAAAAACACCCGTGCTCCGGACGGTCCCAAAAACTGTCTAGCATCCCATGCCTCTGATCCAACGTGACCGCTAGATGGTTGTTTCGGACTAATCTGAATGCTAATCACCTGGCAACCAAGTTCATGTACCAGTTTATCCCAATTTTTCGACTTGTTGTATCACTTTGCACCCGTTGCGCAACTTCTTATACCACCGCTACTATTACCTCCTTTTGTACATATACTTTGTCAAACATTAGAATTTTTACTTTGATCAATACTAAGATCCAGATTAACATAAAACAAAGCAAGTAATAACTAATCTGGTTGGAATATGCACGGATCTACCTTTTTTTTTTTTTTGGATAAAAGGGCTTTATTACTTAAGAAGTTTAAGCATTACACCCGGCCTCTGCATAAGAATGCACAAAGCCGCAATCCAACAGTACGAAAACAAAAAAAGTAGCACTAGACGAATTACAAAACAAGGATAAGTAAAACGCTGATAATCCCCAAGAGTAAGGAATCACTGTAGCACAATTCGATAAGTATTTGAGTGTCGAACCCACGAGGAGCTGAAGGTAAACTATCTATTCTCTAAATCCCTATAACCCTCTTATATGACCGTTTGTGCAAAGCAATAAGTTTAAATATGAAAGGAACTAACTAATGAAAACAAGTGATGTGGAATGGGTTTATCTAGTAACAAGTTTCTCAATCAAGTTTCAAACACAAGTTTCTTAGAGCAAGTTTCTCAAAGTAGCAAGTAGTAATATCTCAAGTAGCAAATATCTCAAGGGAGCAAATGTTCTAGCAATTGTTATTTCATTCGTGTGGTTGTCACAATTAGTGAAGCACATGTTTCAGTCCTAATTATTTCTTGTAGGAAGGAGCCATAAATAGGTGTAGCCAAGTAAATGAACTAAAACCCTTATGATGGATCTCATGGCCAAGTAAATGAGCACACAAGTATTATTAAGACATAAAAGTCCCACCATAGCCTTAAGTTCTAAGGTACCATATATATATCCCCCAATAAAGTAACTTCATGACTCGGTCTCAGGTTTACATGTCCTCCCAAGTCTCCCTCACTCCATTACATTACCGGTTTACATGCATTCCCCAACATATGTGTGCACTCATATATTGTACATAAAGACAATCATAAAAGATAACAAAACTTGTATGCAACCAATCAACAAACTATTTCACTATTGCCATGAACAAATCACTTCTCAAACATAGATGGGGAGACACAATAAATCAAGGGAATAGTATATTGCATCATATATCATGTTTGCCAAGAGTTTACAGTGGAGAGATGGAGATGATCTTGTTGTAGATGTTGATGATGAACACGCCGGAGGGGGTGGAGCCCTTCGGAGGCGATTCCGGCGGCGTTTCCCACCTCCGATCTTCTCCGGCGGTAGCCTTCTGACTCTCTGTTTCGTGGTTTTGTGTTTCTCTGCCGCCTCCTCCCGAAACTCCCCGGGGGCTATTTTTATAGCCGGTTTTAGGTCAAGACGAAGCCACCGAGACGAAAACGGACGGCATCGGAGCCACGAGGGGGAAAAGAGGGGTCCTCACGCGGCCAGGGAATCTGACCGCGTGGGGCCCTCTAGTTTCCAGCTGGTTGGGCTTCTGGTTGTCGTCGTGGGGAACAACAGATGCCTAGGGGTAGGCTTAAGTTTGGGGCCGATGGACGGTAGAGGATTCGGGGAGGGATAGCGAGCAGAAATGCACACACGGAAGGCAAACGGACGAACACGAGGATTTACCCTGCTTCGGGGCTCTCGTGAGAGATAACACCCCTACTGCAGCATCTAGCCTATTTGGTGTATTCTTCCCTCTGTATATGACTTTTACAAGTGCTCCTTGAGATGTGCAAGAGTTGCCTCTAAGAGGTCTTCTCTAGCTAGAGTGAGCTTCACGAGAGCAGGGGAGAAAATGAGCCCAAGGGGCTGGGCAGAGCAATCCCCCTGGTGCTTCTTATATAGGGAGCCCAGGGGACAAGTAGCGGCCCACACAACACTATGCACAGCACAGCACAACACTGTAGGTGAAATGACCACTGGGGTCTTGTCCGCACTGTTGGTGCGTCACGGGATGGGCTTGGCGTGTCCTGTCTGTCCTCTGCCTTGTCTTCTAGCGCTTGTCCTCGGGATCTCCTAGTCATCTTCTTATCTTCTCCTGGGGATGGCAGATGGCATCTGGTACTTGTTGAGGAAGTTGCTGCGGACGTCGCCGAGTAGAGGAGCTGTGCATCGTGTGATACGTCGGCTTGGTGGTACTAGTTGAAGGAGACTCGGATCGTGGCGTGGCCGAGGTAGCGCTGGAGTCGGGGTAGCGCTGAGATATCGACCCCGATCCAAGCAGCGACCTAGCTCATCCCGTAGCGATTCCTGGTACCTGGTCTCGATCTTGGTCGAAGGAGATCTCGGCAGGGGCGATCGAGCGATGGAGCGCTGGAGGCGCGCCGGCCTAGTCGACGGCCACTCTGGCCCATCAAGCGGGCGCTGCGACGTGGCCCGAGACACAAGAATGCCGGCCCGTCCGGGGTAACACGATGACTCGGCCCGCCCGAGATACAGATCACCTCGGTCCGATCCGGGATGCGGAGTAGCCTGCCGGGTTGGGCGCGATGCCGGCCCAACGGGCCATGCGAAGCGCGCGCTGGAGAGAACTCGGTCTGATCCGAGGTAAGGATCATCTCGGCCCATCTGAGGTCTGGAGGAGCCGGCATGCTGGGAATCTCGGCCCAATCCGAGGTCTGGAGGAGCCGGCCTGCTGGGAATCTCGGCCCAATCCGAGGTAAAGCGGGAATTGATTCGGTCCAGCCGGTTTAGGGAGACCTCGGTCCAGTCCGGGGAGAGGTGATGCTGGCCCGCTCCGAGTTAGGAGCTGGGGTCGGCCCAAACCAAGATAGTGGACACCGACATAGGTGTATGTCGGCCCAGAGAAGGGTATTCCGGCATGGGTCCCACCAATCTCGGCCCAGGCTGCCTTTTTTGCCTTTTACTTTATCTTTTATCTATCTTTTATCTGTTTCTTGTATTAACTCAGCAGAACCAACCACTCTGGGGTATCCGGGGTTACATCCCCGACATTAGTCCCCGAGGCTGTGGGGGACTCGCAGAGTCGCGCACAGACTTTCAAGAGCAAACAACAATGCCAAAAATCCATATTAACAATATTTTTCCTGCACGGGCACCATCTCCCTCTATTTTCCCCATATGAGCATATTCAACATATGGCCTGCATGGGCATTTGTCATATGTCGGTTTTTAGCCATCTTGGGCATTTACCGAAGTCGTATGTCACCAGTATGAGCTGGACCGACATATAGCCTGCATGGGCATCCCCATACGTCGGTTTTTAGCCATCTTGGGCGTTACCGAAGTCGTATGTCCCCGGCATGAGCTGGATTGACATACTGCCCGCATGGGCATTGTCATATACTGATGTCTTTGCCGACATTGGCAAGTTTGACATATTGCCTGCCTGGGCATATCTCATATGTCGGTTTTAGCCTTCTTTAGGCTTTTACCGCAAAGCTATATTGGCAGCCTTAGCTGAACCAACAAATTGCCTGCATGGGCTAAAATGACACTTTGCCTTCATGGGCATTTGTCAAATGACGAGTTGAGATATTTCTCAACACGTAATACTCAGTGAGATCAGATACCTTTCGACTCATTGAGCCGAGATAATGATGCTACGATATTCTGGTAAGCTTGGATAATTGAAGAACCATGATAATTGGTTAAGTCGGTAAAGACGGCAATTATGAGATACTTGATGATACGAGATAAATGTCGTGATATTTGGCAAACTGAAAGAATCGATGATTTGGTAATACTGGTGATACTCTGATACTTTGGCAAGACGTAATAAGCGGCGTTTCGAGATATGAGATGATACTGTAATATTCTGGACAACCGAAATAAACGGCGATTTGAGAATACCGATAACGCCATGATATTTTGGGTAATCCAAGATAACCGATATAACCATGATCTTGGTGATGAATATTCTCTCGGTAAACCGATACCACCTTTCAACGTTAGCTCAAGCATATATATACTGAATATTTAATGGGAACAACAATTCTATTTAACAGACAAAATTAAGTCTAGCATAAGACAGTAATTAATTATTGCAGCGAAACTATGCATAAAGATGCAGACTCGAACTCAACCGAGTCCCCGAGTCACTTTTCTTATCTGGGAGAAAAAACTAAACTTGACTGGCTGTCCAGTCCCCGGGTCACGACATCTCGCTCCCGGGGAAAACAACTAAGCAGGATATGAAGGGGGCAGTCCCCGTGTAACTTTCAGGATTATGCGCTTAGTGTGAAACATTAAATACTGTAAATACTCACATAGTTATCTCGGCGTAGGGTATAAAGTAATGTTCAGGTCGTTGAAGCATATGTCGGGTTGAAAACTACCCTGGGAGCCTGCTTGATTTCGCCTAGATCCCGGCCTGCACGAAACGTCGCCCACGCGGTGCCGGCCTACAGAACAACGAAAGCCGGTCTGACCGATATCGGCCCGCTTGACCGCTCGATGCTGGCGACCCAGCCCACGTTGGCTCGCCTGCGGACATCCCGGCCCGCCTGGCTGGGGACGTCGGCTCGTCCGACATTGGTCTGCTACGGATATCCCGCCCCACCTGGCCGGGTGTGCCGGAAGCGAACGCTAGATGCCGGCCCACCTTACCGCCTGATGCTGGCTCGCAGTCGCGCAGATCTCGGCCCGTCCAGGGTGTCGGTTCGCCTGACCGGACCTCGGCCCATTCGGCAGATGCCGGCTTGCTCGATCAGAACTCGGTCGTGCTGGACTCGGTCCATCACGCTGCTGCTGCTGGCCTGCATGCTGGCGGGGAGGCCGGGCTGCACGCCGCGTTCGGAGCGTGCCGGGATGTCGGCCAAACTGGAGCATTGGTACCCGGCCGCTAGCCTAATGTCTGTTTGCACCAAAACCAAGCCAGCCCAAAATAAAATACAACCCGTCCAGCACTTATAACAGGTGCGAACAAATTAGACCTCGGCCAACTACTAAAGCATGTCGGACGGTACATTTTTCTAATCTCAAAACCTGTTTTTTCTATCTCTAGCCCCTGAGCATACAAAAAAGGGTCCCGTCCGAATTTAACCTAGCCAGCACCACTATCAGCCCCACGGTGGGCGCCAACTGTCGTCGTGGGGAACAACAGATGCCTAGGGGTAGGCTTAAGTTTGGGGCCGATGGACGGTAGAGGATTCGGGGAGGGATAGCGAGCAGAAATGCACACACGGAAGGCAAACGGACGAACACGAGGATTTACCCTGCTTCGGGGCTCTCGTGAGAGATAACACCCCTACTGCAGCATCTAGCCTATTTGGTGTATTCTTCCCTCTGTATATGACTTTTACAAGTGCTCCTTGAGATGTGCAAGAGTTGCCTCTAAGAGGTCTTCTCTAGCTAGAGTGAGCTTCACGAGAGCAGGGGAGAAAATGAGCCCAAGGGGCTGGGCAGAGCAATCCCCTGGTGCTTCTTATATAGTGAGCCCAGGGGACAAGTAGCGGCCCACACAACACTATGCACAGCACAGCACAACACTGTAGGTGAAATGACCACTGGGGTCTTGTCCGCACTGTTGGTGCGTCACGGGATGGGCTTGGCGTGTCCTGTCTGTCCTCTGCCTTGTCTTCTAGCGCTTGTCCTCGGGATCTCCTAGTCATCTTCTTATCTTCTCCTGGGGATGGCAGATGGCATCTGGTACTTGTCGAGGAAGTTGCTAGGGACGTCGCCGAGTAGAGGAGCTGTGCATCGTGTGATACGTCGGCTTGGTGGTACTAGTTGAAGGAGACTCGGATCGTGGCATGGCCGAGGTAGCGCTGGAGTCGGGGTAGCGCTGAGATATCGACCCCGATCCAAGCAGCTACCCGGCTCATCCCGTAGCGATTCCTGGTACCTGGTCTCGATCTTGGTCGAAGGAGATCTCGGCAGGGGCGATCGAGCGATGGAGCGCTGGAGGCGCGCCGGCCTGGTCGACGGCCACTCTGGCCCATGAAGCGGGCGCTGCGACGTGGCCCGAGACACGGGAATGCCGGCCCGTCCGGGGTAACACGATGACTCGGCCCGCCCGAGATACAGATCACCTCGGTCCGATCAGGGATGCGGAGTGGCCTGCCGGGTTGGGCGCGATGCCGGCCCAACGGGCCATGCGAGGCGCGCGCTGGAGAGAACTCGGTCCGGTCCGAGGTAAGGATCATCTCGGCCCATCCGAGGTCTGGAGGAGCCGGCCTGCTGGGAATCTCGGCCCAATCCGAGGTCTGGAGGAGCCGGCCTGCTGGGAATCGCGGCCCAATCCGAGGTAAAGCGGGAATTGATTCGGTCCAGCCGGTTTAGGGAGACCTCGGTCCAGTCCGGGGAGAGGTGATGCTGGCCTGCTCCGAGTTAGGAGCTGGGGTCGGCCCAAACCGAGATAGTGGACACCGACATAGGTGTATGTCGGCCCAGAGAAGGGTATTCCGGCCTGGGTCACGCCAATCTCGGCCCAGGCTGCCTTTTTTGCCTTTTACTTTATCTTTTATCTATCTTTTTGCTGTTTCTTGTATTAACTCAACAGAACCAACCACTCTGGGGTATCCGGGGTTACATCCTCGACACTGGTCTTCATTTTCAGCCCATTGCGTTCGTCTCAAAAATTCTGAACCGTGCTCTTTGGCCTTGCCCTTTTTGGAGTCCCGAAGCTTCCGGAAAGTCCGAAACACTAAAAAAGACGTTTTCTGAAAAACAGAGCTAGAACCAAAAGAGGGGGATTGTTTAGAAAATACCCGAAATCATTAAAAAACATGAATATAACATCATATAAGTTGCAAATATGTAGGAATATCTAGTAATAACATGCAAAGTTCATGTATGCATTTTACATGCATCAGACGCCAATGCCTATGGAGGACCAATCCGGCGATCAAGCGACCACCCATGATTGATAAAAATATCCCTCGCCTCCTCTTCAAAACGTGCACATGCCTCTGTAAAGAGGCCTCGATACCCCGCACGCTGTTACGTGGACCACGAACGAAGAATACTTGTGCACCGGTAGAGTACCTGCAAACGAGAAAAATCTTTATCATTGAAAACCACATTTCTACACAGCCAAAGCAACCATATTACGGGTATCGCTCCTACCCTAATAATAGTTCTTAACTTTTTATCTATCCCATGTAACCAGTTGCCAAACACATTTGCAACGGACTTGGGTAGATATAAGTTAGAAGCTATCTGGATAGCTGACCAAATAGAACGCGCAAAGCTACATTCGAAGAATACGTGTTTTATTGTCTCCTGTTGTGGACAAAATACACACTTTGCACTTCCATGCCAGTTTCGCTTAACAAGGTTATCCTTTTTTAAATGACACCCCTACGAAGATACCAAGTAAACACCTTTAGTTTAAGCGGAATCTTCATTTGCCATATTTTTTTATTATTCTCGACTGGGGCATCGGAATGGACTAACGCCCTATACATGGAATCTACAGAGAATTTTCCATTCCCACATAGACTCCAGCAAAACTCATCGGGGCCTTGTATAAGTTGAACCATTGTCAACCGTGCCAAGAAGTCAATCCAAGACATGAGTCTCCGCCCAATTAAATCTCGCCTGAACATCACATTGGCTAGTGAAGACTGCATAACCATTGCTATGGTATCCCCTTTGTGATGAACAATATTGTATAGGGCAGGGTACTGATCCCGGAGGGTGACATTACCTAACCATTTGTCCTCCCAGAATCATATCTCCGATCCATCCTTAATTTTAAATACACCAAAGCGGAAGAAATGTTTCTTTGCCGCCATCAGACCAGCCCAAAAGTGAGAATCACCACGTTTCCAATATACCTGTGATAACGGCTTTGTGCCCATGTATTTTTGTTTAAGTAGCGTCTGCCAAACCCCATATTCGGTTAGTAGCTTAAACAGCCACTTACCCCATGTCTTTTGGTCGGCAAAAAATATTCCATTTAGCCAGTCGATATTTCTTTTTTTCACTATCTCCTTGCCAAAAGAATCTTGATCGAAAATAATCTGATCTATGTAACACCCCTTTGGGTAACTGGAAGAAGGATGTCATATACAGTAACATATTTGTTAGTACCGAATTAATGAGAACCAACCTCCTGCCAAGAGATAGTAATTTTCCTTTCCAACTAGGCAAGCTCGCTTGGAGACGTTCCTCGACGTGTTTCCATTCTGCATTAGTCAGTTTCCTATTGTATTGGTATGCCCAAATACATAATAGGAAATTGATCTTGCTGAAAGGACAAGGATGTCGCCTAGAGGGGGGTGAATAGGCGATTTAAAACTTTTCTGGTTTAGGCTTGATAATTGCGGAATAAAACTAGGTGTTTAAATTAACAAGCCAACAAAATATACTAGGCTCACCTATGTTCACCAATAACTTATGCTAAGCAAGACAAGCAAGAAGGTGATAGCAAAATATAAGACTTCAAGCACGAAGCCTATCACAATGTAAGGTGCATAAGTAAAGAGATCGGGTATAGAAATAACCGAGCCACGCGGAGACGATGATGTATTCCCGAGTTCCTTCTTTTTAGGGGAGTACGTCTCGTTGGAGGGGTGTGAGTTTCAAACTCAAACGCCACAAATGGTCTCACCCTATTCTCTGATGAACCTTGCCCAAAAGCTCGGTTCACCTTCCACTATCGGAATCCTTCAAGGCGGAATCCGGAGCCTTTACAACAATCTTGAGGCACAACCCACAAAAGGATTGGGAGCTCCCAAGTGACCACAAAAGGTCTCAACCACCACAAAAGGCGTCTAGGGTCCAAAGACCCAAGAGTAACAAACTCACAAACTTTCACTTCCACGAATCTTCGTGGAGAGCACAAACCGATGCACAAAAGCAATGACAAGAGCACAAGTGCTCAAGTCCTTCACTCTCAAATCCCACCAAAAGCAACTAATGCTTGTGGGGGGAGAAGAGAGGAAGAACAAAGAAGAACTCAACAAATGGAACTCCAAGATCTAGATCGAAAGGGTTCCCCTCACTTAGAGGAGAGATGGATTGGTGGAATAATAGATCTAGATCTCCTCTCTCTTTTCCCTCTAATTGGAGGCAAGAATCATGGAGGAATAAAGAGAAATCAAAGCTTCAAGGGGTCAACAATGGAGGTCAAAGCCGTGCTCAAGAGATGGGGAACCGTTGGAGAAGAAAACCCTTTAAATAGGTTCCCCGAAAATCTGACCGTTATGTGCAGTTTCCGTGCCCGGCGGTACTACCTCTGGAACAGCGGTACTACCGCCGCTGGTATCTGGGCGGTACCCAGTGCACCACAGAACCTAGCGGCCGCGGTACCTCAGGGAGGTACCGTTGCGCTCCAGGCCAGCGGTACTACCGTGGATCTGCCGGTACTACCGCTGGACCCCTTCAATCCAATTCGAAGAGTCCCAGCGGTAGAACGAGGCAGCTACCGTCGGGGTACCGAAGGGGATATAGAAGCAAAATGGAGTCTAGCGGTACCTCTGGCGTTACCACCAGCGGTAGTACCGCTGCCTGGAAGCAGCGGTACCTCCGTGGTACTACCGCCCGGGGAAGCACCTAGAGTGCTGCAGCAGTATTGCTCCCAGCGGGAGCGGTACTACCGCTGCACTCACGGTACTACCGCGAGACAGGAATTCTGCCTAGCACTAGAACTGTCATAACAAAAGCAAGGAAACTCCAAACGAGATAAACCATAAGAAGGTGTGGAACTTTCCTCACGGATAAACCGATAATATTTCCAACACGAAAATGCAACAAGTTTTACATAGGAAATCCGTTTCGAAGAACTTGGGCTTGTCATGAGGATCACGATAAGCACCCAAAACCCGACAAGTAGAAAAGCCAAATAAGAACCAAGAAAGATGATATGTCAAGTATGCAAAGGTTTGAGCTCTCCACAAAGATGCGATCAAGTTACTCACTTGAGAGCCGCTCTTGATAGTACGCCGTCTATCCTATAACCCGGTCTCCCACTAACACCATGAGACCGGTAAAATAGAAACCCTATCAAGATCATACCTTTGCCTTGCGCATTCCACTTGAGCTAGATGAAGACGTTGTTGATCTCTTCAAGATGGAATACCTTTCTTGATTGTGCTTGCTAGCACATGCTTGATGAAGACTTCTCCAAATACTCCCCCATACTCCATTATGGGAGAGCCTCGCTTAGCATGTCTTCATGTATCCATTGCAAGCTTTCAACTTCTTCTCTTGATATAGATGATGGCTTGGAGATAAACATGAATGTTCACTCAATCTTCTTTTCCAAGCCATGCTTGCAATAAGCTCAACTCTAGATGACCGTTCTTCATATAAACCCATTGAATAGAACCTTGGTCATCATATAATCTTCTAGAGTCCAACACATGAGCTCCAATCTTCTTCATGGACAAGATCTATAAAGATATCTCAATGCAAACATTAGTCCATAGAGATTGTCATTAATTACCAAAACCACACATGAGGGCACATGCACTTTCACTTACTCACAACCAAAATTTTGGGCATATTGAGCAGCTGCGTCCTCAGCGTCGCCAAATAAAAACAATTCAATCTTGTGGAAATTAATCTTCAACCCTGATAATTGCTCGAATGCTGATAATATTAATTTCAGATTCGCTGCTTTATCTAGTTCATGTTCCATAAAAAGAATTGTATCGTCCGCGTATTGAAGGATGGATAATTAACCCCCATCGACAAGATGTGGCACTATCCCTTCAATTTGATCATCTACCTTTGCACGTTCAATCATGATCGCCAGCATATCAGCCACTATATTGAATAATATAGGCGATACGGGATCACCCTGCCTTAAACCCTTTTTTGTTTGAAAGTATCGGCCGACGTCATCATTGACTTTTAAAACCACACTACCTCCCGAAACAAAATTTTAGATTAAAGCACACCACTCATCCGAGAAACCTTTCATTCTCAGAGTCTGTTGGAGGAACGTCCACTTTATCTTATCATAGGCTTTTTCAAAGTCTATTTTGAATATTACTCCATTAAGTTTTTTTGTGTGCATCTCATGAACGGTTTCGTGGAGAACAACGACCCCGTCTAGTATATTCCTCTCTTGCATAAATGCCGTTTGGGTAGGTTTAACCACATGATCAGCCACAAAATTTAACCTAATGGTCGCGACTTTCGTATTGATTTTGAAACTAACATTCAGAAGACATATAGGCCGGTACTGTTGTATCCTCTCGGCCTCCTGAATTTTAGGTAACAAAATGATTTCCCCAAAGTTAAGACGAAACAACTCTAGTTGTCCAGCATGCAAGCATCCGAATAACTCAAGCAGATCAGACTTGATGGTCTCCCAGAAATGCTGGTAAAACTCAGCAGGAAAACCATCAGGTCCCGGCGCCTTGTTGTGCTCCATTTGGAAAACCGCCTTACTTTCTCCTCTTCAGAGAAGGGAGCAATAAGAAAGTTGTTTTCCTCTGGAGTTACTTGGGGTATATCATCTATTCGTGTCTCATCAAGAGTAAAGTTTCTTTCCTCTGGAGCCCCGAATAGATCTTTATAGTATTTCGTGATATATTCCTTGAGCTGATCCTGTCCCTCCATCAGACCCTCATCCTGATTCAGAGAATGAATATGTTTCTCCCTATATCTGCCATTAGCAACATTATGTAAGTAACTCGTATTCGAATCTCCTTCCAAGATAAATTGAGCCTTGGATCTCTGGTACCATTTAAGCTCTTCTTCCCGCAACATACATCTGCTCATTTGATTTGACTTTTAAGTTCAATCTCCTGTGCTGACAAAACACGTACTTCTGCGATCTGATTGAGCTCGTCAATAATGGACCACATGCGCTCTTTTTCTTTTTTAGCATACCGGTTGTGTGCCTCGCCCACCCACGAAGGAATTTGCGCATCTTATTATTCCATCATTGAATAGGGGTATCACCAGCCACCGGTTGAGACCATACCTTTTTAACCAGGTCATCAAAGCCATCTCTGAACAGCCATCCCAATTCGAATTTGAACTGAGGCTGAACAGGAAATGTCGATGTACCAGTGGACAAAATTATGGGAGCATGGTCAGAAAAAGCCTCGATACGTTCAAAGCATGCACCGTCACCAATGGGTATTTATCCTCCCAATCGGAGTCCATCAGTACACGATCCAGCTTCTCGTATGTTGGCTCAGGAAACTGTTTGCCCAAGTAAATTGTCTCCCTGTCATATGAATCTCTCTTAAAAACAAGCTGTCAATGACAACATTGAACAAGAACGGCCAATGACCATCAAACCTTCCCCTACTTTTCTCATGTCGGAACCTAAGCATATTGAAATCCCCAACTATTAGAATAGGACATGGGTTATCTTTAGCTAGATTGACCAACTCATGAAAAAAGCAGCCTTATACTCTTCTTGGGCGGCACCATACACAACAACCAAAGACCATATAAAATTACCGGCCTTGTTTCGGATATGAAATTTAATATAAAATCACCATCCGAAAAGTCCAACAATTCCATGGTCTCCGATTTAATGTCAAGTAACATGCCCTCCGATTTGCCTTGAAGGGGTCGAGAATGCCAAGTAATTCCAAGCCACTTGAGAGGCGTTGTAGGATAGTGCATGTAAAATCTCTTCTCCATGTTTCCGAAATAGCCAAAAAATCCAACTTATGGTGCCTCACATGTTGAGCAATATTCAAGTGTTTAGCCAAGTCACTTAGACCTCTGCTATTCATGAAGATGTCGTTCATCGGGAAACCGTTAGAGATTTAAACTTTTTCGCTTTTTTTCGCGATTGTTGATTCTTTTTATTTTTTGGATTTCCGGCGGATGCACAAACTCATTGTTTTGTTCCAAGTACTAGGCAACTTAGCGCGGCACATGCCGCGCGTTAGAAGAAAAAATACGGAGGTGTAAAAAATTCAGATTTGTAAATGCCCGCATTCAAAATTTGTTTAGATTTAATTTTGTTGAAATTCAAAAAAAAAAAAGCTTACACTTATAAGTTGTTGAAATTTCAGAGATTGTTAAATTTGGGAAGTTGTTCATATTTGAATTTGTTTGACGTTTGTTAAATGGTTAGATTTGAAAGGCAACTGGATTTTCGAAATATTCAAGTTTGAATTTTGATCGTATGATATAAATAGTCAGCGTTTATTTTTGTATTCATGCTGTTTTTTTGGTCGTATTTGTAATTACCATGGTGAAAATACTTCAAATTTGAAAATGCCCACGTCCAAATGTTTTTCGGATTTAAATTTGGTGGAAGTCAAGAAAAAGCTTGTATTTGTGAGTTGTTCAAATTTCGAAAATAGGTAGAAGTGGGAAATTTTTCATATTTGAATTATGCTTATGTTTCTTAGATGCTCGGATTTGAAAGGTATTCGGAATTTTAGAATATTGAAAGATGGAATTTGATCATACGACATAAATAGCCAACTTTTTTTTTGTGCGGTTCTGTTGATACATTATGATTGAACTGTCGTTAGAAAAAGAAATACCGTCGTGTCGTTGTGAGAAATTGTTGTTTTGATTAAGTTTCAAATCGAAATAACATTTTCCAGTTGCGACGTAAAATATTTTGGAAAGACTCGAATAATACAGTCGTGAAAAGTTGGAAGAATATATTTATACTGACTTAGAATTTGTTGTTTTAAGTATATGCGAATATTCAGCAATTTGAAATGTTTTCCCATAATCTCCATAATTAATATACATAAATTATACTATTTCTTGTAATTAAAATTTTGTGAAGTTGTTTAAGCATGTATGAAAATGTGTTAGCTAAATGTTTATTGGATTAGATTGCTGTTAGAAGAAGAAATACCGTTGCATCCTTCTCAGAAATCGTTGCCTTGGTTAAGTTTTAAATCGAAATAATATTTTACACGTTCACCGTAAAATATATTTGGGAAAGACTGGAGTACTACATTCAGAAAATACTGCAAGAATGTACGTATACTAAATTAGAATATGATGCTTGGAATATGTCCGAATATTCAGCAATTTTACATTTTTTCCCAGAGGATGCATAATTAATATTTGAAAGTTATATTAGTTCTTGTAATGATTTTTTTTGTTAAAGTTGTGTAAGCATGCAAGGAGATGTGTTAGTTGTAAAGATCTTTTTTTCCTACAAATTTTGGTATTTTTTTTCCATTTTTTTAATTACGGTTTGAAAGTTTTGAATTTTACAATTTTTGTCAAAATATTTTTTAGCGTGCACTGAGCAGCTGACAGGTGGGGCCGTGCTGACGTCGGCATGTGACGTCAGCCGGCGGCGGAGACGCAGCGCACGCCGGCGCTGCCGAGCTCGCGCTCGCGCAGCGGCGCACGCGCGCGAGGCCGACACCGCGCGGATCCGCGAGAGGAGCCCCAGGCGAGCTAGACGGGCGGCGCGGCCGACCATTTGGTCGCCGGAATCGCCGGCGGCGACCAAATCCGCGGCCGCGCAGGCGGAGCACGGCGAGGCGGAATCGCGGCGTCTCTGTCTGTCCCGGCACGAGGCCGTCGGCGAGGATGGAGAGGGCGCGGAGCACGCTGCGTGCTCCGATTTGACCAGGGAGGTGCGGAGGGGCGGCAGAGCGCGTCGGCGGCGGCGATTTCCGGCGGCGCGGGAGAAGAAGGAGGGAGCGGGAGGTGCGGCGTGGTTTGTTTGCATGGAGGTCCGGACAATTTCGCTGAATTGCAAACAGGTCCCTCGCAGTGAAAACAATTGGACTGTGAGGTAATTTCTCGAGGTGGGAGTATTTTTTTGCAAATTTGTCACGTCAAAAATCGTGCGCGGCGGGTGACCGGTTGGAAACCGGGGCGACCGGCTGCCACCGGCTGACGTGTCGGCCGCTGATTGGTAGAAAATAAGCCCGCACTGTAGCTCGCGCTGGGAGCCTGGCGTGGCCGTTTTCTGGCGGCCGTGGTTCACCCGCGACTTGGATGCCCTGAAACGATGTGAATCTGTCCATCCTTTATATATAGTATCTATGATAGATCTGCTGCCTGCTGTGATGGTTGGCAGTTGATGGATAATCAATTAGCGTAGCAGCATCATGTTAGGTCAACTTCGGTAGTAATGGCACCAGCTGTTTCTGCAACTGATGGATGCACTCAGTCAGTCTGTCGTCTGTGGTGCGGTAGCCTCTTCGATCCATTCTCTTCTTGTTGCTCTAGCATTTAGCAGAGGCCGACAGTCCCTCTCCAAAACTGATTCAGCCGTGGTATCTAGACTAACTCAACGGCCGGCGCCGACTTGCGTTGCGTCTAGTAATACTTCTCCTTTGATTTGGGCTTTGGCTTGTTTCGAATAGAAACGATCCAAATAAGGTGCCGGCATACGGATGAATGGTGGACTGGTGGTGTGTCTAGTCCCCGGCGGAAACGGTCTTCATCAGCGGCGTCACGTACGGTTCCGTTACCTGTCGCTCTTGTGGCTGCCACCACCCAGCTGATGGCAGTTACCTTCTTCTTCTTCCATGCAGCTCTGTTCTGCTAATGGAGGCGTCACCTTTTTTTTTTCTCCGTGGAGAGTCAGAGTAGGTTACTGCGGACTTGGGCCTTGTATTGTTTCGATGTTATACAGTACCCACTAAAGTGTCCACCCTCCTTTCCCAGGATCAGCCCAACGTATCACTGACCAGCCAACGCGGAGAGGTCCATAATGCCTGGCCCACTTGTTTCATAATTTTTTTTTCGAGAATGACCTTTCCATTTTCTATTAGAACTTTTTTTTTTCTGCATCACAGTGTACCTCATTATAGAGTTTCCAAAAAGTTCGTCCTATCCCACAGAGAGGACACATCACAAAGATGCTAAGCTAGCCAGCAACTATAGTTAACGTCTACTTGTACATACTGATACGGCATGCATCATGCACGCACGCACTCCCCTTGAATCTCAATTTAATTTAATCCAGCTAGAACTAGAATGGTTGCTCGGTTTTCAGATTCTGCCATACATAAAACAACTCACACCAGTGCCTCTCATTGGCCAAATGCACGTAGCAGCATAGCTACAAATCGATCGTGCAATCAAAAAACTGTTAGATCAACTTAGCCTGCCGATCTTATCATCATTGATCGATGTATGACACCTGTTATCATATGAACCCCAAGTCTATCCATCTGAAGAAGATAAATAAGATTGTTGTAGTTAACATAACAGTTCAAAGGTTCCAGATCCTGCACTTTGCTACAAGAAAAGGTTATATACTATTGCTGCTGACCTCTGCATAGATAGTTACATATTATCAGTTTCGACATTTTCCATGGATTTCAGCTGGCTTAACTTGTTTTCTGACTGAAACCCAGTGCTAAGCATTTGACTTTGATATATCGGAGTAGTTGTCTAAGCTGTGTTGGCCAACCTGAAACAGATTCTGTAGCTACCAGATTCAGGTAGCTTGTGTTTATAATTACCTTGGGGGGGGGGGGGGATAATCGATCGATCAGGCTGTTGACTGCATCGATCTCACTGTACGTTTAATACCGGAACAATTAACTATGGAGGATATATGAACAGAGACGTACGCATGAAACATGATCAAAGTAGAGGCTGACGGTGATCCACTTGGGGTTCATATAGTCCTCTGATCGAGCAAGCCCACTGGTTGAAATGGCTAAAGATGATATGAATTACTGCATTGTTGTATAAATTTTTATCGAAAAAATTGTTGTATAAATGTCAATTCACGTACTCACGCCCATTGCTGAATTTCTCGAGAACCGATTTTTTCCCGACAGCATCTCAAGGACCAAGTTACCAATAAAGCCCGGCTATACATGGTCTGCTTCCTAGCGACGAATGGCGTTGGAAGATGCACGGGTCAGAGTAATGTCAATGACCATGGGGGGTGGTGATCGATGATGACATGATGATTTCCTTTTCGAACTAGATGATGACATGATGATCATATAGGTAGTATTCCTTAAGTAAAGCAGATCATGGAGAATTTCTCCGAGAATTATTATTTTCGATAATAGATAACACTTTCTGTCTCATAATATAAAAAGCTATTACAACCAATATACTCTTTACTCTTATACTGGGTGTAAGGACATCTTAAATTATTGGACGGATGGAGTATATCTATATCAATGTGACACCCAACACACTTGGTCTCAAGTACACATGAAACGATCAGAGGGGAAATTGATGGCGATCGACTAGGGTTCATTACGATTATCATGACACCGAGGTTAATTGCTTCGACCTGATCGCCGGATTTACCATCCATTGTTTTTTTCCTCTTTGTAATTTATCACACACGAGTGATGATTGAACATGACAGATGAAGGTATTTACCGGAAAAAAAATTCTGGTCAGTTGTCTCCGAGAAAAGCCGTGTAATAGTTCATTTTCCATCTCTTATAAAAAAATTCTCGCGTATTCCCTGTAATGATCCACTATTAAGAAGCAAACTACTAGCACATGACTTCCTGTACAAAAGAATATCCTTACAAGCTGGATCAGCGTGTAAATTAATGACCAATGGTTTAATTACACCACAACAAGTACAAGGCGAAGTGGGTAACTGTGATTGATTCCTACGTGAGAGAGCCACGTGATTTTTGATAGAGGAGGGTGCAACATCACCAAAATTGCAAGCATGAGAACTTGAACTCGGGTGGGTGGGAAGGCATCAGCCCCTCCCCACCACTAGGTCATGCCTTAGTCTGCAAGTGGGTAACTGTTAAACAAGTCAATGACAACTGCATCAAGTAAACAAAACTATCCTAAGCTAGGCGACAGAGCCACCACCTCTTACTCTACTCCTAATAATGCACCATTGGCTGCTTCTGAGTTCACATCGAGGCGTGTGGAGAACAGCTCCAAGAAATAACAATTATTACATAAAAAACAGCATCAAGAAGTTGACCCATCATTTGTCCGAAGAAATGGCAGCATATGAGGTTTCATTGCGTGTATATAAGCAGGGGATTAATTGAGCCAGATGTCAAGTTAACTGTGGTAGCAGCTAGGAGAGATGGAAATGGAGACAGAAAGGGAGACGATGGAGAGGGGCAAGTCAGAGCTGAGGATGGCCATGGAGGAGCTCAGCTTGCTCAGCACAAGAGATGGGGACGATCAGCAGCAAGAGCGGCAGGAGCAGAGGTCATCCACCATGGATCTTCTCTGTGTCTCCAAGCAGCTTCTCCATGTCCTTGGTTGGTTACTTGCTCAATATTCTTTAAGATGCAATATATCGTGCTGTTTGTTCCTTCTTTTGTTAAGGAGACGTGAAATCTTAAGAAGTTCGAGGCCGTTTTTTTTGCAGCGAGATTACGCTATTATGGTGTTCTAGAAAGAAAGAACCTTTTCTCTGTACATATATGTTTATTTGTCTTGCTGTAATTTTGAACGTTGCTTTTGGGAAGAATGTTTTCTCTCATGAAGCATGAGAGTGAAAATACCAAACCCCTGGAGTGGGTTTAAAGGAACAAATTCACTGAAATGAAACGGAGTAAAATTAACTTTGTCAGAACTGAATGTCAGAGCTACATTGTTTTGAAAATTCGTTTTCCATTTGTTCCTTTTTCTTATGTATCTGTAAAATCAAGTTGAACTGACAAATGCTTTCTTTTGCTATGAAAGATGAGATTGGACCAACATTACTAGTCTTGAGGCAGGACATTCAACAAAATATTCAGGTAATACATTTCTCTTTGGATTCAACAAATTAATTTATTCCATGTTTTGCTCCGCCGGAACTTATTCCCATGTTGCCCTGTCCGCATTCTGCATTGCATTTGTTCATGTAACTAAGAAATTGGGCATGGCGTATATGTGTACTATATTTGCAGAGATTACACGATCTTCACGCGAGAAACCCTTCAAAATATGCGAGCTTGACGGCAATTGTGACCGAAGAAGCAGAGGAAGGAGTCTCAAAGAAGATTAACAGTTGCACGAGGGCTATTATCTGGCTGTCTAGGTAGCTAATTTTAGGACTTTATTCTCATCTAACATATGTTCTTTTATGTATAACATATATGTATGTTCTGCTGCAACTTCCGTCTTCCAAATGTTCGTTCTCAAGTGTCGTTCGGTTTAGGTCAATGAATTTCTCATTACATTTGCTGGAGGGATTAATGAAGAACCCAGAGACAAGCCTGAAAGAGATTGTGGAAGAAGCATACCAGAGCACTCTGAAGCCATTCCATGGGTGGATTTCATCAGCTGCTTACAGGGTATGATCAGTTGGCATACTGGTGTTCTTTATCATTGAAACGAGGGGCAAAAGCTTTGCCCCGTATATTAATTAAGGAGATGATTGTGCAATCAGTGAACTATATTTGTTGTGTGTAGAAGTTATGATAAAGAACACTTGTTGGTTTGACTTGTATCCACTGACCTAATCTGTTGAGCATAGTTGCAAATTGTTAGGTAGCATTGGGTTTGATTCCAGAAAGAGAGATTTTCCTTCAGTTGTTGATGGGGAACTGCCAGGATCCTGAGGATTTTGCAGGAGATGTCATGATCTTTGTTTCCATTGTCCAGCCTCTGCTAGAGGAGACCAATACCATTTTGGTGAGATATATGCACGCTAGTTAGAAAGATTGGTTGCAATGCGGGAAAATATTAGGGTTTTCTGATGCAATAGGGCTGTTTTGTAGGTTAAGCACAAACTGGACAGGCTGAAATCGACCTGAAGCACAAGGATGTATTACATCAATCACCTGATGGTTGTACATAGATACTATTGTACTGCATAAGCTAATTCACATTTCTTTGTAAATTAAAATTAAGGACTTATTTTTTGTGGTTGGTTCTAGACCCCTTTTTCCATTTTAAAGATGTTACAAATGTATGCGTTGTATGCCTTCTTGTCCATTAGTTTCTGGTGGGGTAGGGTGTATCAGAGGAATAATCTATTTGGTACATGTATGTATGTATGTATGTATGTATGTATGTATGTATGTATGTATGTATGTATGTATGTTTCTTTTTCTCTTAGATAGTTCATCTCTCCAGCTCACCAATTTTATCGACTACCAAGTATGCAACTATTGTTTTCATTTTTAAAATCTGTAAAATTGGCAGCCTCATTTTTTAAAATCTAAACATTTTTAAAAGTTGAACGTTTTTTCAAAATATGAACAATTTTTTGAATCCGAACATTTTTAAAATTATGAACAGTTTTCAAATTTGATTTTTTTTTAAAATTGAACATTTTTAATCTGAATTTTTTTCAAAATCCGAGCAATTTTGAAAATATAAAAATAAATGAAAAGAAACAGAAAAGAAAACAAAGAAGAAAAAATATATAAGAAAAAGGGAAAAGTATAGAATCCATCCTGAAATGTCACACATTGAACACATTTCACCCTGAACTTTGAAACCAGATAATTTCAACCCTGAAATCTACCAAACCAGACAAATAACCCCCCGATAGTGGTTTTTTTTTCAATTTAGGTGGTTTTGGGCAAATTTGGTCTGTTTTGCTTGTTGACGTGGGGACTGAGAGATTTTTTTTAATAATATTATTTTTAATGGGTATTTCGGCCGGTAGCATGCGCGGATGCGAAATTTGAAAAGTAGTGCGCTGTCGTTCCCGAGCGGACCGAAAGCTGGGTTTCGACTCGCTCGAAGCCGAAAGTCTCCTGTCGGCAGGCTAGCCGACGAGAGCTTCATGCGCAGCACGGGCGGCAGGCGGGGTCCCACCACTTTCGGCGCTGAGGAAGCCGAAACTCGACTTTCGGCTCGGAGCGAGTCGAAAGCCAGCAGATAAGCATCTCCGCCCGCGCTCGCCCTCGACCGCGCTGTCTCCTCCTGCTCGCCACTTTCCTCTTCCTCAGTTCGTGATGTTCTTCCTCTCCACCGAATGAGCAGCCGATTCTGTCCAAAAAAAATTTGCTGCAAGTGATTAGATTGCTAAAAAAGCAGAGAGAAGTGCTGGGGCATCCAGGATCTGTTGATGGGTTAGGTTTTTTGGAGTCGTTTTGAGGGGTGGAGGTGGAGGATTGGGAGCAATGGTGGTCAAGAATGGTGGATAGTGGTGTTGTGAGCTGGTGTTTGAGAAGGTGGTGCTGTGGTGGAGCGGTGGAGGCGGTAGATTGAACCCGGAGAGCTGTGCCGACGGGATCCACACGCGTCAAGGGTAAACCCTAATTAGTCACTAGATAATTTATGTTTGGTGTAATAATAGTTTGTGAGTGGACGTAGCGTAAAATGATTTTGTTGGTGCATGCGTTAGCGTAAATTTATTTTGTTGGTGCATTCGTTGGTAGTACTGTCTGAATAATTAAGTTGGTGGATACGTTAATATTATTGTAGTATTATTTTGTTGATCAATGCATTAGTTGTAGTGTAGACATTTTACCGGTGGTCGTTACATTTTACGGTGGTAGTAATATTATATTTTGTGATCGGCATCTGATGATGCTATAAATTTGTTTAGGTCATGGAAGTGGTTGAAATTGTTGTGCACTATGGCGCCGGTAATGTCGGTGTAACCGAGTCAGGTGTTGATTTGAGTGAATTTGGGAATATGTCGATTCAGCTTACAGACCCAGTGAATTTGAGAATAGCTGCCATTCAGCAGTATTTCACGATAAATTTCGGGTTTGATCCTAATATCTGGACTGTTAAGATTCAGTCTGTATGGAGCAAATCCCGTACAAATATTTTTCGGGAGTTGTTGCCGCTTGATCGGACAAGTCAGTGGACATCTTGGCTAGCATCATGCAAACGCCGAGGTACACAACCTGAAATCCTGCTGGTATTTTATCTGAAAGAGAACAATTTGGAACACGGTGGCGGGGGTCCTGAGCATGGAGAGAGTAGTCAGTGTACTGGCTCAGAGAATGTTGATTTGTTTGGCTCCATGGAAGATATTTCTGATAATTATGAACCGGCACTTAGTAGTCAGTCGGCAGGACCTGCGCATGTAGGGGAGGCAGATGGGGATGAGTACGCAGGAACATTGCAGCAACAGATGTTGGACGAAGATGAGGATGGCCTTGCAGAAGATCTTGATTCTGATAATGAAAATGATGCTCATGATGAAGATGATGAAGAGGATGTTGACGATGTGCCTATTCCTGACTCTTGGAATGAGGACAAGTCGAACATGACAGTCGTGCAAGACGGAAACTCTTCGTCATGGGAGTATCACATGAATAATATTCAAGTCGGTGCTCAGTACAGCACAAAGCAGCAGCTTAGGGAAGCCGTGATTAAGTGGGCTTTGTCCACGCAAAGGGTTTTCCGCACTGAAGTCTCGAACAAAAATATTTGACTATGAGTTGTGTTGATATTAACTGTCCAGGAAGGGTGCATGGTCACTTACCGAAGTATGACGTGATGTGGGTGGTTTCAGGCTTCGAGCCGCACACTTGTGAAATATCGAAGACATTGAGTGACCATCCAAACCTGACTTCAACTCTCATTGCACGCCTCTTGTATGATGAGATAGTGCGGACAAAAGACATGGTGGCGAGAAACATCATCTCGACAGTTAAGGCTAGATGGAAAACAACCATTAAGTATGGGAAGGCATGGAGAGCAAAGCAGAAGGCTCTGGAGTGAGGTTTGGGACATTTTATGATGCATATGATAATGTTGTCCATCAAATTACCACATTGAGCGAGAGGAATCCTGGCACCCATGTAGCTTTGCAATATTTAAGATTCCCGAGGAGCCAAACTATTCTGTATTTTGCAGGATGTTCTTCTCGTTCGCAATATGCATCGAATCTTTCAAACATTGTCGTCCAGTGCTCTGCATCGATGGCACATTTCTCACAGGCAAGTACAAGGGACAGATACTGACCGCCATTGGTGTGGATGGTAACCAACAGATCGTTCCTATTGCCTTTGCCTTCGTAGAGTGAGAATTATGAGAGCTGGTTATTCTTTCTGAGGGAATTAAAAAAGGGGGTCGTGCAGGATCGGCCAAACGTGTGCATACTTCATGACAGACATCCAGGTATGTTGAAGGCAATCAAGGCACTACAGCAGCCTGCTGGGGACGAACCTGAACCATGGACTGACTGCAGAGCCGATGGTGTATGCGTCATCTCGCTGCAATTTTTACTCATGTTTTAAGAGTAAGCGGCTGATGAATCTGTTCAAAAGACTCTGCAATATGAATCAGGAAAGGAAGTACAATTTTCTGTGGGAAATACTCACTGAATTCACGAACAAACAAGTGAAGGAAAGAAGAGCTGCACAGGCAACAGCGATCGCTGCGCAGGTGAGAGCTGCACAGGCTTCGCAGGCGTCTGCATCACAAACAGACGAAGGGGATCCTGTTGGATTGTGTGACTTGCCTGGAATTGACCCACCGGGAACGAAGAGAAAGAAAGGAAACCGAATACGGAATTTTGTAGAGTGGATAGAAAAAGAGCCTCCCGTGAAATGGTCTTTGTTGCACGATACAAATGGAGCACGATATGGCATCATGACAACCAACCTTGCTGAGGTATATAACTTCGTACTCAGAGGTAACAGGGGTTTGCCACTTACAGCACTTGTGGAGGGAATTATGCACGGAACAATGACATATTTCAGAGATAGACGTCAAGAAGCTGTCGAACATATTGAACGTTACCCCAACACACCATATTGCAGAAGATCAGGCTGTACATGGAGAGAAAGACAAAGAAGGCACGTTTGCATGGCGTCATTAGGATTGGTAACGAAGAAGCCAGGTATGAGGTGCGCTTACCTACTGCGAGATTTGGTGCTGCTAATGAGATGAGAACCCACGAGGTTAAAATTACTGACGAAGCACCGCCATCTTGTGAGTGTACATGCAACAAGCCGAGGCTACTTCACCTCCCTTGCTCTCATGTGTTGGCAGTCTGTGGGCAGATGGGTTTGAACCCGTACTATTTCGTGTCACCGTATTACAGGAAGGAGGCAGTGGTGCATACCTGGACCGGGGAGATGGCAGGATATAGAGTTGTCGGTAACTTCAACAAGGTTGATCCTGCAAAGCGAATGTACATTCCTCATCCGGCGACCAAAAGGACAACTAGAGGGAGACGACAGTCACTGCGCATCCGGAATGATATGGACGAGTCTGAAGCAGGTGGAAGCACTCGACAATGCTTGCTTTGCACTCAGTTCGGCCATAGGGAGAAGAATTGTCCTAAATACGACCAAGGAGCCGGTCCTTCGAACCAACGAGGGAGAGCTGTTCCTGCACGCGGTCAAGGCAACAGAGGAAGACGAGGGCGTGCACAACGTGGCTAGCACGTGGTTTTTATTTGTAATATGTAATATGTCGTGAAGACTATGTTTTTATTTGTATGTGTCATCACTATGTTCAAATATGTAATAAATCGTGAAGACTATGTTTTTATTTGTACGTGTCATAACTATGTTCGAATATGTAATAAATCGTGAAGACTATGTTTTTATGTGTCTTGCCGTTTACTTTGCAATTTATTATGAAGTACTTAATTAATCTATACTATGCAGATGGCTGGACGTGACTTGCTTGACGACACGATTGATGCCAAGCATCGGGCTAGGATTTGGGAGTCTGGTACACAACCACCAGTGTTGCGTACTCGGACTCCAGGAGCTAATTGGGCGCTGCACCCCGCTTGGGTTGATCGGTACGTGAAACCTTATGTTCAATTATAAGCATCACTAGTACGCTAAAAATTGTTGACAGACTCGGGTCTTCTGTATGCAGGCTGGCTTGGTCTGGTCTGTTACCACTTGCTCGTCTAGTTGAGATGAGTCCAGAGCTGTCGGTTGTGATTCAGCCAGAGGCTGACGGACAGGAGCCCCAGCGCCTCCACCGTAGTGCTAGTAGTCGTGTCGGCGTGGACAAGTCATTGGTGAGCTGCTTAGTTGATCGGTGGAGGCCCGAGACCCACACGTTCCACTTTCCGTGGGGGGAGATGGCACCTACTCTTCAGGATGTGTCATACTTGTTGGGACTTCCTTTGTCGGGCGAGGTGATTGGACCGACGGACTCTCCAGTCGGTTGGCGTGACGCCATGCAGGCACGGTTCGCAGGCGTGCATCCGGAGAATCCAGAGTTGGTGTACAGTTCTCATGGTGTGAGACAGGCATGGCTGAACAATTTTCAGGTAAACCCATCGTTATTTTTAATGTTTAGTCTTTATCGATCGGTACGTCAATACTAACTAAAATTCTTATTCATTGCAGATTAAGTTTAGGGTACCCTGAGATGGCTTTGAGTCAGCCGCAGATTACTAGAAGTCTGGAGGCCTATCTACTGTGGCTATTTGGCAAGGTGATGTTCACTGAGACTCACCAGGACACAATTACTGCACGCTGGATACCTGTGGCGCACGAGATTGCAGAGGCGCAGAGGGAGGAGGACATTGTGCCCCGGAGTTTCGGGTCTGCACTCTTAGCCGCTACTTACAGAGCGATGTGCAACGCGTGCGTGAAGAGCGAGAGGACATCTTCACTACTTGGATGTCCACTTTTTCTGCACCTTTGGTCTTGGGAGAGGTTCCCTGTTGGTAGACCTGACGTGGATGCGCACATCCCCTGGGACTACACACTCATGGAGCATAACCTAGCCGAAGCGCCTACGTTTGGCAGCACATGGGCACAGCGAGAGGTAAACATTTACATCATTTAGTTGTGTTCGCTCGACTTACTTTGTTATTTTACGGTCAACTAACTAGTTTGTTTATGTACAGAGAAGATTCAGGGGAGTCCAAGTCAGGAATTGTTATAGAGCATTCACTGAGTGGTTCGATGCGCTTCAGGACCACCAGGTTATATGGGAGCCATACGGGGATGTCGCAAGGCAGAGTAGATTCCCCGCGGGCTTTCTGACCTGTGCACGAGAGATCGGAGGTACTGGTTGACTACAGCTCGTATTGTGTTCGACGTCTCGGTGGAGCAGATGGCACAACATCGGATCATGAGACAGTTTGGAGGACGGCAGTTGCCGGTGCCTCCTACTCGACCTCAGCTCCCTTCCCACGTGCACAGGTAACTCTTCTAGATGAAACTATTTTTTCTATTTTGTGTACGCATCCAGTTGTTTTTAATTGCTCTACACGTATATATGCTACAGGTTAAGTCGTCAAGGAGACAGACCACTTGCAACTTGGCTACAGAAGCTCCAACCGTACATGGTAGAATGGGCGACTGCGACCGCGATTGAAAATCTATGGCTGGACAATGAGGCGTTTGTGCTGCTGATTTTGATCAGTACCTCCAGACATACAGACAATCCACTCGCACACGGTTACTTCCGACGCTACAGCCTGATCAGATGCAGCCAGCTAGTGTGATCGACATGTACCCACTACACGGTATTGGGGGGCCGCGGTACTCTGCGGTACGTACTAAATTTATGTGCCTCCATTGCATAATCTATGCCTTCATACAAATTTCTAACATTTTTTCCTTACTAAACAGGCTGAGCAGATAGCAGAGATTCAGCGTGATGTGAGTAGTACAACCCGCCACCTGAGTGTGGCCATGGTTCAGACGACTAGAGGAAAGCTACGACGTGTGTACAGTCTGCTTACCTGTTCCGGTGTTGCCGATGTTGTGCCACGCCAGCCAGCTCCGCGTCCTCCGCGCCACTCTACACCCACTCCGGATGCACAGGTATCACCTTCCCAACAGTACACACATCGGCACGACCCGAGACCTCGTTTTACACCTCCTCAGCCTAGGAGCACACGACCTACGTTCGAGGTCGGTTCATCATCTCACCAGCCGGAGCATTTCGAGCCGGGTCCTTCTCAGCCAGTTCCTTCCCAGCCGGGTACTTCGTCGTGGGTCATGCCCCCTCATATGATGATGCAGCAGCCTGGTATGCATCAGTGGGGCATGCCACGTGATCAAGGTTTCGGGCAACACCCTAGTATGTACGGTCAACCGTCTTATGCAGAGATGATTTGGAGCGGGGTTGCACCGCCTATGACTCAGCCAATGCTCCATCTCGGTTAGTATGTTTTATTTTTTCCACATATTACTCTTGTTCATCAACATCACATACTAACATACTATCATCTGCAGGTGGAGGTGGTTCGGCATACAACTCTCCACGATTTGACCAGGAGAATCCGATGTACTGTACGCCACCGCCCGTCACACAGCCTACGCAGGACGAGGACGAGGAGGCCGCTGCAAGGTCGTGGGACGCAGCCGCGACAGGATGACGTGGACTTGACAGTGCCTCGTCAATTGAGGTTACCTCACAGGTACGGCAGATCAACGCCCGTCCAGCCCCCTCCTCGTCAGGCTCGGCCACGCAGGGGTCAGTGATATATTTGGGACATATTCGTACTTAGGTGTATGAGACATATCCGTATATCTATTTCTATTTATGTTCTTCTGTACGAGACATATTATTATCTATGTACGAGACATATTATTATCTATGTACGAGACATATTATAATTGATACGAAACATCCCACATTGAATCGATAAATTAATTTAACATACAACTAGAGATCTACGTTACAACTTCACTAGTTCTAAATACTGGATAGAACAAATTAAGGTACAACTTCAAATTACGATACAACACAAGTAAAAAAAAGACTCTACCTATCTCCCATCGATGCAGCCTGCACCATCCGCCGGTTGCCACCCTTGCCCTTTGACGAAGATTCTGCCTTCTTGCCTTTGCCCTTGGACGAAGCTTCAGCCTTCTTGCCATTACCCTTGCTCGATGCTTCAGCCTTCTTCTCCTTGCCCTTGCTCAGTGCTTCAACCCTCCTTTCCTTTGACGACGGCATGAAATCGTCGTCATCATCGCTGTCAACTACCCAGAGACAGGAACTACCGTAAAATTGACGGTCAGCTTCAGTTCGGTGGAACGGACTATTCGTAACTTTCCTGTCAAACTTATCTGCAAGCCTGAGCATTTCAGCACGAATTTGGAGCGGGGTCCTATACGGAAACCCATCGCGGCATAGCTTCGCCCCAAGCAAAGCGAGATGACTCTCAGTGTGCAAAATTTCTTCAAATGAAACTACCCTCCCATCTACCTTCAAATTGCTCGAAAGCCTGGCGAGATGCTCGGATGCGGTATTGTGAAACCCGGACACACACTTCTCGCAAGGACCAATACACACCATGCTTGCGCTCAAGTGAGTATCATGCCTACCTTCGACTGGGTTTTATAGAACAACCGGTGGCGAGAAGAAATTGGACGGTGCCGGCATTTGGCGGGAAACGGTGGCGGGAACAATAGCGGGAAATTATTGGGCGGGAAACGGTGGCGCGAAGAAATTGTGCGGGAAAAGGTGGCGGGAAGAAATTTGGCATAAGACGGTGGCGGGAAAAACCAGAGAAGGAAGAAGAGAAGAAAAGGGAGAAGAGAGGAGGCGTCGACGTGCCGCTAGCTTTCGGCCCCCTCCAGGCCGAAAGTTGCTTTCGGCCCGCTCCGCGCCGATAGTCGCGGGCCCGCCTGCCGCGCGCGCAGAGCTGCATGCCGCTGTCGTCACCGACACTCTAGTTTCGGCCTCCTCCAAGCCGAAAGTCACCTTTCGGCCCGCTCCGGGCCGACGGCGCCCTATTTTTCAAATAACAGCACCGCGCGTGCTATTAAGCAAAATTACTATTAAAAATAATATTATTTTAAAAAAATTCTCTGGGGACTGACGTGACGAATCCGTTACTTTTGCTTATAGACTCCACCCGGCAGCCTCTCTCTCTCTGTTGTAAAATTCCCGTCACCGTCGCCGTCGCCGATCGCGGTGGTCGTCGCTGTCTCCGGTCGCCGTGGTCGTCGCCGGTCGCCGTGGTCGTCGTCGTCGTCGCCGGTGTACGCGCCAAACCTTCTCCTTGGGGGCAGGGGAGGAACATGAGCCGCGGCGTCTTGGTCTGTGGGGAATGGAGGTCGTTGTAACAGATGGTGAGAGAGAACTGGATCCAATATGAAAGTAGCAGCAACATCAAGCCAGCTAAACGCTAGAGCATCTAGACAAAAATTCAATCACTGGACTAGTACACGAGCTCCTGATTCGTGGGATTTGGCCACCGGGGAGGCATGGAGCAAGCACTGGCGGCTGGCGCGAGGCCTGGAGTAGGACCTTGGATGTGCGGAGGATTTCGCCATGGAGCGGAGCGGAGAAATTACTGGCGGCTCGCTGGGCGACCAAGGATTTCGCCATGATCTGCGCAGCACGGGGGAGATCCTTGGTGGGAGCTCGCTGTGGAAGGTAGCCGGGGCGGCGCGCGGTTGGTGGTCGCTGGGGGCCCGCACGGTCGGAGGCCGGCGGACGGCAAGGAGAGACTGCTCGATCTTGGAAGGCCGGCGGGCACGGAGACGAGGCGCGTGGCGGCGACGCGCGGAGAGAGGGCTGCGCTAACGACCAGACTCGGCAGTGCGGCCGGCCTACATGCGGCAAGGCCTCGCCGGAGCTGCTGGCAGCCGCCGCCGTCCACCCGTTGACCGAGGCGGCTGTGAGGGGAAAAAAGAAGGAAGAGGAAACGGGCGGGAGGTAGGAGATGGACAGCTTTTTTTTAGGGGAGGGAGATGGACAGCTGGCGCCACGTAATGGCCACATCATCACCACATCATTACACAAAACCGCCCAAATCGTCCAAAACCACCTTAGGGAGTGATTTAGACGGTTTTGTACATTTCAGGGTTGAAATCATCCGGTTTCAAAGTTTAGGGTGAAATGTGTCCAATGTGTGACATGTCAGGATGAATTCTATATTTTGGGCTGAAATGTTGGAGGCCTTGCGTGAAGTTAACCATTGAGCGTTTCCCCGCAAGTGTTAGGAGTTAACCATTGAGCGTTTCCCCGCAAGTGTTAGGCTCAAATGTTGAAGGCCTTCATAGAAGTTGACCATTGAGCTTCCATTTCCAGTTACTCGGGCATCCAAACACGAGGATGAATTGCACGTAAGGCTTTCTTTTGTTTCTAAATTTTTTGTGGAGATTAATAGGGATAATCCCCATAGGGATTGGGTGAAACCCCAAGTTTCACTCAATCTTATCAAATTTCAATCCCCAATCCACTGGTGTCGGCTTCCAGCTGCGAAAAGCTGCTCTAAAAGCCCAAACAAATAAGGCCTTCATCTTTCCCGATTCTAATTCCTGATGCCCAAGCCTTATTTTTGATTTCCAAACGGGAGTAGGGTTGTAAGCTTTGCCATATTCCCGCTTATTACGTCAAAACAAAGACCTTAGCCGCCAGCATTTTAGATGCTAGTATTGGTGCTACTAGCACATTTACCTCAGTTACAATTAATTAGTACCCGAACAGTAATGCTTTCTCCTATGTACTGTTATTATTATTCCATGCTTTCTCTTAGAAGAAAGTATATATTCGGAATATTAACAAGCACATGATACTGGCTGAATCATCTGCAGGCTGTACTACTATGAATAGTCGCAGTATCTTTGAAACAGAGTAGACTAGTTGAGCTCATTCTTCTTCCGTGGTGTCCAATCCACACATACTTCCTCCGTTCCAATTTAATTGACTTGCTATCCACCAAATGTAGATGTATCTAGACATGTAACGGAGGGAGTAATTCTCAATGTTCCTGTTGTTGTACTTATACACTGTGGACGTGTGATTGGTTCTTCGCCTCACTAGTCTTGGATCGTGTGGTCGTCGTCACGGCTCAGACAAACAGAGCCACAGCCATGTCCATTGCCCTGCATGCAGAAAGAAGGCATGATGATACGAGATGCTCAATACTAGACCTATGCTGTGGTAGTAGATAGGCCTGCAGATTCAAAGGCAGGATTCTTGGGTCCAAGAGCATGCAGTTGCTATAGTTGGTAGACCTGCAATGTATGCAGTTTCGAGCAGGGCAGCTGCAGCTGATCAGGCTAAAAAAGCTGAGCCATTTGCATGGTTAACCACTTGAGTTTGATCAGATGGATTCAGGGATGTGCACTTTGGCCTTGGGAAGCTAAATACCCCCTAGTACCTTTGGTTTCTCTGCATGTTGGATCTTGCTAGTAGCATTTCAGTCATTTCACTGCATCACATCTCCAATTCTGAAGATGATGCCCATTGACATCATCATGCTTGTCATGTTTCATGTGATCCATCAGCACTGAAGTAGATGCACCATGTGTCGTTGGTCTTTGATTGTCAGTTTGATGGGTTGAGGAAACTCATGACATGTGGTTACGGAGGGAGTTGCAAATTCTGTCGTGGCCATTGACTAGAGCTTCTAGTACTAGCGTAGTACTACTGATCTTTGAATCGAAAAGCCATGCATATGCACGAGAGGCAAAGAAAGCGCATGCAGTCACAGGCTTCCTTTTTTCCTTTGCTGCATCAGAGTAGCTTTTTGTTGCTTTGGCGCACTCTGATGCAGCAGAATTGAAGGGTGGTATTCACTGCATTCGATTCAGTGCCCGGCCCGGACCCTTGATCAGATCATCTGCGATCCTGCATCATAGATCATCAGATCCCCATACCCATACATGGCTATCACGATCCTGAGCGCCACAGCCGTTTCCTTCCTCCTACATATCTTTTTTCTAACTGCAATGCAGTGCTTAGTTATTATTACTACTATCTTTAGTATACCTGTATCTCTTTCTCTCCCTCTCTCTCTACATGTCTTTACAATACACCTCTCTCTCTCTCTCTCTCTCTCTCTCTCTCTCTCTCTCTCCTGTCTGCCATGATCAATTATGTCTTTCTCACTCATAGTACTGCATGCATGCTGCCGCAAGATGAAGATGAGAAGGCTATAACTAGCTGCCTTGGGACTAGCAACCATCAGCAGCAGCAGCAGCAGAGTACCCTTTGCTGAACAAGGGAAAAGAGTCCTTCTGAAAGTACACTGCGTCCTACTGCTGCTGCTCGGTAGGCCACGCTTAGGAGTATATATGTTCTCTTCAGCATACTATACTTGCACTGCTATTATGCTATGCGAATTAATTATGCATTGTCTAAAAAAAGTACTCCCCTCTGTGCCAAATTAGTTGACGCAGATTTGTTTAGATACAGATGTATCTACGGACTAAAATACGTCTAGTCATTTGTACTTGACAATTGTCATCAACTAATTCGGGACAGAGCGAGTATAAAAGATTGTTGAGCTCATGTCACTCAAGCCTACCATCAAGCCTTTTTCCATATAAAAGAACCTAGTGCTAAAGAGACTTATCCGGTTAAGGTTCGATCATCTGTTGGTTTTATCTTGCTTTGGAAAATTTTGGATTGATTGCTTTGTCTGGGTTCTCCTGCCCACAACCCAAACCATAAACCATGTCATGGTATAAAAAAACCTCACTACATGTCATACCTACAAAAGTGGGCTGAAGTAGTTTTAACTAATTTTTTAGTATAAGACATGTCCTTTTGTTGTTACCTGCCAATGCACCGTTAAACAAAGCTGATGGAATATTGCTTTTTCTTTTCTCCCCAAAAAACAAATGCCTTGTGTCTTGATAGATTGATATAAAAAAGAGTTTGTACAAAAGGCCCCAAAAGGACAATACCACAGTTATAACGTGACAGCCTACACGCAATTCCATATTGCTTTACTTCTACACTTTCAACTTAGAATACCATGCAATTCCATAAATCATATTATACCTTTTATCTACACAACTTGTGTTTATGGATAGCTCAAGGGACATTTATATATTACACATGACTTTGGGTATAAGCTAAGTAAATATAATGCAATACACATTCGTAGACCAATACTACTAATTTTTAACACCCACTCCCCCCCTCCCTCCCTCAAATGCAAAACATATGCAATAATAAGTGTAACACCAAACTACGCATCTTTAGAGTGTCGTTGTAGCCAGTGGCGGAGCTAGAGGATATATCACCAGGGTGCCTACCGGTGCACCAAGAGGATAAAATTATGTTTTTGGGGGTGCATACATGGTGAAAATTGCAATATTACAAAGAAATTATTTTCTACCAGGTGTCCTGTGCACCCGACTGGCTACATGTAGCTCCGCCGGTGGCTGTAGCATGACGAGTCTTCAAAACATGTGTAGTCAAACCAAAGAATCGATCGAAGATGACCAACAAAGACCGAGAGAAAACCCGATCGTGTCACAAAGATCATAGTACAAGAAACAAATGGCAAAAGAAGCTCGAGGCAAGAGAATGTGTGTAGATCAATGGCAATGTAAAATGAAGATGGCGTATCGAGGAAGACACCGCATCAGTAGAAGATGGATTGTCAAAAGAAGAATTCTAACGATGAAAGAAGCTTGACGGAAAAAAAACTAGGTGTAAATGGACAATACAAAGAGGTCACAAGAATTCTATAGAATGGACCAGTACTGGTAAGAGGCTGACAAATAAAGGAAAAATCGATAGAGATCACGAGTTGTGATGTGCGGTGGAAGAAACCCTAAACCCGGGAATTTCGTGAATCTAATCTAATCTACGGAACCAATCAGATCTTTGACCTTGACTGAGTGGCATACCGGGGGTCGGGGGATGAGATTAATTCGGGGGACGGCAGGCGGCAGAAGCGGTGGACAAACCCTAGGGTGAGGAACAAAACTGCTCTAATACCATGTTATGAACACAACATGTGTTTAGTGATAGCTCAATGGACATATATATTACGTGACTTGGGGTATACGAAAAGTAAATCTAGTCTAACACAGACTCCTATATCAATACTAATACTTCTTAACAATACAAGCACGAATGAACGCTACACACCTTGTCAGTTGAGAGGCACCCCTAGTTTAACTCATGAAAATATAACATGTGAATCTGCAAAATTTTATCTAGAGTGGCCTATACTTAATTGTTCCCTTAGTTAGCCCTATTTTTCATATATATTTTCTTAAAGCTTCAAAATACCTCGATTCTGTGTACTAGTGTCATAGTGTGTAATCCTGCGCTTACGCATGCATGACTTTCTGTGTGCAATTTCACACCTCTCTTCACCTTTCGGCAAGGGAGGGAGGCCAGCCGGCTACCTAGGTATGGACCCTAGATATGTGTATGTGTGCGTAGAGAGAACATGCTAAATTCCTGTCAAGTCTCTCTCCATGATGGCCTTATCTCATCACCTCTTTTATTTAGTAGTATCATCTCATGCAGGTCAATTGTATTCATCGTCGCTGCGTGACTTGAATTGTCCACATATATCGATCATCTTGCAGCCTTTGCCAAAGTCGATCGTGTGCGTTTGCCCGATCAGTACTAGTGACCAAATCTCCTCTCTCATCTTGCAGCCTTTGCCTACCTTACCTACCATGTACTCCTGCTGCTATACATGTGCATATACATAACCTGTCTGTACGCATGCTATATGATAAATGTGTATACAAAGTTTCTTTTTTCTTTTGAATTGCTCACTGGAATTACTGCATCTTCAATAACAGCAGCTCAAACTTGAATACCATCATCAGAAAGACAGGAGATGATCTGGAGCTGTGGGCAGCGGCGAGAAGAAGAGTGGGAGAGGGAGAGGGAGAGGAGTAGGCCTTTTTCCTTTCCGGATGGCATGGCCATGTGTAATACCCTGTAATTAAACTCTATTTCTGATCTTAATGCGATGACTGCAATCTTTGGTTGCCAGTTCTTAAAAAAAAGAATTACTGCATGCGCGTGGAGAGAAGGCAGATGAAAGACAAGGTGCATGCGTGATTTGTTTCTGATCGTGTCTGCCCTAATTGCAAGCTACTGTCATGCAGGCCTAGCATGCATGCAACAAATATGCTTTGTGATGACAAACTTTGGAGGTTTCCTTTGTGGGCGCAGCTTTAGTAACATTCCTCTATTCTTGTTACAGATCATATATATATCAGTAACTTCTACTTCTTGTCTGCTTGTTATAAGGTAGCACCTTGGACTTAGAGATTTTTCAATGGAGCCCTAAGAACTGGAACGGAGGGAGTAATTCAAGGTTTGAGTCCATCTGGTGTAATTAAATAATTTAGCTTGCAAAGCAGCATGCATGTTGACCTATGGAAAGTTCTTGCACACACATAATGCATCCGCTAGTGCTGCTTTTACCTTGTGTTTGGGCCAAACAAGAAGAGAGCAGCAAGTGGCATGTGTAGGGCGAGTTGGTTGGCAAGGGATACATCCATGGCAGGAGCTAGGGGGAGAAGACAAACTTAATTGGGATATGCATCTGTATGTTAGCGGCAACCAACTTGATGATATCTTCTCAAAGCTTTACCCTCTCCCAGAGAAATATATATCATATATTATCCTCTGTCCTGGTAGTAAACTGTCTTGCTGCTTCCCATCTATATATGTATATTAGTTTATTTATGTCATGTGCAGAGATATCCACCAAATCTGAGGCAGCAGCTCATGTATACATAGACATACGTATACACAATCTAGCCAGACATATAATACTACATGCTGGGTGCCATGTGATGCCTTAACTTGGTATTGTTTCCTAGATTCCAACTTGCAATGAAATGCAGGCAGCACTGATTGTTCTATAATATATATCAACAAGACGGAAAATAAATCCAGCATCTTTGTACACAATATATGGATCATGTTTCAATTTGGGCATAACTCTCTGTATGCATGTCTAGCTAGGTATGGACATGTAGCAACGTTGTCGCCATTTATACTACCGATCCAAAATTGAAGGAACCTATTAATTTGATGGCCATAAATATATAGAGTCATTCAGATCCAGCTTTTTATTAAGATGAAACTGATAAAGTTCACAGAAAAAGCTGGAAAAGTAGGCAACTAGCAAGGGTTCCACCAAGCTAATTACTAAGTATATCAAAGCTGAGCAAAACGGCGGCCTCTCCGCGCTCCACAACTGTAGCAACTACAGTAGGAACTGTAGAAATGAACAGTGTTCTACAGTTCCTCGATCCCGGCCGTCGATCGGCGAACGGACGGTCCGCAGCAGACGTCCGTGACGGCTTTGCAAAAAGGCCCCTCCCTAAACGAGAAAACAACCCGCAGTCCACGAAAACGCGAGGAGAGGGGTCTATTCGAAAATTGCAAAAACGTGACGGACTAATTTGCAAAACTGACCTCACAGCCTTACCCTTATCCTCGCGCACTCTCTTCTCTCCCCTCGCTCTCGCTCCCACGCCGCTGGTCGCCGCCGCCGTCGCCTCTTCATTACAGCGAGGTCCGGCCACCTCCGCCGCCGTGCTGTGGCGCAAACGACGCGCCACGCACTCCTCTGCCTCCCTACCCCGGCGATTTGCCTTCCCTCGCCGGCTGCGGCCGACGAGCGGCCAAGGACGCCAGCAAGGACGACGGGGAACGAGCAGCCCCACCGGTTCTCTCGCCCGCCGTCGGCCGGCGCTCCCCGCCTCCCCGGCCCTCCGCGCGGTCTCCACCGTTCCCGCCGGGGCGTCGTCGGCCGGTGCGCGTCGGTGCTGCTTCGCGCGGTCCAGGGACAGGACACCACCATCCAAGGTATACGCGACAGCTTGACTCGATCGTTTCCCAGCTCGCCAAATCGCATGTATTCTTGATCTGTGCTCTATCGTGAGATTTGGATGGCGAAAATACAGGCCGCCGTCCGCACCGTCCTCCTTCATCTTCTTTTCTTTCCCTTTCCCCGTTTGTTCGAAAGAGCAGGAGCTAGGATTTTCGATTTCAGGTTCTAATCACACGGCAGAGCCACACCTTCGGTCAAGTGCTTGCAGCGTGTGCTTTCTTTCTCTGTTTCCTTTGCCTGTCGTCCCTATAAATTTCATTCGCAGATCTGTATTTTATGCTTTTCCTAAACCTTCTGTTTCTGTTTCAGTAAATCCCATTTACCTGTTCCTACCTCTTAATGATTTGCCTATTCTCTCTGATTTTCACAGCAGGAATGCAGACTGATTTGCAAAAAAATTGTCTGCCCGAGGGCCATGATGGAAGGTCACAGTACGCCTCACATGGATTTGGGAGAGCATGAACAGAGATAAGGAAATGTACGAGCTGGTCTTCTTTTCATTGACCGGCAGGTATGTACCATTAGTTGGCACAGCAGAATGCCTATCTATTCCCAAACGTTTACATCATGCTTATCAACAATATATAGATGTGTGCTTTGCCTTTACTTAGCTATACTTTGCTACAATTGTTGGCAGCTGATAATATTGATTCATTCGTTTCCACACAAAGAAGAACTGACGCATACATCAATGAACATCTGTGTTTTTAGGAAACATGCAGTATAGAACAATGTTGTTGCTGGATTATTAAGATGTTTTCTGTATGTGTCCTCTTATAATAGCCTTCTAATTGCTCTTTTCTTGAGCCTACAAGGCAACTTGCCTCTTTTTAAATGGTGCAAGAATCTGAACAATGGCCTACCAGGTAGGATTATCTGACGTTTCCATCACTTGGCTGCCACTGCCGTACTCTTAAAGTTTCATTTAGCTAGATAAATAAAATTGTATTTGAAATTATTTTGTAACCAGGTTTGGTTCATGTTCATTGTGCCAAATAACATTCATGAATTCCTTACAGTATAGTACCATCATAGAAAAAAGGTTGGTCTTTCAGTATGTATATATAATGGCGACATGTATGTCACAGAATGCTAGCCACCTACCCAGTACCCACAAATAGAAACACTGAAATACAGATTTCTAAACTAAATGATCCCTGATTTTAAGTTTCACACCATCTAGCTTATCTATAATAAAGGATCAGTAAGCTTTTAAATCTTTTACACGATTACGCTAGCTAGATCAATAGATACATCTTGCATCTCGATGTCTTGTGTGTTCAGTTTCTTAAATCTTCTCATGATATTTTACTTTAATAATGTCACCATATGAATCTGTATACATAATGTTTGTAAAGGCCTTGCTTTTATTTTCTTCCCTGGGTATATATTCCTAGATTTGTGTTGGTCTTATTTTCCTACGTATGGGTGGAAACATTATCACCAATTGGAATGCAATGAGTTTCATTTTCATCGCAAGAGAGCGGCAATTCAAGTAGAAGCTAGCAGCTACATACTCTTGGTCGGCAATGCGGGTTTTTCTTGCATAATTAAGTAATCCACTAATCCCCACACTAAGAGAACAAGCATTAACACCCTACCCCAATCCACCGCAATAAGCCTCCCGCACGACGCTAATTGTGTAACTAAGAAAGCAAATCGCTTTGTACTCTTTCCCCTTATCTTCTCTTGCCTGTTCCTCCATAAGCACTTCAGATTTGGTCGTCTTTTTTTCCTGTATGCAGTATATCATAAACCGCTTAATCATTGCTTAACTATCTCTCATGTCTGCCTCTTGTGTGCAGGACGTTGCTTCAATTCATCAGTTGTTGCTTCACGTTTTGCTTGGTGAGAGGTGGTTTTCTGTCGTCCGTTTCCTTTGGGCGATTTTGCTTCCACTTTCGCACGCGCTGTCTTTGTGATCCTTGGTAGGGTTCTGTTGCTCACAACACACTAAGATGTTAGTGCTGATTTGGCAGGAGATGCTGACAAGCTTGGTTTGGTTAGACATGCTTACAAGCTTCGTATCCCTAATGCATTTTTGGTCAACATTTGCTAGGTACCAAAAAGAATCTCCCTCTTCCTTTTTTTTTATTGGTGTCTTCCAACTTGATTTGTTTCTTCTTTGATAACCTAATTGTTTTTGGGCTATGGACTTGCAGGAACTATATACATCTTTTGTTTTCTTGCACCATGCGTGGTATATTTCTATCTAATACCATTTACTGTGGTTGCCTAATTATTTTCATAACCATATTGTTAGTAAGCATTACAATTAAACGAATTTGTTTCATAAATATCCATATACTTAACTTTTGCTGACTCTGGACTCCTAAGTATATAGATTTACCATATTTGTGGGACAAATATTTGAATACAAGTTTTGTATACTCCCTTCTTTTCATCTGATTATGCTATCAAAATAATGAGTAAAAGAATAGTTATGTGATGTCTAGATGGTCAAAAGCTTTTCGTTTGGTACTTTTTTAGTTACATCTCTTTAATGGACGTCAGCTACTGTAACGTGAAAATGTTTAGAATAACTCATTAGCTTTCTTGCGATCAACGTGATAATATTAGCGTTGTTTTATGTCAGGGGTGATTTTGACTGCTCGCAAGTATGTGTACCTCCTCCTAGCATGTTATTAAATATATTTGTTGCAAGACTGTAACAGATCTATTTGCTTGGTTTCGGATGCTCAATATCTTTACCTCAGTTTGGCTAATTTACCTGCTTTGTTATTGTTCCTTCTAAGATCGTTTATTTACATATATTGACAGGTTGGAGCTATAGGCTGCCAGTCTTGCCGTTGTTGTTTCTGTCACTACCATCGGTGATGATGTCCATCTGAGGGCAACCAAAACAGGAGTGGGCTCATGGTTCTAAATTTTATGATCCGTTAAGCTGCTCGGTAATATGTGAAGTTCAGTTTCTTTTTGTGTCAAAACAAACCCCGAACTGCGGTTCTCTATAAATGTCAAGTAATGGGGTAGATAAATGTCAAGTAATTGGATTTAGGTCCATAATGAAATGATTAAGGACATAAGTTAGGAGCTACACATCCTGGATAATGTTAGGTTTGTTGTACAACATTGCACCATAACTTGATCTTTAGCTTCCCAAAAATTTCATTCATGCGAATATCTTATTAAGCTACAGTAATCTTGAAAGTGGATAGAAATATACACAAGAAACTGAATAAATTATATTGACTCCAAGAAAAGGTATGCCCTAAATAGATTTCGAGTAATTAAAGGTCGTTCATTACCATGTACATTAATACAGTCTTTAATCATTTAGGCACCAATAATCCAAACTGCAAAATTATTTCAGTATGTATGTCCAATCTGCAACAGTATGCATATGTACTCCGTGTTCATACTGAGCAGCACAGTTCTTCAATCAACCTCTTAGAAACCTGGTGTTTTAGCACATACTTTATCAGCAGTTCTTTTTCTACTTTGTTATACTTCAAGTGTCATCACTTAATTATATGTCTATTATATTTTCTAGATTACTTTTTTCTTGCATACTTCATTAGTTGTGGTTGTCTCATTTCATTCCCATGTCGATGTAACAAATCGTTGGCCTTGCTGATGCTATCATCATTTTTTATAGGCGAGCCTTTATTAAATAAGGCTCTTATTTACTGGATGGTTCCATGGAAATTCTCTTCCATAATGAATTTTATGACTTGAATAAGGCTCTTATTTATTGGATGGTTCCACGGCAATTCCCTTCCATAATGAATTTTATCTTGATCTCAATTTAGCTGGCCAATGTTTTCGAGTTTTCTATTTTGTTGATATCATAATGTTTTTTTGATTAGAAGTTGAGTTGTAGGCTCTAACACAATTTGTGGTTATGTGCTGTTCTGATTAAAGTAGAGAAGGAAGACTTCATGCACGGGACCAGAGGTTTCAGTTGCAGTCGGTCTTATTCTCTGAGTTGGTGCTTCAAGATTTCATACTTCTCTATAGGTTCTAGAAGTCTTCAATTTAGTGTTCAAAGGTAAATGCAATGCTCTTTACATATGTTTATAGGATAGATTGGGTTACAAGCCAAAAAAACTAATATGGAATATGCCTACAGACGATTTCATTTATTTAAGCAAAAAAATATGTGCATGCATGTTGTTGTGCTGGAGATTTTAGCTGTATAAGGATGCAACAACCATCCATGTTGTTGCACTGGAGATTTTAACTGTATTTAGGGTGCAACAGAATTTGCTGCTTAAGTATAATTACTTATGTGGATAGGTGAGCAAGATGTGGTCAACGTTCCTGGATTGATATTATGTACACAAGATTGAATTTCCATCGATCTAAAAGTATTCGTTGCATCAATAAAAACACCTAAATTTAATGTTATTTCTTTTAAAATATAATCACGGCTGTACCTTGCTGAAACATTTCTCTGATGTGTGGATTGCAAACCCAGGTTGCACTCACAGTAGTCGCATTTGGGTGCCTAACCCTCCTTCATATACAAAAACACATCAGGGTTCCCCGCCTCTGTTCTACAAATTGAGCTCTTATATACTTCAGTAATTAGGGAAATTTCCCCCAACACCAGTCGCTTAGCTGGGCATTGTTAGCTCACTTTACAGTTTCACTGAAATTCAAATGTGTGGTCAGGTTCTATGTGCTCTTTTACTGTATCTTTATGTGGTTTGGAATTCAAGTGTGTGGTTGGGTCCTATGTGTTCTTCATCTTTATCTTGATGTGTTGTCGTCAGTGTCCTTGCTGGGATAAGTATATGCAAAAGAATAGCAAGATGTTTCGTTGGAAGTTACAGTTAATTTTCTACTTACTATCAGGGCGTGTGGATTTTTTTTGACATATCTCATTCTTCCCTTTGCTTTAGGTTGAGCCCCATGGATGGCCAGCTGTAATTTTGGTGTTTGTCTCACTGAGGGATAGATATATGCACTCGTGTTTGCATGACTTAAATACACGCCTTCATGCCTAGGAGATTATAGGTTGCTAATTTAAAAGTGTTGTGTGTTTGTCTTCCTGTCTAAGATATTGTGGGTTTCTAATTTAAGAGTTAGGCGCCAAGACGCCTGAGTTAGAAGTGTCTATGTCTGACGCTTATTTTCTTCAGCAGATATATGCAGAGGTGCCCTTATAGTTGTTATATTGTCATGTTTCCTTTAAGAAACTTCCGTTTTTTATTTCTAGCAGGCTCTTCTAGGTCATGTTCAGTCATGTTCTTCATCCAGAGGACGACCACGTTGTTGACGGTGGACCTCTTCTCCTCGAATATCTCGACCAAGAGGCCTCCGCCAACGCCGATGACGCCACCCACACCGGCGATGACACTGACAATCAGAACACCAAGATGGTTGGCTCCGCTCAACTCTTTGACGACGATGTTGAACGTCATCCACACCAGCGCCGATAAAAAGACTTAGGCAAGTGATCCATTTAGCGCGCCTTCCAATTCACCGGTTGTTGCCAGTCCTCTCGCTACACCAAGCGTGCCAGCGGAGTACAAGGACAACACCGTCGCTTAATTGCTTTCCTGTGATCCAATAACAACGACGGCGGCGTCTAAAGGTATCGACACATACCCTTTCAGTTCTACTACTATACCTTCTGCATATTTATTTTTTTGAAAATCCTGATTCAACTTATTGTGCTGTATTTCAGGCTTTAGAATCTATCAGCCAAGTGCGGATAGTACATAGTCTTTTCTCATGTCAGTGTGGCCACCATATTGATCAGGCCATTAACAAAAAATTATGCTTACTATCTATTATTCTAGCCTAGACTCCATCTAATCTGTTATGGCGCCAGACTAGCTATTATATATGTCGAGATAGCGTCGGCATTTTGCTTTTGGCAGCAATGCATCAGTGTTCCATGAATACTGTAAACATATTTGTACAAATAGTCTCTATGCCAACTAATATAATTATGTAGTTATGTATGTATATATATATTGCTATGCATCCACTTCTTGCTACACCATGTTCTCCATTAGAAACAACACCGCGTGCAATGGTTTCGAAAACAAAAGAAGAACCCTTTCACTATAATTCACAGCAGCCGCATCACTGAATCTGATTTAGCGGTTAATATTAAAAATGTGCTACCAGGTTAATGTTAAAAATGTGCTACCAGGTTAATGTTAAAAATGTGCTACCAGCTTAACAAGAGAACAACACGACAACACATTTTCTCATCAAGGGCGCTCCGTGACGCAGCGCCGAAATTCAACTAGTTTTCCTTCAAAAGAACTACCTTAAAAGAGGCAAATTCTTGTGAATATTAAAGAGCCAAACTAATAACTTCTTCTCGATGAATTAAGCCCACCAATTAGTTTTTATGGATAAATTGACATATTTAAGAATAATCTATAGCATAATTACATATGAGATTGGTTAGGGATCATCCCGAGAAACCGCAGAAAGCAGTATCCACATGTGTATTACTCCCAAAAGCAACGTATCCACACTGGCCGCAAACTAATATCGGACTACTCCCAAAAGCAACGGGTTGCACTCAATGATTGTCATAGAAATACAGACAAATTACCGTGCGGTTGCACTCAATGAATTTTTACTTTGGATTTGCATGCAAAATAGACCATGTGGAATATTCCTTTTGGTTTCTAATCATACAAACGGAAGCTTTATTCCTATAAATTAGAATTCTCTGAAGTTCACATGGAATTCTTTTGAGGCCTGTAACAAGTTAAGACGGCATGCATCACATGAATGAAGTAATGTTAAAACACAAACTTGAAATATAATTAAGTTACACCTCTGCGGACACTCAAGGAGCTAGTTAGGAGCTAGCCATGCATGGTCATAGCTACCTGTAAATCTAACATGATCTGGTGGTGTACGTGTCAGTTTTGTTCAAGTGCAAGGTACTGCCCTGTTGACTTGACTACACCTTCCTACAGATCACTGCATGCAGCTAGATAGAGATTAAACTAATACAACAGCAGAGATAATCAACTTTATGTTTATGTCGACATATTGTGATGACCATGTTTGTCTTGCTTCCAGATTGCTCCACGGCACTTATTATATGGAGTAGTAGCTTGTGAATACTGCCCGCATCTCCAGATGCAGGACAGCGTTCTCAATTAGTTAGTTAGTATCTTAGCTCCAGGTCCAAGTAAACCAAATCATTAGAATACCTTTTGTTGTGCGCAGACTTAGAGGAGATGATCACCAACTAATGACAAAGCATATGTAGCTTGTTTGTGTCTCAGTTGAGGAAACATCAGAGTGTATTAATCAATCCCTATATATTCAAAAATAATAATAAAGAGATTCATCTCCAGATTTGTGAGTCAATTACACTGTATATAAGATGGACACGGCTGCAGCCATGGCAACTATGTACTATAGTCCAACTACTTGTCAACTCAGAGAGAGAAGGGTATACATTGGCCGCACCAGGAAACCTAGGAATTCAATGCCTGCATTTGTCACACAACGATCATGTATGGTGCAGCCATCTCGTCCATGTCTTCCACGAAATACATGGTACTCTACCATGTTGGCATAACCTTGTCGTACCATTTCCCTGCTCACATGTCCCTTTGTTTGAATATATTCTCGGGTTATTACCCCATAAACTAGAAAAACAATCTACAATCCTGAAATGCAAATCTGAACTTGGGATTAGATGTTCCCAAAATCCCAGCCACATGGCTACTACATCAAGACATGTGCATGTTGGGCAAAGAGTAACCCCTGCTAAAGAACCATCTATGCCAGACAGACCATTCGACGCGATCGACACGAAAAAGTATCTCTTCCTCGTCCTTGAGGAAGGACGCCCTAATTTTTACGAGAACTTTGGTAGCGGTGTTGTACCCGAACGTTTTCTCCTATCCCACGAAGGGGCAAATTCTTCCACCCCGTGGCTGCCTCAAAGAGGGGAAAATCGTCACCATAGTCAGCACTAACACATCATCGACACGGGGAATACACTCTCCAACACCATATTCATAATTCATTATCTCCACAAACAACAATGTCTCCATCTTTGTCATCGACTACATCCCATTCATAATTTGTGCAGGTCAGAACTCTTAGTAACTTTTTGGTATTGTTTTCATGCTAATAATTAGTTGTGAAGTTGCCTCTAATCATTGCCATGTTTCTCCGTTGTGAGTTGTTCTCTATGTTCCAGAGGCCATATATAGTGTTGGTGTTTTTTTTACCGGCAATAAATTTGTAGGAGGTATGAGAACAAGATCTGGTGGGTCGGCACACACAAGACACGACAATGTAGAAGGGTTCAGGGCTCCAGATGGTCGCAAGTAACAACCCTACGCCAATGTGGTATATGGATCATTGATGAATGGTGTGCTCAAAGAGGTGCAAGTATGTGCGTGAGCGGGTAGAATTCGTCATGTGAATGTGTGAGAATTTGTCTAATGGGGATCCTCGGTTTGCTTTATATTAGGGATTAGATGGAAGCTACTGTCCCCTTAATGTGTGGTTAACGACATGGTCGTTAACGTGAGATCGTAGGGGGTACTGGCACCCTCATGATCAAACACCCCGTTAAGGACACAGTGAGTCCTTCGGGAGCGCCTTGTCTTGACTCCGTCTTGGGACCGAAGCGGCTATGTCTTTAGGCTTGATGGGTTGCCTTGGTCGTATGGCCCATCATGTCTACCCAGAGGTCCAGCGAGGCCCATTGCGCTTGTTTGTATCTTACACGTTGGGTATTGAGTTTCCCATATACTCTTTTGTAGCCTCTGAGCTCTTCATGATCTTGTGGCTGGGCCACTCGCTTGAGCGGAGTGACTTGGCTCTCTAGTCTCTTGTGTAGACCACGACTGGGCGTGCTCCTGAGTGACCTGCAAAAAAATCGTGAGGTACTCATGAGACTCTTTAAAGAAGAAAGATTGATAGATAATGTTCACACCAAGGGACAGGAACGTCATGGAAGATAGTATGCTTCATTGCAGAGGATGCCCAAGGCATTCCCCTTCATCAACAATCATCAGTTTGTCTCAGTTGAACCTATGTTTTTATTATTTCACATATTATGTATATTATGTGTTATTATTGGAGTGTGTTTTGCTTGATGGTATTTACAATCATCATACCGTGGTAAACATATTATGGAGAGACACACATTAGTTGTTTATTTATAGAATGCTCTATGTGCTTCACTTATACCAGTTGAGTTTGTTATGCTTTTTTAGAATTGCTCTTTTACTTCACTTATACATGTTAGAGCACTGTGAATGCTTATTTTATAGAAAGTTTTAGGACTCTTTTGCTACACTTATATCTTTTTGGAGAGTTGAATAGTAATTGGTGTTTTGCTTCTGATAATATGTTGGAACTAAAGATGAGGGTATGTATAAGTGGTAAAACAAAAAACCTGCGTGAACTTGTAAATCATTGAACTTAATAACTTGATTATTTAAAATTATTTTGAGACATTAAGGAAATTAATGGTTAAACATTTTGCATTGAGTAGTGAAGAGATGTTATTAAAGTATGGGATTTTACCCTTCAGTATTAAACAAGTTAAGCTAAGAATGTTTTTAGTATCTTGAGACATGTCGGGTAGAGAATTGTTGTAAGTGACTGGTCACGTGAGTCGAAATTGAGGATGCTAACGGGTCTTATGCCACCTCCACCTAACCTCTTAGGCGTGTGATAATTAAACTTGCAACAACTAAACTGTTAGACGTTCACAATAAGCGTCTGAGTTCATTTTGCCTAATGTTGACTATCTTGGTCTTATGCACTTCCACCATCCAAATTTGATAAGCTCTATTGTACCGTGCATTGCTGATGTCTACGCACGCTTCTATTCTTGTAGACAGTGTTGGCCCTCCAAGTGCAGAGGTTTGTAGAACAGCAGCAAGTTTCCCTTAAGTGAATCACCCAAGGTTTATCGAACTCAGTGAGGTAGAGGTCAAAGATATCCCTCTCAAGCACCCTGCAATTAAGATACAAGAAGTCTCCTGTGTCCCCAACACACCTAATACACTTGTCAGATGTATAGGTGCACTAGTTCGGCGAAGAGATAGTGAAATGCAAGTAATATAGATGATATAAGTGGTAGTTGCAATCTGAAATAAAAATGGCAGCAAGCAAACATGAGACAAAATAAGAGCAAACGGTGTTTCAATGCTTGGAAATAAGGCCTAGGGATCATACTTTCACTAGTGGACACTCTCAACAATAATAATATAATTAAATATATAGATATTTCCTCTTCACTATGCTACTCTGAGCTATTCTCTTGTTGGATAACGAACACCAATCCACTGCGTAGGGCTATAAAAGCACACCTTAAAGTTGCATTCCACATCTAGGGAACCCCAATGTCACTAAGAGCGCCCCAAAATAGTACTAGACAAACACCACAATTTCATAGAGACATCCAACACAAATAATAACTCATGATAAGTATTCATGTAATCTTTAGCCTAAGAGTCACACACGGTACGCACACTGTCAACTTCGCACCATGGGACAAAGGTGACTCCGGAGTTTACATTAATAAAACCACTCAAGTAGCATAATTCATAAGATAACGAAGAGTAACATCCATGGATCCAACTAGATTACAAAGCTCATGATCACATAAAGATCACACCATGGGAGAGAGAGATGAACCACATAGATACCGGTAGAGCCCTCAGCCTCGGTGAAAACTACTCACACATGGTCATGGTGTGCACATTTGATGGAGAGGTTGATGAAGAGGTGCAGCCCGGAGTGGAGGCGGCGGCCCGCAGCAGCCACGGCGCGGCGGCGGCGGCGGCCCTTGGCCCCCCTTCTTCTTCCTTGGTGATGGTGCAGCAATGGAGGAGCTCCTCCCCCTCCTTGGCGGCTGCCAAGAGGAGGAAAATTCGTGGCTTTTGGTGGCTTGCTTGGAAAATAGGGTTTCCCTTCATTATATAGAGGTGGAGATGCAATCTAGGCCATGGGATGGATGCCTCTTTGATCCAAGGGCTCTTGGGCACCTCTAGAAGCTTCCTAGGAACCCCTCTAAGCCCTAATGAGGCTCCAATTCGTGTCTTGGCCGAATCCATCAAATTTGATAAGAGTTGGAGTCAATAAAGTCACAATCTTTTAGATTCTCGTCATCCCATCTAGGGCTTCAGTAAATCGGGAATATCTCGGCCGTCCGGACTCGGAATTGGGCGAATTTTAAGTCCAGATCGACTCTCGGAAAATTCTCTGCAACTTTGTCTTCTGTCAGGTTTTCGTTTGACGTCGTCTTCGGGCCCAAACGTGACCATCTTCGAAAAACGTTTCCAGACAGATTTCAGGAAAGTCCCAATTCGACTCCAATATGGTTTCCTTTTGTATTTTTGATAATTCCTACACAACAAATAGGAAAACAAGAAGATTTTGCACTTTGGCAACTATTAGTAGGTTAATCCAATAAATGTCATAATATGATATAAAGTGTATATAAAACATGTGCCAATTGACATAAAACATGCATGGAACATCAAAAATTATAGATACGTTTGGGACGTATCAATTGCTCACTCTTACCTTTAGACACGGTGCAAACTTTTTCGGTGCATCCAAACCCGTGGGAGAACTTTCTCTTGTTCTCCTACACATAAAGCCAAATATCTTCCTCAAAACAGAGACCATACAAACCTATCATGGCATTTCCATATCCATTATTAAATATTGCTATGCAACATCCATCAATACATTACATGACTAGATGTGGCATTTCATTTTTATTTTGCTTTGCATGAGCATATACACATTACATGATATTTATGTGGCATGGCCACCTTCATAATTTGTTTATATGTTACGCTAGATCATTGCACATCCCTGTACACTATGAGACGTTTCTTTGTATCCATCATGTTAACAATTTAAGTTGACTTATGAGTAATTAAAGTGTGATGTTTATAGAGTGTTGCTCTTACCTGTGTGGAATAAAAAAAGTGCCATGGATGCCATCAGAAATAAAAAAGCCACGAAGACCACAAATAAAAAATAAATAAATAAAAGAAAAGAGCCATAGAGGCCACAAAAAACGTGAGGATAAAGAGGGGGGCACACTACTACCTTTTATACACATTTCTGCTTCATATTAGCACCTTGCTGCATTCATATAGAGTTTTCATATGTTTCATATATACACTAGTAGGGGTCTTCACATTATAAAAAACATGGTATTTGAATGACTAGCTTCCTCAAATGCTCTAGGTCTTCATTAGCAAGCAAGTTGGATGCACACCCCACTAGTCCATTTGAGAGCTTTCATACATTCGTAGCTCTAGTGCATCTGTTGCTTGGCAATCCCTACTCCTCGCATCAGTTTCGACTACAAGATTTCCTTGTCAAATGGCCACTTTCAGTTGTGTGTGCCTTTTTTCAATTTATTTTTCCAAACCTCCATTATAATTCTATGTTTATCACCATCTAAGTGCTAAGACCTAGGCTCACGCTCAGGTGTTGCATGTATGTCGAAAGAGTTGACATAGGTACGGTATGATTAGATCACCTGGTTTGCTCCTGGTTTTGTCATGATAAGATTTGCTTTATGTGAGGTAGAAGGATTTATACTATGAATTATCGACACAACTTGACAATCTTCTTCTAGACCATATGTATGGAAACATATCTCCAATCCATTGTTTCATGAAAGGCACTAAATTGTTTATTCTTTCTCTATTGTTTGTTCATGTCAACTATAGTTAATTGCCTTGCATCACTTTATGTCCAGTTCAAGTGAATACATCATTTGATCAAGATCATATTTTGCAGCAGTCACAATAATAATAATAAATTGGCACCCACCTACTCGAGATTGAGCAGGGATTAAGATTGGGGATGTTGATATGTCCCAAGCATATGTATAATTTTTTATTGATCCATTCTTTTATTATATCATTCTTACATGTTTTTATTATGGCTTTTTCATATCATTTTGCATTATTTTCCTGGACTAACCTATTAATACAACGTAGAGCCAGTTGTTGTTTTCTACCTATTTTTGCTTCGCAGAAAATCACTGTTTACATGGGCCCAAATAACAAGAAAAATCTCAAATTCTATTTCTTCGGGACTAAACCAGGAGGCACAAAAAGTAAACATGAGGGCACCACAAGCCAGGTCCTGCCCCACCTCTCGTTCAATGTGGGGGGAGGGGAGCGAGCCCCTACCGCGCCTGAGCCTCGTAACCCCCTCCACCAGCTCCTGATGCTTATATCATTGCCTTGACCTAAAACATAACATGGCGGAGAATATTTTGGAGACCAGACGTCATTAGTCACCATTCCGCGAACATCCAATCTGGAGGCCTCTTCTGGTACTCTTCCGGAGGGTGATTCATAGCAGAAGTCTTCTTCATGTTTGATGCCTCCATGACGACGTGTGAGTAGTTCCCCTTGGCTATGTGTACATAGCAGTACCTAGATGGCACACTCTCTCCTATGATTTCAAAATACAAAGGTCTTATGACCTTCCCTACATGATTGATATCCATCTGATTTAACAATTGTTGTGTTTCTTGGGATATGATGAATTTTCACTTTATGATCAGATTTGTTAGTGAATTATATTGAAATCTATGATGTCATCTTGATGCATTATTTCTAGTCTTATATATATGCTCTCTGATTTATTTGTCTGCTCTGGCCAAATATGATGCTTAGATCTTCATAGGGAGTGGTGTATGATAGTAGGTTCGACCCTACATTGCTCTACATCTCAGTGACAGAAAGGGAGAAGACATGCAATGTGTTGTTGCTGCTAAGGATAAAACAAAGGTTGTTATACTACGTTGCATGGTGGTTTTCCTGTTTATATTATGTCATCTTGCATAGGCAATACTCCGTTTTTATGAACTTAAGACTTTGAGATGCATGCTGGATAGCAGTCTTGGAGTGGTGTATTGGTTATAGATGTTGCTGGATCAACGGTCTATATATGTTGAAAATGATGCCTATATGAATCATGCCATGAATAATAATAATCACAAAAAGATAAGCACAATTTAATTAGTGTACAACTGTAATTTGTTTACCCAACAATATTACGTTTATTTGGAGAGATGCCTCTAGTAAATCTACCCCAGTCCATATATTAATATCATCTACATCCTCTTTGTACTTGTTTTCATACCATCTACATACCGGTCCACTAGTTCATTTAATTTCATTCATCACTTCCTATCACACCATATATATTAATACTTGTAACTGACAGGACGGGAAGCTTGAAAACCTTTTTAGAACGTTGGGGACAATGTTTTTGTATTTGTGAGCTTGTACTGTTAAATTGGTTGATGTCTCATTAGTTTCTGCTGATTCGATAAATCTTGGTTCCCAATCGAAGGAGATACTTGTTGTTGCGCTACATCATCCCTTATACTTGGGAGTTCCCAACAACTTTGCTGGAAGTAGAAGTAGCACGCTGGTGGGTGTGGTCTATGGTGACATGGAGTCTGCGGCAACGACATGCGCTCTCTGGCGGTGCAGAGAGATTCAATAAATGGTGGTCATGGTGTTGCGTTGAGGTATGCGGAATTGTGGCCGTCTGATGGCGGCAGTGGCGGAGGTCAGACTCGTCGTACATCGCCGTCATAAGGACTCCCTTAGACTAGGAAATGTCTTGGCATGATGCAGGTTTTTACGGTGCGTAAGAATGTGAAGGTTTGGCGGCTGTGGGTGGTCTGCTCCGGCAACCAAAAATCGGCAACGTCTCAGGTGTCTGGCGCCGTCGGTAACTGTCATTCTAGCCATGCCGATATCGACATCAGTGATGCGTCCAAAATACACACATTTTTATCCATGTTCAAACCGTATATTTATCATGAAAATGGCAATATATCACTTGTACCTGCTACTAACCATTAGTGTGCAAATTATTTTGCAAATCTCTTTGTGATTTAATTTCTTGTAGTTAAGAAAGATATTATGGTACAAATCAAGCATTTATGAAGTAATAAACCGGATGGGGAGTTGCCAAAAATCCAGAAGATTCAAAATCTGGCGAAATAAAACATAATGACTGGCGATGCAGTCGCACGTGACCGTATCGATGACCGTACTAGTGTCGGTGTGGTCGGCGCCGTTAAACCAGGCAACTTTCTTGAAGGGCCCAGAGACGAATTCGCAACAGAAGGGCCTCGAAACCCTAATCTTCCAGACTGCTTGTAGGAAGGAGAGGGAACCCCCCTTAGAAGAGAGCCACAATTCTTCACCGACTCCATGAAGTGTTGTGCCCATCTCCACTCCATAGCTATCTCCACCACAATAGTCATCATCCATAGCCATATACTACTTGTAATTTAGATCTCATCGCGATTGGCAACATTGTAAGAACTATTTCAATTATTTATCTTCAAGTATCATTTTATGCGGTGTTTCCTATTGTTGATATGATCGCGATGTGTGAGTAGTCCACTTAGGCTAGGGGCCGAGCCTAAGCTAGCAGCTATGTGCAATCTAACTATTGGGATATTAGTGTAAACAGTCCTATATGATGCATATGTATATCTCTTGTCAATGCCTCGCTCCTAGGACTTATCAGGTACCCAAGGCCCCGAAGAGTAATCAAGGTAGAGGTAAGGGAAGGGAAAAGTGGAAGGCTATGCGAGAAACTCGGTTACAGTAAGAGGTCTACAATAGCTGAAAACAATTCCTTGGAGAACAACAATGCCGACATTAAACTTAATGGTTCTGTCTGTTAAGTCTTAATAACTTAGGCAACCCCGCAGGACGGAATAGGGCCGAGTGGACAGATAAATCCTTTGTGCTCATGACATGTGAGACTTTGGTGACCTTATACGCATTGCTCATATATATCCCTGTGTCATATGCATTATTTATTATTAAAACTTTATCTTATCTTATTTATCCAATACATAACATGCACTGTTGGGTGAAATCTTAAGACCTGGTCTATTTTAATCCATTGCTAAAACAACCACATAGAAAAGAGTTTGGTCCGGTAAAAAAAAGTATTAAAGCTTTTTTGAATTTGTTACTATTTCCTTTCCAAGCATATACTTCCCGGATTCGATAAACCCTGGGTCTCTTGGAAAAAAGCTACATATTATATCTGTAATCCGGGTACAAGGTATCAATCAACAAGTGATGGACGTTCTACGAAACGCCTGGAGGTGTGGGTAGTATCGTTGTGCGCCAAATGACAGGGCTACAAGTTTCATTCAGTGTGTTTTGGCTAACTCCATACTTGATCTATGGTGAACTTTTGAAAAACTACACCAGCTAAAATGGCATTGCCAATTTGAGTGAGCAAATGAATTTTCCAGGAAGTGCAAGTTGGTCCATCAGATAAGGAGTGACAAGGAGATTTTTTTTTCCCATTTTACAGAATTTCACTAAGCATATAAATACGGGTTACTATCTAGCGAAGTTTTGGTGCATAAAAGAAATAAAGAAAATCTTAAAGCCGACCCTCCACGTCGCCCTCCACCCGGCTGGTTCGGGAAGTTTCCCCCAAAGCCGACCCTCCACTCCTCCTCCCCCTGGCCACCCCCGACGCCCTCCACCATGCAAAGTCCGGGTGGATCCGGCGGCGACGGAGTGCCTTCTCCCGTGACGGCCCTCGGAAGGGTGGGTGGTCCCCAGGTCGTCCAATAGTATGTGCTCCTCCATGCGCCCCGGCGTGTCGACAGGATTGTCTAGGCGACGGGACTCTTGGCGGTGCTCACGGCTACGGGTTGGCCGCTTCTGCGGTGGCTCAGTCCAGCAAGGTGGCGGGACTGATCTGGGCCCGAGCGGGCTGTGGTGGGGAAAATGGTAGTCCCCGGCGACTCCCCTGTCCTCCCTTTGTTCCCGGTGACCCCTATCCCGCCCTGGTGCTGTCCCCTGCGCTATGGACGGTGGCTTTGCCACCGGAGTTGGGGGAATTCCCTCTACCTCTAGATCGGCTATGTCCTCTCCTCGGGCCCGCTTGGTAGTGGCGTGGCTTCGTCCCGCGACGGGTGGGGTGGTGCTTGGTTGCGAAGAATGTAGGCGGTGTTCTTGTCGGGGATGGTCCGTGGACGTCGGAACAGCGGCCCAAGGTGTGCAAGCTGAGGCGGCGGCCTCAGAAAGCGAGTCGGCGGCTGCTCAATCGTGTGGTGTTGGCTACCATGTTCGTCGCTTGTATCGACTTTGTGCTGCGCTGGGACGGGGTTGTCGACCGGGCCAACTGGGCCTTTGGTGCGGTTGGATTGATGTGAGGGCGGCGGCCTCGGCCGTTGGTGTGGCGGTCGTGGCCTGCAGGCTGATGGTTTGTGCAGTTTGGGCTACTCGTTGTCTGGGTTGCGCGATGCTGCACTCTTCTTTGAGCGGTGAATGTCGGGGAGGCAGCCCTGGAAGGTGGTGTCTGTAAGGACCGCGCAGGGTGTGGGTTGGGCAGCTGGAAGTCAGGATGCTGGTCTCGGATTGTGGATGTCGGGGAGGTGGCCTCGGAAGTTGGTGGCGAAGGGCGCAGTGGGGTGGTTGGAAGTCGGGACGGCGGTCTCGGATTGCGGCGGACCTCGAAAGTGCTAGAGCTATAGAGATGGGGGTTCTAGTGGTGCGATTCCTCCCTCATTCTTTGTCAGGGCGGCCTATCCAAGCTCCCCCATAGCTGGTTGGTGGTGGTGTGGTGCTTCGCGAGGCGTCTCCCATGCTCCTTCCGGACCCTGTTGGGCATTTCCACGCCTCCTTGAGCATGCTATGCCGAATATGGCCTTCTCGATCGAGGGTGTGGTGTGGGCGCGACGCAGCGGATATTTTTCTTCGGCGACTTATTTTTTGTGTTAGTATGCTTAGGTGGTGTGTTTCTATGTGTTCTCGTCGCTTTGTCGGCGTTTTGTATCTGGTTTACGCCCAGTTTTTCCAAATAAATTGGACAACTCTCTTCTTCCTAATGAGAGGCGGTGCTCCGCTGGTTACTCGAAAAAAAATAAAAATCTTAAATACGGCTCCATATACAATAGTGTATATGTTTGCATATTTAGGTCCTATGAGGTATAAGGAATGATTTTCATTTTTTTCTGTTTTTTAGGAGGATATTAATTAGGATGGAGATGCTCTATGAGAGAGATAGATGGTCAAGAAGGAAGGGAAAGTAGATGAGAGAGAATACAATGGAAAGAGGAGGTGGCTACCTAGGGATGTGTGAAAGCCTGCAGGCGTTCACGAGGGGTGGCACAGCTCTACATCACTCTCGCATATGCATGCGTTCTACTGCTCCCCTTTCTTCTTCCTCCTGCTATGTATAGCTAGCTCATCATCATTATTCTATTGCTCTCATCGATCACCATTGCCAGATTTAGTAACCCCTCCATATCCATCATGAGGTTGACCCCACCTCCCTAGTTACCCCTACAAGTTACTCCTTCACATAGTACCATGATCCCATCAGCAATAAATTCTTCTCCCCTTCCTTCGGACAAGCCGTACAGGGCAGAGTCATCAGTTTTTTTTTACCTAGGCAGAGCCCAGCAGCTTACCTCACACCACCATCATCTTCTACCACCTCTAGCTACATTTAATCGGTCGAGGTAGCTAGCGCTAGCCTTCTCCTCCATTCCCCTATAAAGCCCTCCCTTATGTGACCACTCATGATCTCTCTCTTTCTCGTGTAGCTGGTAGCTCATAGGGACACGCTTTGGAGTTTGGAAGCCGGAGGAGCAAGCTCAGCTCATCGTCGATCTCCGTCTACCTAGCTCATCTAGCTCGCTCGCTTGCTTGGTTGCTGGGCATGGACAACATGACCCACAACTCGAGCAGCAGTAGCTCCTGGGACTTGGACATGAGCCTCGGCAGCCACCACCACCCTCTCCTCTTCGACCACCCCACCCCGACTCCGCCGGCGCCTCCACCGCCGCCGTTATCTTTCCACCTCCACCCTCCTCCTCCTCCGAATCAGCACCACCACCATCAGCAACAGCAGCTAGCTATAGATCCTTCCCCTTCCTCCTCCCTATTCCCTCCACACCACCACCTCCATCACCTGGACTTGGCCGTCGACCTCCATCGACATGGCCATGACTACCACCACCAGCAGCAGAGAGATCAGCAGCACGACGAGATGCAACAGAGGCCTCCGCCGCCGACGGATCAGGAGGGTTCGCAGTCGCAGCTTCATCAGCAGCACCAGGACGCCGTTGACGAGGCGGAAGAGGAGCTGGGCGCCATGAAGGAGATGATGTACCGGATCGCCGCCATGCAGCCGGTGGATATCGACCCGGCCACCATCAAGAAGCCGCGCCGCCGAAACGTGCGCATCAGCGAGGACCCCCAGAGCGTCGCTGCTCGCCACCGCCGGGAGCGGATCAGCGAGCGCATCCGCATCCTGCAGCGTCTCGTCCCGGGGGGCACCAAGATGGACACGGCCTCCATGCTCGACGAGGCCATCAGATACATCAAGTTCCTCAAGCGCCAGGTCCAAGACCTACAGCACCAGCCTGCGCCGCCGCCTCATCAGCAGCCCTATCCTGGGGGCGGCAGCAGCGTCGGTGCTGGGCCTAGCAATACCGCGGCCATGGTGGGGCGGCCGACATTCTTGCCACTGGGCGCCGCGTCCCTGATCGACTGGGCGGGGCTGACGAGGCAGGTGGATATCCACGGGCCGACATCGTCGTCGTCCTCTTCGTCGATGGGCGGGGCACTAGGTTTCGGGTTCAGCGGCGGCGGCGGACAAAGCAGCCATGGAATGCACTAGTTAAGCAAGAGTAAGCTGCGGATTAACTAGCAATGGATGCATGGATATGATGACTAGAGAGAGGTAATTTTGATTTAGTTTCCTCCTAATTCTTCTTCTTCCTCTTCTTGCGAGTTTGTGTACTGGATGTTTTCTATGATGGAATTAAGCACAATTTATTAATAAGATTAGCTAGGGTTTGTGCCAATTAGCTTGTTTGCAGTGTGGTCGATCTATCTTCATGGTTAATTTTTGTACTTCAGCTTGTCTCTGAGTTTTCATTTGTTGGGAAAGCTCAATTTTGTTTTGTTTTGTTTATGAAGATCATACTACGACAATTACACAGTGGTTCTCCTCTGTGTATTTAAATACAATTTTATGCATCATGTTCAGTAGCTTGGTGGATGCAAAGCTTGCATGTTGACTACTACTTCAGTAGCTAGCTAGGTACTGGTTCATGAGAGAGAGGGAGAGGGAGGTACTACAGGACTCACATGTATTTATTGGTTTGTTACTTGCCTGCGGTTTGTCATGCTGAGATCATATCAGTTAACAATCTCTCTCTATCTCTCTCTCTGAAAAAATTTGCTCCGTTTTTCTTTTCTTCTCCGTCTTGATGAGATAATACATAGTCCATAGGGGGGTAGATGGAATTATTGGTGCAAGGTATTCAGTGCCATTGTCAGTCATGAGTGAGTGGCGAGGTGCTGAATTCTATGCATCAGGAAACCAGTAAAGAAAGGAGGCTGGCTATCGTTGGAGAGTTCCTAGAGATGCAAACCAACAACCATTGAAAAGCTAGCTGTACCTTCCTTCTCTGACGACGACGATCACCCTCTATCCATCTAACTATAGATAGAGCTAGTCTATGCATGCCATCTTACGTCCTCTGGAGCATCCTTGTTTTTTAGCATCATCACAAAATAAATATGAAAAGCTAGCACACAATCGAGTTCATGGCTGTGTACGGCGGTCGCAAAAGTTTCTGTCAAGCATGATATACATACATTCCTTCATACGTGCGTGTGAACAAATATGATCGGCAACTTGTTTTTCAGGATTGTGAAAATTTCAGTTTGTGGTGTAAACTTGCACCAGTGGTATTTTATGTCAGTTGACACTAATCAGTGTTAATTAACTACTCATCAGTCCTTGCGCTCGACGTTAACATTTTCGAGCTTTTGGGGAAAACAGATAATCTAACTAGTATTATGTTACATACTGTTTAGAAAGGATGTTGTACTATATTTGCATTAGAAAGAATTTCGTACCGATGTTCAAAAAACATGTGCAAGAAGATGTTATGCTTAACTAATTCAGGTCAAAGTAAATTTCTGTGAACACAGTACATCAGACAGTATGTTACAGTGTAATATTTGGCAGTCTCTTGGATGATTCAGTCAAACATCCCCTATAGTCTATTTACATTAGTTCATCCTTATTACCACATCCTTTTATTTGATGCAAAGTTATGCCCCTCTTTCTTCATTAAATACAAATCGATGTATGTTATATTAATTTGTTCAAACTAGCAGATAAATAATGGTAATTAGGGATTACTTTGTTAAATTATCATGTTTGCTTGATTTGTGCATCTGTGTAGGATGACGGATTTATGTTCCATGAAAGTTATTTTGTTTTACGAGTACCATAAAATAATGGTACTTCGGTGCATTATCATGTTTGGTTAACTTTTGCATCTGTGTTGTATTTCTTTTGTAAATTCCATGTCCTTTTTAGGCTCTTGTAATTTTGGCAAATACGATGCGTATATGGTTGCTTGGCATACTTAATTAAATATTGCAGAATTATCACAACCTAACACAATGTAGTATAAGCTACCGCAAATTATGCATGATATACGCATGAATGTTTGTTAAGCTACCCAAGCAATATCAAACAAAAATGGTGTTAAAAATTTAATTGAGCTCACCAAGATATACATGGATCACACTATTTGATTCAAACGTAAGTACCATCTTGCCAATTCATTTTCAGGGTCAAGTAGAACAACATAATATAAGAGGTGACACGAATTGCCTCTAACACGCTAATTTGACCATGTGTTACTATATATATATCTTTATTTTGCAGCATACAAAATTTAAGCACGAGATGTAACACTATGATGGAAAACATGTCCAAAATATATAAAATTCCTATGAATAACATTGTGTATAGAGAACATTGTGTCCATTTTCATCTCATTACAATGCAAAGGGTTTTATGACAAAAAAAACTCGTCCCATGGTACATTTTCTAGTTTGGTTCACCTAGAGTGTTATGATCACACAACTCGTCCCATGGTACGATCGTCCAACTCTAGATTACATTATCATATTATCGGTAGATGTCACATAAAAATAGCTTGCCACCCCTATCCAATGTCAATATTCATGATACATGGGTACTGTACATAACCATTGCCTACATGGTGCTGAAGTTCAGAAGGATTTAAAACCAGCCCTATAAAACACAAACTAAATAAATACGTAATATATACCAATATGATTCAGGCCTAGAATAAAATGTAATTTCTTTGCTTCGGGTCTCACATCACTTCCCTCTAGCACATGTGCTCTCTCCGAATGCTTTCTCATCAGAAATGTGTTACAAGATGGCCTAGTGCCCTTCAAAAACCATAGACCGATATCTCCATAACAACACCTCTGTTGTTATGCAAGATGGCCTAGTGCCCTTCAAAACCATCAAAATAGCATTGCAGGCATATCTCTTTCTTTCTACTATACAAAATATGCAGAATGAAGACCTTTCAGTTGTAAAGAAATGAATGACTATGATGTTGTTCGGTTCTTAATCTGTTACAGATTGTGTTAATTGGGATTTAATGTTTGAAAAGGACCAAATCAAGAATATTGCGCGTCATGACGGGGAGAGGAAAGGATCTTTGGTGTGTGTTCACCTGGATGCTGATGCATGTATATATGCCCAGCAAACTAGGATCAAATTAATAGGACATGGGTACATATGATAAGCTTTTTGAAATTTAATAAAAATTGGATGTACAAGTTTTGAAAATTTATGTGAGGAACCATGATTCAGAAAATTGGATAGAAACATGTTCTTATCAGTTCTCATAAAGAACACTTGTGAGAAGTGCAAACAAACCACCAAATTCATTACCCGTTCCGGATTTAAATACAAGACCACCATCAAAAATACATTTTGTATCATTATCTCTTTCCGAGTAGAATTGATTATTTTTCCCTCGGTGCCATGAAGATTATTATTGCAAAAGTTGCATGCAGCTATAGAAAAAGAGGCACCACATGCAACATGTTTAATTAGCCTGAAACATGAGAGGTTTTCCATACTGTTAGTCGTGCTATTTATTTGTTGGCTTTGTTTTCTTGGTATCTGGAAAATGGTACAATGAAACTCTATACAATAAAGGGAGGAAGTACTACAAATAGCCTGCATGCCCACCTAATTTAATACAAATTCATCCTATGATTTTTGCACAAATAGCATATTCATGGTAAAAAAAATCGTACCAAAATTCAATTGACATTGCATATTATTCTCTACATGTATAAATAGTTGTGTACGTTTGAAGAACTCAAAAGATGTTATTGATCTTGATGAGTTTTCGAAAGCAGGATCATGTATATGTCCAGACCAGAACTTTTACATGAATTAATTTGGATAGAGAAATGATACCTCCATATGCAGGCGACATTTGAATATAGTTTGTGTATGGAAGATCACAAAGGTGATCAGTTAAAATTTATGTTTCTGATGCCTGCAGTCGCAGTACACCAGTAGACACTGTTCCAGTCTCCGCATCCACATATGCATACAGCAATAAAATACGAGACTGTCCGGCCTGCCTGTCTTCACATCGTGGTATGCATGTTGTGTGTAAGACTGAATGGTCAGCTATTTTCTTGGAAAATTTGTTCGGACGGTTTGTGTTTTACATGCATGTCTCAAGCAGATCGATCAACACAGTACGTGTCTTCTCATATTATAGGAAGATATATCAGTATTACGTTTCAGATATCTAATTTCCATTCTTATCGCATGCATATAAGTCGTGCAGATATATAATATATATATGATCATGATAACCAAATAGGGCGTACAGGATGCATCTGCGCATGGATTCTCTAGATCTAGTATTACATAGCTTGCGGCATTCGTTAATTCCAATTATATATATAGTTGTTACCTAAATCTTACAATAGAGATCGAGGAACAATATATGCATGTGTTGCACATGTGTGCTTGTTAATTTAGAGAATATTTGCATGTTCAAATATATATGCGCACAAGGGGTCATGCACTACATGATGAGCAAAAGGATTTGATTTGTAGGCCCCTGTGCTAGTTAGCAATAAGCGTAGGGCACCGGCCGGTATATATGCTCGCACAAAAGCAAATATGAGTTCTCATTTCTGAAAGGGACTTGGAATATCAGCATGCAATACACAAACATGTGTGGCCCAATCATTGCCACCTTGTTCAGTTGGAACATTCTTGTGATAAATGGGAAATCGTGTACGTATAGAATACGTATATGCATGCGGTTGAAGTCAGTACGTTTTGCATGTATTTGGTTTGAGATGTAAAAGGAGATGCAAGTTATATGAGTAGCTCGCTGGATCAACCTTTTTCTTTTCTTTTTGGTACTTGAAATGGTCAGCTCGACTCTGCAATATGCAATCTGCGATGATCATATGATGCGTGACAGACGAAAGAAGAAGAAGAAGCAGGAAGAGGCATCTGTTAAAGCTGGCTCCTGGTTGGGCCCTTTCTTCTTTTGTCAATGAAGTTGTTTTGACGATTAAAATGAAACAAGGCAATGTCCAGAGGAGGCATCTATCTAGCCTCTCTCTCTGTAGAGAGAGCCGCACATATAAAAGGTTATCGTCGTCTATCTATGGTGGCCGGAGGGGGGCACTGATTTCAGAGCTGACACGAGCCAATCATGCAACAGAGATGGATCATATGAATATGTGAATGCATTCATGTCTTTAGCCTAGCTGCCCTGTGCATTCCGGTGCATGACAAATTCACTACTGCATGCTTCTGCTGCGGCGCGCTCTTTGCAGGAGGTTTGGATCTAGCTACCTCGATCGATCGATCGATCGTCAGTGCCAAACCGAAAGAAAACAAGAAAGAGTTTCAGAAATTTAGCTTGCTAGCTAGATACCTTTTTTTTTTTTTTTTGAGGAAAGGATCCAACACTTATATTCAGGGAACTGAGTACGACTTACAAACAGGTCCAACAAAGAAAAGAAATTACAAAGAAGACCCTGCAAATAGCACAAAACCCCCTGAGCTCCCTGGAAGAAACACGATTGGATCCACCACCACTCTCCCGAAACACCTAGCCAGCACCGGCGACGCCGTACCACCACCCGCCTGAGGAAGGCCACCACCACCAGAAGTAGAAAGCTGCAAAGGTTGTCCGCCGCCTCGCAACGGAGCTTGAACTCGCTGAACGAACACAGCCAGAGCAGCATCTCCCAGGCACCATCCAGCTTCCCGCCGCCGCCGCGCCGCCCAGGCCCACCACCATCACCACCCCTCCGCCAGCACACGACGCCCCCTCTCGCACCACGGCCGGCCAGGGCAGAGCCAGCGGAGCAGACCACCAGCAGCACCACCTGCAAAAACGGAACGCCCGCAACCACCTCCTCCTCCCCTCGCCGCCACGGCAGGCCGGAGGAGCAGAGACAGAGGAGCGCAGCCGAGAAACACCTCGAGGCTTGACGAGACGGAGAGCAAGCCCGAGACACAAAATCCACAGCGACGGCGACCTCTCCGCCACGCCGCCGTCACAGAGGAACACAAAACCGCACGATCCCGAGGATCGCCGGGACAGAAGACCTCCAGCCAACGCATAGAGGTAGATCCACGCCGCTCTCCACTCAACGCAGCCAGCAGCTACACCAAGGGAAGGGAAGAGCAGCAGCTTATTCCCCGTACGCGGACGCCGAGCCTTCCTCTCGCCGCCGCCGGAACCTATACTACTCCTAACTACACACCAGGAGACAAGGATCCAGATCCCCACCTCTCCCCGCCGCCGGAGCGACGGGAGAGGCAGAGATCTAGCCTCGCTCCGGTGAAGAGGAGGAGAACTCGGGGTCGCCCTCTTTTTCGCCGCTCTCCACTGTAGAGACAGAGAGGGGAAGGAAGGGAGTCGGTTTGATAATTGTTCTCTTGATTAGATACCTTTTTTCTAAACATCAACAACAGTGAATGCACCCTTATTATATATATATATGTATGTATATATATACAAAAAGCGAATAAATACACAATGACAACCTAAGCACGGACAGTACATGCATGCATCTGCTGATGGTCACATGTCAACGTAGCTTTAGATATAATTGATCGAACTGACGGCGATCTGGGAACAGTGTAATGTACGGCGGTGCTAGCTAGCTGCTAGATCGATGATCGTTTCGTGTGTCCCAAATTGCAAACGGGGCACCTATGCGGCCGGCCAGATCGATGGACCATTATTGTGGAGGCATGTCACACATGAAGTAATATATTCATATGTATGTGATGTGAGCGGCGTTGAGCAGTCGCCATCGGTGCCAATGCCGGCCGGGCTCTACGTATGCACAACAGGAGATAAGCTATGTATGGCTAGATTGATTGTTCTAGGTTGCTAGCTAGCTGGGACACGATTTTGCTCAAGCATTCACAATATACAGTCTATAAAAGAGAACAACTAAAGGCATGGTTCACGATTTTGTAAGCTCTCAATGTTTAGTGAGTGAAAGCCATAGTCTTGCAAGAGTTTGAGGATACATGTCTCACACCTGAAACGAATAATGAAAGGACACAATTTACGGAAAGTGGTTTGTGATCCTGGGCACCAGTGATCCTTCCTGTTTAAAAAAATTTAAAAAACATATTTATAAGTCTCAAAAAATTCTTTAAAAAATTCTACGTGTAGCCAATGATATATCCCAGTAACGTGCAAAATTTCAACTCCAAAAACTTTGTATTTTGAGCTACACAAAAATGACAAATATGTAGATCTGAGAATGTATATTTTCAAATCTCTAAGTTTTATCAGATTTGTTATTTTTGTGTAGCCCATAATACAAAGTATCTCAATCTAAAATTTTGCACGGTTGTGGGATACACCATTGGTCACCCGTGGAATTTTTTTCATAATTTTTTGAAACTTATAAATATGATTTTTGAATTTTTTAAACAGGAGGGAGCACTGGTGCCCGGGATCAAAAAATCTCGACTGCACAATTTAGTAATTCGGTGCTGAATTAGCTAGTGGTATCCGTAACATGTTAGTGTTCTTGTGCTATACAATACCTATGAAACGCATGGGCCCCAGCATCTGGCAAAAGAAGAAAAGTAGCATATCACAATTTGAGGATCGGAGGCGAGCGAGCAGCTCGATCGGCCCCACGCTGGGACGCGGTGCGATCGTGGGACCCAGTGGAACTAGGATGTTTGTATGTTTCTCGTCGACTCCATCGTCGTCTATCGTCGCGTGCCAAGCATGCATCACCTCTCCTCTGGAGAGAGAAAGGGGTGTTTCATTTCTCCCATGCAGGAGGGCATGCATGGCGCGCGTCCTCCAACGGCCGCCTGTTAACGGCTGCCCGCGCATGCATGCCGGCCAGCCAGATCTCTAACTGGTGTCACGCAGCAGCAGCACAGCCCCATGCTAGCAAACTGCTGCCTCTTTACCTTTCTGTTGCTCCTTCCCTTGCATGCATGGCCAGGCCGACTGGCCGGCAAAACATGTTTTCCGGGGCATGCATACGTACGTTGATCTCCGGTATGGGTTATTTGTAACTTATTACGAGTGTTTATATCTAAATCAATTCAAATTTTCCTACACAACCGTTCAGTTTGGTTATACTATTGATCTCTTATTGTGCTCACCGATAATAACCCGCCGATCAAACGGGGGTATAGTGGAAGAGGTGGACGGTGATCTCGACTTTCTGACACGGTCGGTTCCTATACCGGCGTACAATCATGAGGGTTGTCCATTAAGGCCGGGCAGATCTTTCGTTAATGGTAAGAAGATTGCTCCTCCCGTGGCAGGAATTGTTTTCAGCTTTTCTCCGCCGCGGCAGAGCCTTCGCTTGTTTCTGCTGTCGCGGAAGCAATGGTGGCAGCGATCACTCCTGGCCTGTGCTCCGCTAGTACGAGCCCTCCTACTTCTAGCATGCGTGGTCCGTCCCCGGCTGCGTGGGTAGCACCCGCGACTGTGCAGGAAACAGATCTGGCTAAGGCCATTGTGGCGATACTGTCCTCTACCGCGGCAGAATACTTACCATTTTCTTCTACGGCGGCGGAGATTTTGCCTGCTTTTCCTGCCAAGACACAGGAGGTGCCCCATATATGGTATGCAGCAGACTGCAGTTCAGGCCGAGGCGTCCTTTGAAACTTCACCGGGCAAGAGGTCTTGGTGGGGGGTCTCCATGTGTCTTTGCCATCCCTCAAAGGAAGATCGCCATACACTCCAAGAGGGGTGTCGGTTGTTCCTCTCCCACAATATCCTCTCCTAAGCTCCAAGTTGTCCCAAACATGACACAAGGTCACATTGGTATGGCCAACACTGGCATTTTTTTTGGAAGGACGATACTCCAAGGCGGCGATGGCATGTTACGGCGGTATTACAGAACCTACAGCTATGGGGCTACGCTCAAGTGAGTTCATCGTGATCAACACAACACGGCGTGACCTAGTTGGAGAGTGCTCAATTAACCGATCGCTTGCGTCAGTGATTTTCTCCTGTTAGGTAACAGACCTATCCCAAAGTTTTCTATTGTGTCCCTTCTCAATGAAGTAGTTGTTGCTAGGGCCGCTAAGTAAGGAGTTTCGTTGGGGCACTCACCTAGTAAAATAGTTGATTCTATCGATCATACTGAAGAAGTTGGTTTGCAACGAACTCTAATTACGCGAAAGAAATTTGAGGATATGGAAAGAAAGGATAACGATGAGTTCCGTAGTCTTGTTTTGGATGAAGCTCATGCACTTAGTGTGTGTTTGTTTTTTGGACCAAGTGGAATGGAATGGAACCATTCCATTCCACTGTCACGGAACCGTTCCATCCCTGTGTTCGGTTTGGACAAAAAATTGTCACGGAACCGTTCCATTCTTGTGTTCTTTTCTGGAATTGGGTGGAATGGAATGAGAATGGAATGGAATGAGAACGGCATCAAACTCGATTAATTATTTCATAATCTAGATTAATTATTGCTAAACTTGATTAATTATTGCTAAACTTAATTAATTATTGCTAAACTTGATTAATTATTCCTAATCATGATTAATTATTCCTAATCTTGATTAATTATTGCTAAACTTGATTAAATTAGAGTTAATCGCCCAGCATTACTGTGCAATTCCACCCGTCCGGCCGAATCGGCCGGACCGGTCGGTTCCGAATATTGAGTCAATATTCCCTTTTCTGGAACCACTCCATTCCAGTCCATCGCAGAAAAGAACGCAAGAATGGGTTCTGGGAATGGAATGGTTCCATTCCATTCCACCCGGTTCCAAAAACGAACACATTAGTGAAGACCTCGGGGAGGACGAGCAAAGAGGCTCTGAAGATCATAAGGATCTACATAATCGTGACGTGAAATTAACTCGTACTTGTACAAAGCGTTCCAAGGAGCAGATAGTTGTTTGGCGAAGCACCAGAATCAAAAAGAAAGTTTCAAGATATTAACTATGAAGGGGTGTTTTTGGAATAGTGACGGCATTAGGGATCCCGCTAAATTTTTTATCCTTGAAACTATTAGGGAACTCAAGCTTGAATTTTTGCTATCTTAGAAACGGGTAGGGCGAATTTATCCACTCCGTTTTTGAACCATCTAGCACTTGGAAGATCTGGTGGTATTCTTGTTGGAATTAACATGTCAACTCTTAAATTTTTAAATGTGTCTTTCGGCAATATATGTGTTGGTTTTCTTTTGAGATATAATGATGATGGTCGATTGGGCTTTAGTACTAGAGTTTATTGTGCAGCTCAACATGCACAGAAATCTTATTTTCTGGTGGAGATGTTCTATATGTGCGAATCTGAATCCCTGCCTTTCTTGGTTGGCGGTAATTTTCACATTATCCCCGACAAGAAGAGAAAAATAATGATAATTTTAATGCAAGATGGCCTTTCATCTTTTTTTTTTGAACACGGCCTTTCATCTTTAATGCTATTATTGAAAGACTAGGTCTAGAGATTGAGCTCTCAGGAAGACAGATATCTGGCTAACCGTAGAGAAACACCAACTTATGATAAGTTGAATAAAATCCTAGCAAGTGTTGAGTGGGAAAGAAAAATCTCGTTGGTTAATGTGTGGGATTTAAGTCGGTCAAGTTCAGACCACACGCCATTGCTTCTTGATTCTGTTGTACAAGCTCACGTAAGAAACAAAGCACATTTTTCTTTTGAACTCGCATGGTTACGCCAAGAAGGTTTCTTTGAAATGGTGGCTCATATGAGTGGAACCGTTTCTGTTGCTTCTAATCACAATCCTATGGAGGTTTGGTAGAATAAGATACATCACCTCAGGGTCAGGGCTATATCCTTTGGCGATGGGCCCGTAATCAAAGTAGTGTGTATAAAAACAAAAGGAACGCCTCCAAAATATCATTGATTCCCTTGATAGGAAGGACGAGCTCGCTCCGATCAGTTCATCCGAAAGAGATGTTATGAGATAGATGAATGATAAGCAGGCAAAACTTAGACGTGATGAGGAGTCCAAGTGGGCTCAGCGTGCTAAAGTTAAACATTAGAAAGATAGAAGGAATAACACTAAATAATTTTATCTCATTTCTAATGGGAAGCATAGGCGGAAATAGATTTTCCAGATTGATGAGAGAGAGAAGCCGTGTATAGAGGACCCGAAGGTGACTGCGAGGAAGAGCTTAGCATTGGTGGATGAATGGAGTTCAGTGAACGCCAGGAACGGAACATTCACAATGCCAGCGGCGACGCACTGGCGTCCCCCGGAGATCGGATGGCACAAATGCAGTGTCGAAGGCGCTTTCCCTCAGGCGGTTAATCATGGTGGCGGTGGTGCCATCATTCGGGATCACCATGGAAGCTTCATTGCTGGAGCCTGCCATTTTTTCCCTATGGTTGCTGATGCGGAGAGAGCAGAACTGCTTGCATGCCGACGGGCTGTGCTTCTCGCACGGGAGGCTGGGGTATCCAAGTTGGTATTGGAGTCAGACTGTATGGGAGTAGTCTCAAAGCTGAAGAACGATGACCTCGATCGATCGGTCCATGGGCCCTTGGTGGAGGAGATCAAAGAACTGCTCAAGGCTTTTGATGATCATGTGATCATGCATGTGCGGCGATCGTTGAACGAGATTGCGCACAAATTGGCGAAGGAAGGCTGCGATAATAAAAGATGTATGTCGTGGTTTGGTTCTCCACCAGGTTTTATTGTAAACTTGTTGTCACACGACTCTGTTGGATTTGAATAAAATCGCAGCATTTAAATCTCAAAAAAAAAAAGTTTTCATAATTGAATATTATAAGAAGTTGATTGGAGAAATGTCTCCAAATAACATTTATTTATCTGAATCTCTAATTCATGACATTCGTCAACTTTCTCCAGAAGAAAATTGTGTTCTCACGGTCGAGTTCATAGAGAAGGAGGTGTGTGATTTAGCTATACAAATGGAAAAGAATAAAGAGCTCCGGGACCAGACGGGTTCCCTTCGGAATTATTTCAAAAGTTTTGGGAGATTATTAAGGATGATATAATGGCTATGCTCCATAAGTTTCAGCAAGGGGAGTTACCTCTATTCCACCTAAATTTTCGAACCATCACCCTTCTTCCAAAAAAAATAAAATGCAATACAAACTCAAAAATATAGACCAACTTGCCTCCTAAATGTCAGCTTTGATATTCTCACCGGGGTAGCAATAAATTGTATAACAAGCATTGCACATAAGGTATTTAGACCTACTCGGACGACTAGCTTTATGGCAGGCCGACATATCCTGGAAGGATTTTTTTTTACATGAAACCATCCACTAACTTCATAGTAAGAAAATATAGATGGGGTATATTGCTAAAAATGGATTTTTAAAAATCACAAGATAAATTAAAATGGTACTGTCTTCAACAAACTTTACATATAAAAGATTTGATCTGGAGCGGTGTCATTGGATAGACCATTTTATTCGACGTGGTGGCCTGGGAATCGAGGTTAACGAATATATAGGTAAGTACTTTCAAGCGTGGAAAGGCCTAAGTCAAGGGGATCCACTCTCTCCTATGTCCTTTAATTTAGTTGTAGACATGGCGGTCATTCTGATTGCAAGAGCAAATGAAGATGGTCGGGTTGATGGCCTTATTCCTAGTTTAGTTGACGGTGGGGTATCAATCCTTCAATACGCCGATGATACTATTATTTTCATGGAGCATAATATGGAGAAAGCGTTAAACATGAAATTGGTTCTACGTTTTTTGAACAATTATCGGGGTTGAAAATTAACTTTCATAAGAATGAGATCTTCTGTTTTAGTGCGGCGAATTTAAACAACAATATAGACAACTTTTTGTATGTGAATGAAGGACACTTCCTTTTAGATATTTGGGGCTCCCTATTCATTATCGTAAATTAGAAAATGGTGAATGGAAACTTGTTGAAAATCATTTTGAGAAAAAGCTAAGATAGTTGGATTGGTAAATTGTTATCTTACTGTGACCGTCCCATTTTAATCAATTTGGTACTCACTAGTATGCCAATGTTCATGTTATTTCTCCTAGAGATACCCAAAGAGAGTCCAAATAGGCCACATTATTTTCGATCGGGATTTTTTTGGCAGAGCGATGGGCATAAAAAAATATAGATTTACTAAGTGGAACATCATGTGTCTCCAATAAGATTAAGGAGGCCTAGGGATAAAAGTTCAAGCTATAAAGAAGGAACGTTTATTCAGCAAGTGGTTATATAAACTATTAAATGAGGAGGGGGTGTGGCAAGAGTTATTGTATAATAAATATCTCCACTCTAATACCCTAGCCCGATATAAAATAAAACCAAGTTATTTGCGATTTTGAATAAAATAAATAACCTATTTACGGGGATAACGATTTGTGACGGGTGGGCCTCGCAGCGCCTTGCATGGATGTGATGTGGGCACCCATATTCATGCAAGCGCGTATAATTACACTCCCTCGTTTCACTATTATGAGATAGTTACATTTTTTTTGAAAATGCATCTATCTAGATGCATTTTATTGAATAGATTCACACATTACGGTTCCTGTCAAATACTTATTGAAATATCTAAAATGTATTACTCTCTCCGTACCGGTTTATAGGTCCTCTATGTATCCTAGGTCGTAAATTTGACCAACATAATATAATATATATTATAAAAATATATTATTAGAAAATTTAGATGTTATATTTTCTAATGATATAATTTTTGCATTATAAAATTTATATTATATTAGTCAAATTCACAATCTAGAAATACGCGTAGGACCTATAAACCGGGACAAAAGGGAGTATATAATCAAAGTACTCACAATCACATACTGTACGATCGACGAAGTAGTCCTGGCACACGTGGCATCGCACAAGTATAATACCAGGTACGTATTTTTATCCAAGGCGCCGCGTGTACGGGGCACCCACTTGGGAATCACCTACGTCAGCGACCAAGTAACTACGTATGCTGGGTGGGGTGGTCATCACTTGGATTCGATCTCGATCTCGATCATAAATGTGTTGGCATGCTCCAATCTCCATCGGGATCCACGACATTGTCATCACTTGCATTACCCATTTTCTTCAACATAAAGAAATACTACTGCTTTCAGTAGTCAAGAAGCGTGGCAAATTATGTAAGAACATCCCGATAAAGATAAAATACACTTAATGGGCGCTGAAAGGACGTACAGAGGATGTCTTTTGGTGGCCTTTAATTCTGGAGAGTCCAAAACGAACATACTCAATTAGGCTAATCAAAAGTAGTAGACCCTGGCCTGACATCGCCCAAGTAGGCTGAAAGAAAGAACAAAAGAAAGATGCAACAGGACCAGGCATGCATTCTGCATTCTGTACTACCGGACTGTATTAATTTGCTGCGTAGACAAACCATCATTTCTCCTTTCCAAGGTACTGAAATTGGCAAGATCGACAATACCTTTCTTTCTTTCTATATATACCGACAGTGAAAACTTTGGTAAAACCAATGTCTGCCTTTCAGTTGTACTGTATGTTCCTTTGACCATGCATATGGTACTTGCCTTTTTGGGGCTAGGCTCGTTGAAAACCTCTCAAGAACCATCCTTCAATTCTTCCTTTTTCATCTCGTCTTCTTCGGGCTTATTGAGCTACTAGGCCTAATGTTACCAATACCTTCGGGATTGGCCCATGTCCCATCAACACTTAATAATTCTCAGTCGTCCGGCCAGCATAGCACCGAATGAAACTTTTTTTTTTTCGAGAGTACACCTAGCCACCTAGTCCTACCATATATATATATAGAGAAGAAGGCATAATGTTTTTTACAAGAGCTAACAGTAACTGCGAACGGCCAGGTTACATGACACCCACCGAGAAAGCTATTGGTACAACTCGGGGTACCACCTTCAAGACTCGAGGCAACATAGTAATTGTTGCTTGGCAATTACACTCCAAGCTTGTATAGTTCCCTTTAGCATACATGAATAGACAGCATACAAGAAATTTAATTTTGTTAGTCCAATTATCTTAGGGGAGATGATGGCACTTTAGGGGATTTCAGTAATTGAACCCAATCACATGATTGTACGCTTCATCGGAGAGCGTAACCACTAACCACTCCCTTTAGGCCGGTCACATTGGGTCGTCTCTTGTTGCCGTTTCTTGCTGCATGGTGGGCTTTTAGAACCAACCTCTCTAATGCGTCGTATGTTAAACACTGTATCTAACAGACTCTGGATTTAATTAGCTTTGGATCAATAATAGCGTATCAGATCTGTAGTCCACCCGTGGCAAAGGAAATAGACAAGTCTGGCCCGTGCTTTCCTCATGCTGCTGCCACAGCAGCGCCCGCACCAGTACGACGAGCCGCAGGGCATCAAGGAAATTAATGATTCGCACCGGTATGTGAGCTAAGAGCCGTATCCTTGGTTACATACAGCATCCTTCTCTTTCCTCTATAAATACACTGCCACGTCAGCTATTTTCCTATGATTTCGTGCTAAGAAACCTGCACTGGCACAGGCCTTATTGACCTAGACTCGTATCACAGGAATTGAGATACATGCCATGACAATTTTTGAACAAAGAGGATGCAATGAGCTATGGATGCAATACGTGGATCCAAACGATAGGAAGGACAATTACTAAGTTGCTAATTTGCGACCGAAGGCTTCTGATGACGCACCTTGGCTTAACGACATACGTCAACAATAAAAGTTGAGTTTCATAGCTAATCTAGTACACATTCCAAATAATGTTCTATCATATTACTAACACGGTTATTTTGTTTCACACGTGAATCAGGACTCGGGGACATCCTATTATACCGATCAGGAATTAAACACGGATAATCCAAAGATGAAAAAAATTAAAATAGGAGTTCACCATCGATTGACGGTTTCAACAAACCTAGTTTTTTTTAAGCCCTCAGCAAACCTAGTTCGCAACAAGGTGTACAAAACATGTACGAATATTCGTACCAATGGCCATCAGTCAAGTACGATACTTGCTTTTAGGGTGTTTACATCCTCATACAATAGCAACCAAAAGAATTCGAAGGTAATTATTCATACCTAATGTGCCATGTATTCTAGGTTAACTTCTAGAGACTAGTTAAGCAACTGTTTTTAAGCCTAAGCTTAGTAGACACATAAAGTTTAGGCATGAGCCTCTGCGAGTACAGAAAGATAGTTAGCTTACAAATGTAGCATTTTTGCATGCTCATAGCATTAACCAGATACAAGGCGCCTTGAACGCGTTGAACACGCTACCGCTCATCCTTGTCAAGCTCTTTGGGCTTCGTGCGGCAGACGGAACCTTAAACCTCTCGCTGGCGAGTGGCAAGGGGAGCGCGCCTAAACAGCGCAGTACGCGGGAGAGATTCGCTCCCGCATGCACTGTCCCTGATGGGCCGCTCCGAATGCAGCCCAACAACAGCAGGTAGTGTTATTTTTCTTTTTTATATTTTTACTTTTTCTGTTTTTAAGTAAACGATAAAAGAAAAGAACATTTTCAAAATCTGAACCATTCTCACGTATGAACAATTTGTAAATCTAAACCATTTTCAAAAAATGGACAATTTTCAAATCTGAACATTTTGAAAAACATGAACAATTTTCAAAATCTGGAAAATTTGAACATTTTTTAAAAAGATTTTTTTTCAAAATCTGAACATTTTTAAAAAATATAAAAATAAAGAAAAAATGGAAAATTTGGATGAACCGAAAGTAAGAAAAGAAAAAATCGAAAATAAAAAAGAAAATAGAAAATAGTGAAAAGAAAAACCATCCAAAAAACCGAGGGAAAACCGACGTTCCCAGAACCTTTTATAAAAAATCAAATTTGAAAAAATGTTCAGTTTAAAAAATATTCAGATTTCAAAAAAAAAATTAGATTTTAATAAATATTCTGAATTTAAAATTGTTCACAATTGAAAAATATCCTTTTTCTGTTTTGAAGAATAAAACAACAGGCAAAAAATAAAATCACCTGTTAAATGAGTGGCATCATCGCAGCCCATTTGGTGGCACTGCAGGAGGAGCATCGCTCGTAGCTTTGAAGCGATATATAGGAGCACTGAATAGCGTGGTTTCGCCCACTACCGAGCCTTCCTGAGCCTGGCCCATTAGCTGGGTTTTTCTTTTTTGCTAATGAAAAAACGTAACGGATTTTCTATAAATATGAGACAATTTATGAAATAAAAAAAGTTACCAGATTTCAAAAATGGTCATAAATTTTTAAAAATCATGATTTTGAAAATGGTTCATGAATATGAAAAATGGTTCGTGAATTTAGAATGTCCTAATTTCAAAAAGTTCAAGTATTTGAAAAGGGTTCAAGAATTTGAAAAAATGTTCATGATTTCAAAACCGGTTCATGAATTTTAAAATGGTTCGTGTATTTAAAATTTCCTGAATTTCAGAAAAGTTCATGAATTTGAAAAATGGTTCACGATTTGAAAAAAAAATGTTTATGAACCATTTTCAAAATCTGAACAGTTTTTAAAATTTGAACATTTTTTCAAGGTCATGAACCATTTCAAAATCTGAAAAAATATTCAGGAATTTGAAAATGATTCACGAAAAAATTTCATGAATTGGAAAATGGTTCATTAAAAAATGTCATGAATTTGAAAATGGTTCACGAATTTGAAAAATGGTTCGCGAAATTATCAACTCTGAATATTTTGAAAAACCGAACATTTTTAAAGAAAGTTTTATGAATTTGAAAACGAACTGTAAAAAAGAACAGAAAAACGAAACAGAAAAAAGAAATAGAAAAAATGGACAGAAACCGTACATGGGCCGACCCATTTAGGAGCTTGTGCTTGAATGAGGGGTATGCAATTCCGTGCTAACCATTGCTACGAGCGTAGAATAGGAATTGCCATAGGATTTGCCAGTGGCGAGGAAGAAAGATGCTGCTGAATGGGCTAAGCAGGATGAAAATGTAGTCGAGTTATGTGCTTGTTGGGCTTTGCGCTGCTACAGTAACCTGTTCATGCCAAGACCAAAAAGTGATGACAAAAACATGGCGTCATTAGATTTACCTCGATTTAACATATTTAATCAGTCTTTGCCGCATTTTTATTGTTTGGGTACCAAAAGATCCACCTCAGCAGAAATTTCGTACAACAATTATAAAATATAGGTTCATCCCACTCCCACCAGATTAATCGTGGCTGATCCGTGGTCTGATGATTTAAGATAATTGGTGATACAGATTACGAGAGAAATATTTCAGAGAACAGAGCTTGCTAATTTTTTTTTAGTAATACATTTTTTTACAGAAATTTGATAAATATTACGCATTTTGCATAAATTATACAAATAATACGGCCTCGGCCCAGGCTAAGCCGACAGGCACTAATCGGCCCAGGCCTGGCCGATTAGTACTAATCGGCCTAGGCCTGGCCGATAAGGTACAAGCCTGGGCCAGGCCTGGGCCAATTAGTGCCTGTCGGTTTAGCCTGGGCCGAGGCCGTATTATTTCTGAAATTTTGTGATTTTGCGTAATATTTTTCGAATTTAATTAAAAAAAGTATTATTAAAAAAAATTACCCAGCTCTTAGACGCCATGAATGGTAAAAGAGTCAGCACCTGATCCTATCTTCCCGTCTTAGTACATGTCCTGCCGTGAGGTGCCATTTCTCAGGAAGTAAACCTCAGCAAAACGAGTTCAGAAGCAGTGCCATTTTAGTTAACCTATCTGTATCTTTTTTTTTTGCATGGTAATACGATTCTCATTGATAAATAAAAGACGCAGTGCCATTTCAGTTAACCTATCTGTATCTAAACATCACCCTGACAGTCTCAACTCAGTATTCTAGAATTTTTACATCAGCTGTCAGAAGAACAGATACTTGCGGGTAGCAATAGGTGCTCCTTCTGAAATCGCTCGTTTTCAAATAGATTGTTCCGGAAACTTCAAACGGCTCCTGAGCTACAGGAGCCCGTTTTTCGAAAAGATCGAAATCGACACATTTGGGTTTCGAAAAATCTAGAAAAAAATTCCGGATGTAGATAGTGTCGAGATCTATAAGCGTGCAAAATTTTAATTCAAATTTTGTTTTATTTTGGGCTGCATAAAAAAGACAAATGGATGGATCTGGGTGTTGAACAATACACAGTTTCAAAATTTTGAATTTTTCTCCGATTTATCTTTTTTGTGCAGCCCAAAATACAATGAATTTTAATTTACAATTTTGCACACTTGTAGATCTCCACACTATCTACATGTGTAATTTTTTCTTGATTTTTGAAAACTTTGAAATATTATTTTCGATTTAAAAAAAGAAACTAGCTCAATGTAGCTCAGAAGTTATTTATCCTCTATCGTGTCGTCTCCAGACTGTATATTCCAACATACGCACAACCAGGCTCGCTTTGCAATTAACAGATAGGTGGAATCATGCATGAAACCGTGGAGGACATAGTGCCACTCGTGGTCTTTCGGAAGATGGCCTTGCAACACACTCAAGTATCTAGTTAGCCATTTGCTCGCTTACAAGCCATCTTCTCATACTAACACGAGGTGTCAACAATTAGCGCACATCGTCTGCTTGAAACTGAATGATTTACGGGTGTAAACAAATCAAGGGATGATGATGATGATCCATATGCTACGCCATTTCCAAATAAAGTCATGATACGTGATATCGGCGTGATAGTGTAGCCGCGCAGGTAGGCAGGATTTCATTAGGATCTAAGAATGAGGACCAAAGTAGCAAAAGGAGAGGGACAAGGGCCAGCTACATGGGCTTCGATGCCAAGGAACGCATTGTTTAGAAGCAACGTACCCCAGCTCAAGCCGTAGCATTCCAGCCAAGTCACTCGAATCTTCAAACCACATCACACTCTTCGTCTCTTTCCTCCCCCCACTCCCACAGGCCACAGCACACATATATAACCACCAGTGCATGCATGTTCACCACCACAACTCACCATCTCCTGCTACAGAAGCAGCAGCAGCAGCCACCATCTCATCAGCAAGCTCAGCCGGCAATGGCTTTCAACCCGAACCCTCCTGGCCTCGGCTTCCCCTTCCCCTTCTTCCCTCCTCCAAACACACCTCCAGCCCCTTTTCGCCCGATGCCGCCACCAAGCCCTTACGGTCCAAGACCCCCACCACGCCCTCAAGCTCCGCCACCCCCACGCCCGCCACCCGTTCAGCCACCGCCTCCTCCACGCCGTGCTCCCCCGCCACCAACTCAACCCCCTCCTCCTCGTCGTGCCCCGCCTCCACCAACCCAACCCCCACCGCCACCCCGACGTGCTCCACCTCCACCACCGCCACGTCGTGCCCCACCTCCACCCTCACCACCACCGCCTCGCCGTGCTCCACCCCCACCATCACCGCCAATTCGCCCACCGCCGCCACGCCCTCTAGCCCCACCTCCACCACATATCAGCCCGCCGACACCTCCACCTAGCCCTCAACCCCACGTGGTCATCATCGTAGTGTTCGTCTCGCTAGGCGGGCTCCTCCTGCTGGCATGCCTAGCTGCCTTTTGCTTACACAAGAAAAAGAAGAGGAAGACAGAAAGGAAGGCAGAGATGTTGAACTTTAGCGACCATGCCCATGTCCATAAGGAGGCCATGTCAGGCCCTGGGGGCTCCAAGGGCGTCAGGCTGACAGTCGACGAGGACGTCAAGTTCCAAGAAGAGGTGAAGAAGTCAGAGACCATCGGGGAGGGGTCAAGCACCGCAGGGAAAGCACATCACCAGAGCGCATGGACGTGGCACAAGAAACAGAAGAGCGAAACAGAGAAGGATGCAGAGCTCATCAACGTCACCGGACATAGACATGTCGATGAGAAGATTATGCAAGGGCCTCACGGCGAGAAGGTTGAGGTCCTTTCTGAAGATGAAGACGTCAGGTTTGAAGAGGTGGATAACAAAGAAGAAGCCTCTGAAAAATCAAAGGCTCGCATTATCAAGTTCTAACAGGATGATAGCACAATCTGCTCAAGCCTGCCCAAGTCTAACAAGACTCTTCAGCAGCTTGAGGCAATGATCAAAGCAGTACCTACACATTGTGTGCATTACTGCATTTATTTTTATAAGATTTTATCTTCTTTCGTGTGACTGAAATAAGGGCGTTACAGACCCAGTTTGATTGGAAGGAATATGTAATTACCACTGTAAGCATTTGTATATGAGCAACATATGTCTGAATGGAATTCTTTAACGAAATTTCATAAACAAATGAAAAACACCATCAAAGGGGGAAGTGACTGACGCATAAGTCAGCATAAACTTTCTGCCCATATAATTGATCCATATGTGACATGGGCAGAAAGTGGATTTCTGGGACTACAGCAGAAGGTTAACAAGGCGGCAGGCTACATTTCTTTACAGCGTAACCTAACTGTAGTTTCCAGTTTAGTTATCAGAGACATGACCCTAACTACTTCTGCTACTTAGTTAATTGCAATCGGAGTAATTCGCTTCTTAGTGGGCTTACTCGACACACTCTTCTTGGTTGATACTGGTGGCGGAGTCACTTCTACGGCCACAGGATTGGTCTCCCTCTTAGGTTTGCTGTTATCAACATCAACTTCCATATTGTCTGCCTTCAATGGCTTTGCGAGTTCACATGCCGCAGTTCCTTCGGTAACTTCCTTCACTCCTGAAATGTTTTGAAGAATAACCATGTATTACAGGGCAAGTGGCGTGGGATTAGATTGTAACTGTCTGTTAGGCTACTGTGGTTAGAATGATATGTACACCCTTGGTCCTTGGATGCATAGACAATTTTCGTATGGGCGTATCTGCTTACAGGTAACAGAAATAAACACATTGAGAAACCTTTGATCTAATTAAATGTGATTGCTATTGTTCACATTTGCATATTACACTTTTTTTCAGTGAACAAGCAGGAGCACTGCCTTCCAATTAGAAGAAATAAGTTTATTCTACCAAAGTATGTGCGCAGAAGGAATTCTATTAACAAATTACGTAAGACCAATGTCAAAAAGGCTAGTAGTTGCATGCTACTCATAACCAAAAATATGTTCACAAACAAAACCATTCATTCATATAATTGCTCATTGTGCGCCATGATCAAAAGGGAAATTTTGGGCTAGAGCTGAAGAAGAATACGGACACAAAGTAAACTTCATACAGTCTAAAGAATATGGAAACAAACTAAACTTCATACAGTTTAATGTAAAAGTGATTTCCAGTACTGCAGAAGTAAATTGCTTGAAAGTAGGCTTACTCAATGTGCTGTTTTTGGCCAACACTGGTGGAGGAGTCATTGTATCCACAGGGCAGGCTGACATCTTAACTTCACTGGTACCAACATCAACTTCCATGCTATCTACTGTCAATGGTTTCGTATTTAGGCATGTAACAGTTGCTTCTGTAACTTCCTTTTTTCCTGGGGTTTCAGAAAAATGAATTGTTAGAAGAGTGTTTTCAAGTAAATGTATGCCATGACAGACAACTATCAATCTTACTAGCTTCCATCAGCATAAAGATTACCAGACATACGTCCTAAACGATTAATCAAATGCATCACAGGGTCAGATGTGATGGATAAGTCTCTGTACTATAGTCTTTGGTCTGTGGTCTTTGTGGGGCTGCAGAGCACATGGTCCTTGTGTCAAGGACTGGTTGTTAGGATAGCTTCAAGGACTGGCTGTTAGGATCTGGTTGTTAGGACAGCATCATCCTTGACTAGCTTTTAGACTAGCATCTTAGACTAGCATCTAGCATATTCGTGGCTGGCTAGCAGCCTATAAGTATGTATCCCCAACCCCTCAGGTTGGCATGACATTGTGTGAGAAATAAACCAACGAAAATTGCCCCAACTCTCCTAGTGCCATCCTCTCTCAATGAGAGTAAGTCTGAAACAACTATCAAGATGCACTAATGAGGTACCCAGAAAAAGAAAGACATAGAAGAAGGAATATATAACAGATACCAGAGACGATGTGCGGCTGGCCCAATTCCTCATCCTCAAACTCAATAATAGTACAGTAACCATCCCGTGATGACAATGCCAGGTATTTTGCATCAGAAGACCTGCAAAAATGATAAAAAGATGGATTTCTAGTTCCAGTAAGACTGCCAAATAAGATGAGTTCTACTGTATACAATGGAGAAGACTCCAAAAGAAAAGAACTATTGTAGTACTAGTACTCACCAAGAAATATCTGTAATGGCCGCATAATGTAGACCAGCATGTATCAGAATTGGAGCAGTACTTTCAGTGTCATAGACATACAGTGAGTTGAAAGTAGCAACAGCGAAAACAACTCTGTAGGGAAGCTTGAAAAAACCTTCTGCAATGGTACAGAAGTACTTCAGTTTCATTCTAACAGATCAGTAAACAGTAATAACCTCCTAAAAAGGCTGCAAATCAATTAAGCTACCTGACTGAGAACCACGCAGGCTGAAAAGAACAGGGCAAAAACGAACTGCTACTATAGCCTTACTTGCACCAGGGAGTTGTATCGCAGGCCTGCAGTGTCAAACAAGTTAGTAACCTAAATAACTACAACACTAGGTATACTGGGATAAGTTATACGCACAAGAACAAGATGTTAAGAATTTAGCATGTCTCTAGAAACAGCACACTTATTTTTAACATCATAAGACAACTAGGCAATCAAAGAGCTCTGAAAGGTTAGGATGTCAGTGTGACTTTTAGATGAAAGTTGATTTAACTTTCCAGGAACACCTGGGAAAATATGTGTGGTCTTCTTCAAGTTTACTTGTGATTAGAGTTCAGTGTAATGTGAAGGAACAAAATAGTGATAGATCTTATGTGATGCTTAATTTTTTCACAGTATGTTATTGTAGACTTGTGGGTACCAGCTGAAATAAATGCAATGTAGACATCTATTGCAAGTCAGGAACGTAGTTGTGTTATTTCTATTATTGGATGTGCTACCTTGACAGGTCTTTCCTTGACATTATATAAGCAGTATTTATCACTTCAGATGAGTATTTGCATAGGCCTGGTTAAGATAAAGAGAAACAAACTTGTCAGCAGGACACAGATGATAAACTAAATTATGTGCAAAAGGAAAAACAATATACCTGCTGGCAGTACCAGAAAAGATCCATCTGGCGACCACGCCAACCTCCGGAAGAAAGATGGTAGTGTCTCATCATGAAACAAATGAGTTTTAACTGTTGGCTGCAAGGTAAAAGGATTATCTTACTTGTCCAATGCAGATCCAGAGGATGTGGCAGTTAAAGTGCATCAGACAAACCTTGGAGTCATCATGATTTTGAAGTTCTGCCTTCACTAGTGTATGCTGGCAAACAAAGTTCATCTTCTCCGTATTCTTTGATTTGCCTTGAGGCTTATTTGCATATATTTTACAGGTTCTGTCAGAGCTCAAAGAAGCAATGTATTGACCCAGAGGATCCCATGCCACCCCCTGAACATAATGTAAATGGCCCTCCAACATCTGTTGCACTGCACCTGAGAATAATGGTGCATATCAGCCATATAATACAGCAGTCAAGATGGTGCAAACATTGGATCACCTGTTGTAGTAGGAATTACCTTTGTTAGCATCCCATATTATGCAACTGTTGTCAACTGAAGCAGAAACAAGGAATGAACCATCACTCGACCACTGCAGGTCAAGAACGTCCTTGCGATGGAACCTGCCAAACAAACAAGGCCAATATAATTTAGCAATCATCGAGACTACAGGGATGCTTCGAATAACTATTTATTTTCAGACGGTATATCTCACAATAATGATTTGTGTACTTTCCAGGCCTCGCCGTCATCAGTGGTATGCAATTTCCAAAGGATAATACCACCACCTGTCATAAAGATGGTGGAGTTATGTCTGCCCAACAGAACCGTTAATTTTTTGGTGCATGAACAATTCAAAAATCTCAAGGACAAATTAGGGGTGCCTTTCTTTATGGAAATTACAACCCTAGCATCTTGTAGCATATTTATTATTAGAAATAAGGTGTTCAAAAATGAAGACTCGACTAAGCAAAACTAAAAACATGACCTGGCCATGGTTGGTCATAGATCTCGAAGAAAATACGCGGACACATTTAGTGATTGGCAAAACAGAATTCCGTTGCTTTCCAGTTTATATTCATTTAGATTTTTAAACACTTTGTAAAGCCAAACATATAAATATGATATAATATGCTGCACAGCTGCAGTAGAAAATGTTCCTGTTTTCTCAGTCAAGGTTTAAACCACCACCTGTCGATTACAACATAAATCCAATTTACATAAACAGGACACGAAAATTCACCCAATCAATTAGCTACAATGAAGATAGCTTCATGTAGGACCAGTTAAGTTGTACTCCTACAACGGATGTAAATGCTCAAGCAAGTGGTATGGTGAGCATGATTTTCAGCACAACTCATAATGAACTTGCAGGCTGCAGGAAACCTAGCGGACGGGTGGCAGACAGATACTGCAGTGGCCCTTTTTTGTTTGTCGGTTTGTTTCGTGAATTTCAGACTAAAATTACAGAACCAACCAATATATCGCTTCATTAACTGAATCGGCAGAACCGGTGTGCCCCATCTGTTTCAGGAAAAGGAAAACGAAGGTCAAGTGCTAAATTGAACATACCATCGGAACCGGACGCGAGATTTTCGCCTGCATATAGACAGTGGGGAAAACGGGGTTAATTACACACAGCCAGGCAAATAAATACGAAACATTGAGAAACTATTTTCCAACTTTGCTGAGGAAACAAAAACATGTCTAACTGCTCAAATGGGGATTTGACACTGCGTTGCCACGTACCAGAAGGAGAGAAGCGGAGAATGTTGACGGCGGAGCTGTGCGACGAGAGGCTGCTCAGGTAGGAGGCAGTGGGGAACTTCTTATCCGAATCGTCCGACGCTATCGCCCAGATCTGCAGGGCAAACTCCATGAAATCGGAGGCATAAAGCGCACGCACTACCCATCCACCCCGCAGTCGTCGAACGAGCACAAGCGCTAAGGTCATCCGGAGGCTAAACGGAGGATGCACGGCACGGACTTAAGCAGGGGGGAGAAGGGATGGCGGACCTTGATGTCGTGGTCGCCGCCGCCGGTGGCGAGGCGGCGGGAGACGGGGTGGAAGTCGAGGGTGAGCACCGCTGCAAGTCGTGCCAGTTGATCTGCACCGTGCCGCCCCGCATCTTCTTCTCCGGTGGGATGGGATGGATCGTATCGAATCTGCTTTGAGGCTGCTAGGGTTTCGGGAAGGCGGGAAAATGGAGGGGATTGGGCGCGCGACTCCACTTCCGCTCCTCCAACTGCAGACTCGGGTGGAGTGAAGAAGAGACGGGATGGGGCGGTAGAGGCTGGGCCGCTTGTATCGAGTGGGCTGTATCACAGCCCAGTACCTGGTAGAGCTTGCCAAATACTAGTATTAAAGCCCAGTTTATTTGTCGGCTTAAAAAAACTTCCTCTGATTGATACATGTTAAGCGCTTTGGACTTCTTTGGATCACAGGATTAGAAAACGCAGGATTAGGTGGACTCTGGAACGGGACCGTATTAGGTGGACTCTGGAACCTTCGGGGAGGTTCATGGTCAAATCCCTTTACCAAAAACTCTGCCAGGGCACTCCCAGAAAACACTTTAGCGAGATCTGGAGGATTGGGGTTCCTCTCAAGGTCAGAGTGTTCCTGTGGCAGCTTATTAGGAAGCGGCTCCCATCTAATGACAACATTGCTAGGAGACGGGGGGCCTCCTCAGGCCTTTGCGCCTTATGTGGGGAGTTCGAGTACACGAACCACATCTTTTTCACCTGCCCCCTCACCAAGTTCATGTGGAGCGCAGTTAGAGAGCTCATCCAATGCTCTTGGAACCCCTCGTGCTTTGCGGACCTATATAGGCTCATCGACACCCATTCGGGGCAAGATAGGAGGGTGCTTTGGATTTGCTGTGTCGCCTTGTGTTGGTCCATGTGGAACACTAAAAACAAGTTCTCCATTGAGGGGACCTTCTCGGCACACCCGACTGATGGACTATAGATTGCGTGGATCACACGTTCGCTGGGAGACCCCAAGAGGAAGGTATGATGCAGTGTAGCAGCAGTTTTCTCAGTATGAAACCAAGGTTTAATCGAACCAGTAGGAGCAAGAAATCACTTCGAAGGTTGTCAGTGGCGCGCTGACGTGGAATCTGCACACAACACAATCAAACTATTTGCCCCAACGAAACAGTGAGGTTGTCAATCTCACCGGCTTGCTGAAAACAAAGGATTAAACGTATGGTGTGGAAAACAGTAGTAAATTGCAGAGAATGAAAAGGAACAGTGTTTGCAGTTGGTTGTATTATCAGTGTAAAAGAATGGACCGGGGTCCACAGTTCACTAGTGGTGTCTCTCCATAAAAGATAACTAACATGCTGGGTGAACAAATTACAGCTGGGCAATTGACAAAATATTGAGCGCATGACAATGCATATATATGACATGATGATTACTATGATATTCATGTGGGCATTACGACAAAATACATAGACCGTTATCCAACAGCGTCTATGACTAATAATCCACCGCCAGGTTGTCATACCGAGTTCCCCGTTGGTATTAAGTTGCAAGCAACGGATAATTGCATTAAGTAATGTGCGTAATGTAAACAAATGCATTAGACCTAACGGCGTACCCTTAAGCTAAGCATCGGTTATTTTATCCCTAGTGGCAACAGCACATCCACAATCTTAGAAGTTATTGTCACTCTCCCAGATTACCGGAGGCATGAACCCACTATCTAGCATAAATACTCACTCTTGGAGTTACAAGCATCTACTTGGCCAAAGCATCTACTAGTAACGGAAAGCATGCAAGATCATAAATAACATATAAGATAGATTGATAATCAACTTGACATAGTATTCAATATTCATCGGATCCCAGCAAACACAACATGTAGCATTACAATAAGATGATCTTGATCATGATAGGCAGCTCACAAGATCTAAACATGATAGCATAAAGTGGAGAGACAACCATCTAGCTACTGCCATGGACCCGTAGTCCAAGGATGAACTACTCACGCATCACTCCGGAGGCAGGCATGGTGATGTAGAGCCCTCCGGTGATGATTCCCCTCTCCGGCAGGGTGCCGGGAAGAGCTTCTGAACCCTCCCGAGCTAGGGTTGACGGCGGCGGCGTCTCTGGAACTTTTCGTGGATAATGGCTCGGGTATTTAGGGTTTTCGCGTCGGGAGGAATAAATAGGCGAAAGGGCGGCGGCTGCGGAGCCACGAGGGCCCCACACCACCCCACGGCGCGGCAGGGGGGCCCGCGCGGCCCCATGGTGTGGGCGCCACGTGGCTCCCCTCCGTGTCTCCTCTGGACTCCGTCTTCGTGTTGGAAAAATAGGAGGTTCTGTCCAAGTTTCGTCCAATTCCGAGAATATTTCCAGACTAGCTTTTCTGGAATACAAAAACAGCAGAAAACAGGAACTGGCACTGTGGCATCTTGTTAATAGGTTAGTCCCAGAAAATGCATAAAAATGCTATGAAGTGTATATAAAACATGTAACAATTGGTATAATATCAACATGGAACATCAGAAATTATAGATACGTTTGAGACGTATCAAGCATCCCCAAGCTTAGTTCTACTCGTCCTCGAGTAGGTAAAACGATAAAAACAAAATAATTTCTGAGGTGACATGCTACAATCATAATCTTGATCAAATAATATTGTAAAGCACATGTTATGAATGAAGTGATCCAGGTCAATGGTCTATAGTTTGCTAGCAAGTAGATAATGAGCAAACAACTGAATCATATAAGCAAAAACTTTTCATGAATAGTACTTTCGAGACAAGCATCAAAGAGTTTTGCATAAGAGTTAACTCATAAAGCAATAGATTCTAAGTAAAAGGTATTTAACCAACACAAAGGAAGATTTAAGTTTCAGCAATTGCTTTCAACTTTCAACATATATATCTCATGGATATTTGTCAACACAAAGCATATAATAAGTGCAATATACAGCATATAAAAATTGTTGCACCAAAGTTGACACTAGTGTTTGCTTCTAAGATAGAAAGAAGTAGGAAAACTGACTCAACATAAAAGTAAAAGAAAGGCCCTTCGCAGAGGGAAGCAGGGATTAAATCATGTGCTAGAGCTTTTTAAGTTTTTGAAATCATATAGAGAGTAAAAATAAGTTTTGAGAGGTGTTTGTTAATTGTCAACGAATCAGAAAATGGAAAGTACAATATGACCCCTGCCAACCAGACTTTTAAGAGCGGCTCCCATGAAGGACGTTATTTCTACCAGCAAGGCAGATCATCCCTCTTTCTCTTTTGTTTACACATGCAGATATTTCACTGTTTGTCATTGCTTGACTGATAAATCAGGGCAAAAATGTGAAGAGAATTAAGCGGTTAAAGTTGTAATTAATTGGGACTGGGCACCCCATTTGCCAGCTCTTTTTGCAAAATTAATGGATAAGCGGATGTATATGCCGCTAGTCCGGTGGTAAAGTCTGTTTGACAGTTGACATAAAGACATCCACCCCGTCCTCATGAGCTTGGTAAACATTGACACAAAATAGGAGTAATAAAGTTTGAATAGTTTAAAGGTAGCACATGAAAAATTTACTTGGAATGGCAAGAAAATACCACATATAGGTAGTTATGGTGGACACAGATGGCATGGATTTGGCTCAAGGTTTTGGATGCACGAGAAGCATTCCCTCTCAGTACAGAGTTTAGGCTAGCAAGGTTATTTGAAGCAAACACAGGATATCAACCGACACAGCAAGCTTATATGAAAACATATTGCAAGCATTATAAGACTCTACACTGTCTTCCTTGTTAACCAAACCCTTTTACTAGAAAATATCTAGACCTTAGAGATACCAATCATGCAAACCAAATTTCAACGAGCTTTACGGTAGTTCTTCATTAATAGGTTTTAACTACATGATACAAAAGCTTAAACATGAACTACTTGATAACTCAAAACAATTGACAAGTATCAAATTATCCAATACAATGATCTACAAGAATATGTAAGCTTTTTCCATTATACCATCTACCACATGCAACATTTTCTGTTCCAACCAAACACCAATCAATTTATTTCAACATAAACTCTCCAAACAATTATAAGTGAAGCAAGAGAGTACTTTCTTTAAAAGAACTAACAGCTCTGAATAAGAGATGCATGAAAAACAGGAGCTAAAAGCATAGCAATAGCTAGATAAGAATACTCAACAAGTATAAGTGAAGAATAGGAGTATTCATATGAAAAAGCGGAGCGTGTCTCTCTCCCAATCAAGAATGCTGGGGTCCAATCAAGTTGACCATAGAAAAATAAAATACTGAAAATAAAAGCACACAGACGCTCCAAGTAAAGCACATATGATGTGAAAGAATTAAAATATAGTTTCACTAGAGATGACCTGATAAGTTGCTGATGAAGAAGGGGATGCCTTGGGCATCCCCAAGCTTAGACGCTTGAGTCTTCTTGAAATATGCTGGGGTGATCCATGGGAGCATCCCCAAGCTTAAGCTCTTCACTCTTCTTGATCACATTATATCATCCTTCTCTCTTGACCCTTGAAAACTTCCGCCACACCAAACTCAAAGTAATTCTCATTAGAGGGTTAGTGCACAATCAAAAACTCACATGTTCTATAAGGACACAAACATGACCGTTACTTTTAACATTAGCTACTGCCACTGATGTTATGTGAAGCTCTTCACCCTAAAAAAGAATTCCACTCAACACTAGTAAAAGAGAGAATGCGAAAAATAAAAGACAGAATCTGTCTAAACAGAACAGTCCGCAAAGACGAATTTTTTCGAGGCACTTACGTTGCTCAGATCGAAAAACTTTAAACTAACGAAAGATGCGTACATATCTGAGGATCACGCACAAAAATTTCAGATTTAAATAATTTTTCTGTGATTTTACAGAATTAAAACGGTGAACAGCAGAAATCTGTTCCTGCGCAGAAATCCAAATCTAGCATCATCTTCCTATTAGAGGCAATACTTGGCACAACAATGCGATAAAATAAAGATACAAAGGAATTGTTACAGAAGTAAACAACTCCTTGACTCAAAAAAAGAAAAATTGCAGAAATAAAATAATGGGTTGTCTCCCATAAGCGCTTTTCTTTAACGCCTTTCAGCTAGGCGCAGAAAGTAAGAATCAAGTGTTTCCAAGTGATGAAGCATCAACAGAATAATTTGCTCTAACAATAGAATCAAAAGGTAACTTCATCTTCTTTCTAGGAAAGTGTTCCATACATTTCTTGTGTGGGAATTGGTATTTAATATTCCCCTCTCTCATAATAATTTTCAGTAGCATCATGAACAAACTCAACAATATAACTATCACATAAAGCTTGCTTTTCATGATCTACAAACACATACTTTTTATCAAGCTCCAAAATAGTGGGATTAAAACTTTCAGACCCACTTTTAACCATTTTATAACAAGATGATTGATCATTCTCAAGAGGTATGGGACTCCATCTAGATAAATTCAAGACCTCTCCTATCCCATTTTCATTAGTAGAATACATAATATTATCAAGCAATATAGGACCATCATCTAGAGCTTTATCATAAACATTTTCTAAACAAACTTTCTCATTACCATGCATTTCGAAATTACGCACAAATAAAGGATTATCATAAGATTTATCAAAATAGTATGGATTATCATAAATAACAGTAGCATACTCATTTCCACAAGTTTTACTCATAGGGAATATTTCAAGAGAATCCACAGGAACATAACATTCATCCTCCTTTGATAAGGATGGAGGGTGATCAAATAATGTAAGAGGTAAAGAGTTACTCTCATTAGAAGGTAGGCATGGGTAGCTAATCCATTCCTCCTTATTTTGTTCATCACTCTCCTCCTCTTTTTCATCCAATGAGCTTTCAGCTTCAGCAGTAGTTTCTTCTTCTACAGGTTCCTGCAAGACAATGGTCTCTTCTTTTTTAGGATGTCTTTTCTCAAGAAATTCAGTAATATAAGGATTATCATTATAATACTCAAGGCAATATCCAAGCATAGCAAAAGTATCAGATCTGTAAGGAGCATCATCATTTTGAATATAACCAGCAATTTCATAAGCACCCTTAAAAACAAAAAATTCTTCAATTTGTTCAAGATTAACAAAGTCATAGTTTCCTTTAGCATAAGCACCCAAGGTTTCATTATCATTATAATCACATTGGAAAGGGATGTGTTTATGCCTTCTACAACATAAAGATTCATTAAAGCAGTAGGATTCATCATAAGTAGAGCACAAGTTTTTAGCAAAATAATTCAATCTACTTATTTGTTCCCATAAATATTTCCCTTTTTGAGATAAGCGGTATTCCTTAGAATAATTTTGTTGTTCCTCTGTGAACCCACTTAGCCAATAAGATTTCGCTTCAGAGAGACCAGTCATTGATAGCAAGTAAACAACTAGACATAATAACAAACCGAAATAAACTAGATGCAGAAAACTATTTTTTTTGTGTTTTTGATAAATAAATCAAACAAGAATAAATAAAAATAAACTAAGCAATACAATAACAAAGTAAAGAGATTGGAAGCGTGAAACTCCCCTTGCAGAAATCCTCTTGCTTCCCAATATGGCGTCAGAAAATATGGCGTGTGGAAGGAAGGCAAGGAGATTGCTGAACCGAAGTGCTTCTGCTCCCCGGCAACGGCGCGAGAAAATATGCTTGATTGCGTGGATCACACGTTCGCTGGGAGACCCCAAGAGGAAGGTATGATGCAGTGTAGCAGCAGTTTTCCCTCAGTATGAAACCAAGGTTTAATCGAACCAGTAGGAGCAAGAAATCACTTCGGAAGGTTGTCAGTGGCGCGCTGACGTGGAATCTGCACACAACACAATCAAACTACTTTGCCCCAACGAAACAGTGAGGTTGTCAATCTCACCGGCTTGCTGAAAACAAAGGATTAAACGTATGGTGTGGAAAACAGTAGTAAATTGCAGAGAATGAAAAGGAACAGTATTTGCAGTTGGTTGTATTATCAGTATAAAAGAATAGACCGGGGTCCACAGTTCACTAGTGGTGTCTCTCCATAACAGATAACTAACATGCTGGGTGAACAAATTACAGCTGGTCAATTGACAAAATATTGAGCGCATAACAATGCATATATATGACATGATGATTACTATGATATTCATGTGGGCATTACGACAAAATACATAGACCGTTATCCAACAGCGTCTATGACTAATAATCCACCGCCAGGTTGTCATACCGAGTTCCCCGTTGGTATTAACTTGCAAGCAACGGATAATTGCATTAAGTAATGTGCGTAAAGTAAACAAATGCATTAGACCTAACGGTGACATGGGTATACATATCGGGTACCCTACCATGAGGGTACCTGGTGCACGTGACGACTAAGGCCCAATATCGAAGAGCGTACTCGAAGCCCAAGACAAGAGGCCCAAGAAGATGGAGTACCCTCCAAGATTAGACATAGGCATAGTCGGTTTAGGCTTTCCTTATGTGTAAACTAGGTCGGTTACAAACTCCCGAGACCCAGCCTATTTAAAGGCTGGGAGGGGTACCGATCTGGGACCAAGCCATACACAAACCACCAAAGCTCTTGCGAGATCATCAACTCGCCGGAGTTTCCCTGTAATCGCATAATCCACAATCAATACCAGACAAGCAGGAAGTAGGGTCTTTACCTCCACCCGAGGGGCCTGAACCTGGGTAAATCTTTGCCTCTGCTTGTCAGCCGACGAAACTACCAGTACTACCACGTTCTCTCCCCATAATCTCAACCCTAGGTCCTTTACCATGGGATTTGATGAGGGTACACCTCGTCAATTGGCGCCGTCTGTGGGAAAGAATAGTGCTGGACTCGCGGTTTCTTCGGTTCCATCGGAAAACGGCGACTCGCCGATCGGATCTACAAACGGCAACTCGTCGGCTGCATCGACAAACCAGAACTCGCCGACTCAGGCGGCACACGGCAACTCGCCGGCTCACTCGACAAACGGCAACACGCCAGCTTCACCCGCAAAAAGCACATCGGATCCTCTGATGGATTTCGAGCCAACTCGCCAGGATTCCAGGAGGCCTTCTCCGATCTCGAGTCAGGTTTGGGTTTAACCGTTGGTTCGTTCAATTTTTTCGTCAACAAGCTTGGTGTGCAGGACTTGACGGATCCACGCCAACTCGCGACTTTCGCACCCGAGGCTCCATCGGCTGCGGCTCCTTCGACTGCGGATCTTTCCACTGCGTCCATACCATCATCGACCCTCCAAGCTTGTTCGTCTGCAACAACTATGTCCACACGAGAGATGCGCGAGCTCATTGAAGAGCTCCAGGGCGAGGAGGCCGAATCAGCATACCGCACAAACGATCCCGAGCTGGATCTCCCACTCGAGGATAGATTCGACTGCGGGATCTCCCTCAGCGACTTCGACGACCTCGAAACTCATATCGACAACCACGTGGACTCCGAGATCTGCGCCAACAACAACCTCGACTTCGAGACTCATAACAACCTCGCTGACGCCGAGATGGGCATAGGCGACGAAGACGTCGACTGCGAGATCCGTCCAGACGAACCACTCGATGAACATATAGGCTCAGACATGAGCCTCGATGAAGATGTCGAGTCCATGACGGGACTCGAAAGTACATACATATGCCCTCGGGTCATACCCCAACAGGTCTATGTGGCCATCGCCGCAGAAACATCAGAAACTGCGGCCAGTCGCAGGCCTACAGAATTCCCGTGCACAGTCACTATGCCGGACGGAGCCACAACCCTCACAATATCTGCTGAGATGGCAGCAAAAGCAGATAAAGTTATCAAGGAGTGCACAATGATGCCAGCAGACGCAACACAAGAAGAGATGTTGACTTTCCAGTACTTCAACTGGCAGGAGTCACTTCGACTGAAGCAGATAAGAGCCACACTCGAAGAACGCAAAAGGCAAGCTAGCTTGTCGAGTGTGCGCAGAAGACAGCTCTCCCTGAGCTCCACCGGGCGAACAGACACAGGACGCAGATCAAGGTTGTCACACCTCGCCAGGCGAGAAGGCGGCACTCACCCGCAACTTAGGCAACTCCTTCATGACATACGATGAGGAGGGACTGCCGGTGCCCAAAACAGCAGGTGCTCTCTACACCGCTGCAGCATACCTAGAGGCAATCAAGCCCCCAGCGGATGACCCCAACGCAAAACTACACCGTCAACAGATCAAATCACTCGCCTTAGCTGCAAAGGCCATACGCCAAGTTCCAAGAACTCCAGGTGGGAGTCGAGACCGTGCCCTAGTCGACGCACCTCGGGAAGAGCATAATCACAGTGGTCGTCGCCACCACTCGAAAGAAAGAAGCGGCTCGCGAAGGCGCAGGTCCAGGAGTAGATCACGTAGATCATACAGTAGCGACTCATACTCTGATCGAGAGCCTGAGCCACATGGAGCTCTGTGCTTCACTCGACGCATCCGCGAGACACGGATGCCCAAAGGATTCAAACTCACATCCGAACAGCCCAAGTACACGGGTCGACAGGAACCTTCCGGGTGGCTGGAAGATTACAGGCTGGCAGTTGCGTGCCAGCGGGGCACCAACACTACAGCCATGCAGTACATACGACTCATGCTCGAAGGCACAGCTCGCGACTGGCTCAAGCCCTACCTCCATCAACATACGACTCGTGGGATCACTTCCGCAGGGATTTCATCAAAAACTTTGAGCCTCTATGTGAGCGCCCGAAAATATTCGAGGAGTTGCGGGCCTGCGTTCAACGTTCAGACGAAGCGTTGAGGTCATACATCAGACGATGGACTGAGATACGTAACTCAGTTGGAGTGGTTTCAGAAGATATGGCCATGGATGTTTTCGTCATGGGCTCGCCAGGCGAGACCTCAAAGAAGCACTTGGCCGCCAAAAGCCAAAATCTGTAGCCCACCTCCTGCAGATCGCGACTGAGTGGGCAGATGGAGAGGATATGGCACGCACCACACGCGGGTCCTCACCCCGTGACAAACACGAGAATAGCAGTCGAAGCCATAGAGACTCGTACAGAGACGACCGAAGGCGCAAACGTTCAAAACGTCATTACGACGATGACAGACCCGAATTCATGGCGGCTGGGTTCTCCACACCCCGCAATGATCAGGACAGAAGCGACCGACGGTCGGAAGATCGGCGAGACAATCGAGATGATCGGCGAGACAGTCGAGATGATCGTCGAGACAGTCGAGATGATCGAAGGGACGGCCAACGCGGTGACAGCTACAAGAGGAAGGATTGGCGCAAGTCACGGGCACAATCTGAGAGATCATTCGAAGAAAAGATGGACGCTGATTGCAGATTCCACCTGTACAAGGGGGACGATGGAAAACTGCGATCCAACCACTCGATGAGAAATTGCAGGGAGTTCGACCAAATGGCGACTGATTACGTAAATCGCAGAAAGGCAGCAGCCGCACAAGCACCTGCACCCGTGCCTCAGCCAAACAACGTGCCTGTTCTGATGGCACCACCTCCACCACCACAGCCTGCCCCAGGCGGAAATCTCGCAGGTGCCATACAGCCCGTGCCTCGGGTGGACGAACCACAGTACCCTCCGCCCCAAGGGCAGATGTACATGATACAGAAAGGTCGACCTTCCAACAGGGAGCAAAAGCTTCGCACTCGACAGGTAAACATGGCGGTCATGTCACCGCCTGCGGTGACAGAGTACTTGAAGGGGTCCGATACTGCAATAAGCTTCAGCAAAGAGGACCACCCTCCGTCGGTTGTTCGACCAGGGCACTCTGCTCTGGTACTCGACGCGCAAATTGGAGGCTACGCCATGTCCAAGGTCTTCATGGATGGTGGGAGCGGCATAAACATCATCTTCGCAGATACGCTCCGCAAAATGAACAGGTCAGTCGAAAACCTGCCAAGATCCTCAAATACCTTCCACGGTATCGTTCCAGGGAAAGCAATAAGCCCAGAGGGCACCATACAACTCGACGTAACGTTCGGGGACAAGCACCACTTCAGGACAGAGTCGATTGAGTTCGAAGTGGTCGACTGGAAATCACAATACCATGCTATACTTGGACGCCCGACGTTCGCTCGATTCATGGCGGTGCCACATTACGCATATCTCCAGCTGAAAATGCCTGGACCAAAAGGAGTAATCACAGTCAAGGGGAACTTCCAAAAGTCTGACTCTTGCGACCGAGAATTCAGCAAAATCTCTGAGATGTTTGGCATGGAAGCAACACTCGCCGATCTAGCGGTCTCCAACAATCGAACACTTATGCTACACTCGGCGTTCATAACCCCACTCGGGGTCTACTGCTACACCACAATGCCTTTCGGGCTCAAAAACGCAGGCGCAACCTATCAGCGCATGATGCAAGATTGCCTCAAGAAGCAGATTGGGCGAAACGTCCAGGTCTATGTAGATGACATCGTCATCACCACAAGAGAAGAAAGCACGCTACTCGATGACTTGCGGAGACATTCGCAAACCTCAAACGCTTCCACATCAAGCTCAACCCGAAGAAGTGCACGTTCGGCGTGCCAGCCGGGCAACTCCTCGGGTATCTAGTCTCAGCTCGAGGAATCGAGGCGGACCCGGAGAAAATACAGGCCATCTTGACGATGCAAAGGCCTTCAAAGCTCCACGACGTGCAAAAGTTGGCGGGTAGAGTAGCAGCACTCAGTCGATTCATCAGCAAGCTAGGCGAAAAAGCACTCCCGTTCTATCGACTGATGAAGAAGGCAGATAAGTTCGAGTGGACGCCAGAAGCCGAAGCAGCCTTCACGGACCTCAAGCGAGTCCTCACAAGCCCTCCAATCCTCGTAGCACCAAGGGAACGCGAGCCACTATACCTATATGTCTCTGCAACTAATAGGGTGGTGAGCACTGTTCTTGTGGTCGAACGCAGGAGGAGGGACACACCCAAAGCATACAACGTCCAGTCTATTACTTGAGTGAAGTGCTCTCCACATCAAAGCAGCGGTACCCGCACTATCAGAAGCTGGCATACGCCGTGTTCATGTCCTCAAGGAAGCTGACGCATTACTTCTCCGAGCACCCGATCACTGTAATCAGCACTTCAGGGATCGGGGACATCCTCACAAACCCCAATGCAACTGGGCGAGTAGCAAAATGGCTCATCGAGCTAGCACCAAGAGACATCAAGTATGATTACCCGAAGGCCATCAAAGCACAAGTTTACCCGACTTCCACACCGAGTGGATTGAAGCTCAGCTCCCAGGAGCACCAGATGTGTCCAATTCCTGGACCATGTACTTTGATGGCTCGAAGAAAAACGAAGGCGCAGGCGCAGGTGTCATCCTCATATCACCAAAAGGCGACAAGCTCCGCTACATCCTGCAAATGGGATTCGAGTTCCCATCCAATAACGAAGCAGAATATGAGGCTCTGATCCATGGCATGAGGATGGCAAAGCACTCGGGTGCACTCGACTGATGATCTACGGCGACTCGAATTGGTGGTGCAGCAAACAATGAAGGCTTGCGACGCAATCGCAGATAACATGATCGCCTACCGTGACCTGTACAACATCATGGAGGGCAGCTTCGAAGGCTGCGAGTTGCGGCACATAGGGCGTGAAAGCAATGAAGAAGCAGATAAGTTAGCCAACATTGGTGCGACCAAAGCACCAGTGCCACCTGGTGTCTTCTTCGAGCGCATAGAGCACAGATCAATCAAAAAGAAGCGGCAACTCCTGCATCAGCCGCACCAGCCAAGAGCAAAACACCTAGCACAGAGGACCCACCAGTCGAGGTACTCCTCATCGAGCCAACTTGGACTCAACCCTTCCTCGCATACATACTCCGCGGCGAGGTACCCGAAGACTTCACAGAGTCAAGACGCGTCACTCGACGATCTAAAGCATACACTGTCATCAACGGTGAACTTTACAAACGCAGCATATCAGGTATGTTCCAGCGTTGCATAGCATTTGAAGATGGCCAAGCCATCCTTCGTGATATTCATGCAGGTACTTGCGGGCATCACGCCAGCAGTCGATCACTCGTAGCCAAAGCCTTTCGCGCAGGCTTCTACTGGCCCACAGCACTCAAAGACGCGGAGGACATAGTCAAAAGGTGCATCGGCTGCCAAAAATTCGCCACAAAGCCACACGCACCCGCATCGGCGTTGAAGACAATACCATTGGCCTGGCCTTTCGCCCAGTGGGGGCTCGATATGGTTGGGCCACTCAAAAAATCCTCCCATGGAGGGCATACTCACCTTCTGGTGGCGGTCGACAAGTTCACCAAGTGGATTGAAGCAGTACCCATCACAAGTTCGACTGCCACTACAGCAGTCAATTTCATAAAATCCATCATATACCGCTTTGGTGTGCCAAGCAGCATCATCACGGACAACGGTACAAACTTCACGGCTGAGGAATTCAAATCCTTCTGCAAAGAGCAAGATATCACGCTCAATTATGCATCTGTGGCGCACCCGCAATCAAACGGCCAAGTCGAAAAGGCCAATGGGCTTGTGACGAGTGGAATCAAGAAGCGCCTCCTGGTGCCACTCAAAAGGGCTGCGGGTGCTTGGGTAGAAGAGCTCCCGTCTGTGCTATGGAGCCTACGCACAACACCCAACGCCTCAACGCAATTCACTCCATTCTTCATGGTCTACGGCGCAGAGGCAATCCTGCCATCAGACGTAAGGTTCAACGCACCAAGAGTCGAAGCATACAATGAAGAAGATGCAGATGAAGCACTCGAAGATGCAGTCGACTTGCTCGAAGAAGCACGCAACACAGCGCTAGCACGTACAGCTGTCTACCAGCAAGATCTACGCAACTATCACAGCCGTCGACTGCGTACCAGGTCCTTCGAGGTGGGTGACTTGGTACTTCGACTGAAGCAAAGAAGGTGCATAAACTTGCTTCTCCATGGGAAGGACCCTTCATCATCACCGAGGTCATAGGTGGTGGAGCATACAGACTGAAGCATGCGAAGACCGGCGAACTCTCCCACAATCCTTGGAACGTTGCGCAGCTGCGCCGTTTCTATGCTTAGATTGCTCAGTCGCATAATGTAATAGGCTCATATGTCGGATGGCTGCAGGTTTCAGACGCGCTCTTTTCCTTACCAGGGTACCTAAGGGGACTGGAAGGTTTTTAATGAGGCGGCCTGCAGCCTAACATTCATAAATGGAATATAGTCAATAAATTCCTCATACTTTTCCTGCTTACTACTCGCATAGCTTATCAGCACAAACTTAGCCACACCCGTATGCTCGGGGGCTGAGCTATCTAAAAATAAAAGCTTTTGCTCTTCAAACACAATACTCCAGCCACACTCGAATACTCGGGGGCTGGATCGTAACACTAAACACAAAGGAAAAAGTTGCTCAACCCCAATCAATCACTCGGGGGCTGAGCCTGCAGGCATAAGTTGAAGCTTCAACTCTCATAAAATTCATAACCTCACTCGAGCACTCGGGGGCTATGTAATTCATGATCTATGTAAACTGTTTTTCATAAACCCCACTCGATACACTCGGGGGCTGCATATATACAAGTGAACAAATATGTACTAAGTGGCAAATTTACACTCGGGGGCTGTTCCCTATACATAAATACCCTAATCTTCTGGTTCATCCTTTGCTGGAAGAACAGGGCCCATAAGTTGCGCTTGATAGCAATCAACCAATGTCCTCGCGTGATCGAATGTTTCGTCAAGGTTCGACTGGGACAAAGACGATCCAGGCACGGGTGGACGTAGCTGCAAATTTGGACGTTGACTTCGGAGATACGCCATGGTTGCGTTGGCACCGTCCACAAGCTTCTGGGTGATGAAGCCTCGAATGGAACCTGTTGACCGGAAGAGATCGAGCAACGCGTGGATTCCTTGAGGTTGTGGCCCAGTCGGAAAAACCATCTGGTTGATTCGACTGAAGGCCGACCTGCACAATTCAAGAAGCATAGTGCTCCGCCACACCCGATCTTGCAGAGTCGCAAGTATGCGTGCTCGGTGCTTGTCCAATCGCTGGCGGCCAGTCGTGGGTTCGTCAGTTGCCATGTTCAACTGCTCATCCACGCGAGCCTGCTCCGCCTGGAAATCTTGAACAAAACCTGCAACACACAAGTTGGGTGAACAAAAAAGAACAGGCTGTGAACTCATAAGATCAAGGCAGTCATGCTTACACTCGAGCTGTCTGTTCACGATCTCCATCTCGCCAAGCACATACTCCTCCCGTTGGGTGGGTAAAGCAGGCCTTGCCCTCATCCTTTCCAGCTCGCTTCGGGCACTCGCCAGTTCCTGCTCCTGTTTCGCAAGTCGAGCCTTCATATAACGTATTACCGCGGCATCATTTGACGCCTGAGCTCGAGATCGAGAAGGGGTATGATGCCGCGACGAACTGGATGAAGTGGCGGCTGGCCGTTTCTGTTCCAAGCATCATAAAAGTTTCATGAGAAACTAGTCACAAAGCTCAGACGAGCAACAACATACAGCTTTACAAACAGAATCATAACGAGGAGCATAAATTCATACAAAGGTAGCAAAAGCACATGCATACTCGCATGGTCATAAGTTTAATTACAAAATCAAAGGCGCGGCTGCCCTACTTCTCAGACATTGACTCTGACCTAGCCCTACTCGCACGAGCGGCGACCTCTTCTGCCCGGCGCTCCATGGTGGCCATAAAAGTTTCAGCCAACTTTGCGGCTGGCTCGTTCAAATGCTTTAGGGACACCAATTTCCCGCCAGGCTTACGAGGGAAAGCAGACAGAGCGGCTTCGAAGTCACCCTCTATCCCATGACCTAAAAGGAGTTTGAGGGTGGTCTCTGAGCCGCGTACCGTCAAAGTGCGGCAAAGTTCGTCATAGTCGAAGTTCCCGGGCCCAGGACGTCTGCGAAGCCATCCACAGTCGAAGGAGGTTGGCTGGAGGGGAACACATCCTTGAACACGGCGCCGAGCGTGCTCGTAGATTTGGCGAGTGCGTCCTTGGCTTGGGTAGAGACGACATCCAGGTCGCCGATTGCGCGGTCAAGGGACAAATCGACACCGGTTGATCTACAGGTGTCGATGCCCCAACAGCTCCTTCAAAAAAGCAGAAGTAACAAAAATGTTACATACTATTCTGTGGCAAAAGAAGTAGGCAAAAAGTGAGGCTCGCCAGGCGCTCAGCATAATTCTTCTCGCGCAAAGCGGCGGAGTCCTTGGCATCATCAAGGCCTTCTTCGACTCCTCGCGCTCCTTGGCGAGTGTCTCTTCTAACTCTTTAACCCGAGATTCAGCGTTTGCCTTGTCACCTGAGATAGATGGGCAGATGTCATTCACAATCGACAAGGCAAAGACTTACAGAAACCCAAGATACTTACGGGTGAGCTGCTCCATAACAGCGCGCAGATTATCCCTCTCCTGTTCAACCTGGACAAATGCTTTGCCTGATTCCACCAGGTTGAGGTAGAAGGGCTGCACGCACACGAAACCAACATAAGCTATACACAAATAGGTCCAGAAGGAAGACTCGACAAAAAGACACTTACGTGTTCAATCCAAGGCGCGGGCTTGGCAGCAGAAGTTCCAATTTGCGGAGTCGATGTACTCGCAATATTGGCAGCCTCAATGGAAGTGGTCGTGGCTATTGTTTTCACAACCTCAGCCGCAACAGGAGAGGCTTCAGGCTGATCTGGAGTCGAGGCTCTCACGGTTGGAGGAGTTGGAGGTCGCACAGTCTCGGCACTACAAGTGACCGAAAGGCATACAACATAAGCAAAAGTACATAACTCACAAAAAATATTACTAAGTGCAAAAAGGAGCAAACCTGTGCTCTTCTTCATCCTCAGTGTCGAGCTCGTCAAAGTTTGGGCCTCCAAAAGGAAGCTGCCCACTCGACTGAGGAGGAGGGGAGCCGAGCTCAAAGGACTCACGTCCAAGGGAGCAGCTGTGGTCGTAGGAGACGGAGCTGAGTTTCCATCATCCCTCACATCCGATTCCCTCGCGGGTGAGCTCGTGGAAGAAGACAAAACTTGGGCTGCCCGACGACGCTTGCGAAGAGGAACCTCGCTAACATCCTCACTCACGGCAGGCTCCTTGCCTTGTGCTTCCTCTACCCCTTCCTCTTCAACCTCTTCTGTGGGTGAAGTGGTAGCCGAAGGTAAAGGCGATTCATCCCCTCCCTTCGCTTCTACTGTCACCTCTGTTTCATAAGTTGGCCCATCTTCGGGAAGAGGAGGAAGAGTGGAGGCAGTCGAGTGGCCCTGCATACAAGATATAGCAGTCGAAAGTCAAAAAGATGCACAGAAGGATAACAAAAACAGAAGATCATATACTCGAAAGATTCACTAACCTCTTGCAAAGGCTTTTCAGCCCCATAAGGATCGACTGGGCAGTCGACGTTGCAGGGCTCGCTCTGTTTAGTACTGGTGATGGACCGCACATGTGTCACCAGTTCACTCCTCGACAGCTCCTCCTTGCTCATTCGAGTGGAGTCGAGGGGACCTTCATACTCCCACATTGGGTGGGCACGAGCGCGGAGTGGCCATACCCGCCTCTTCACAAAGGTGGCAATCAGATGCACACCCGTGATGCTGTTCAGGAGCCCTCCAATTGTCTCCAGCATAGGCGCTGCTTCCGCCACTTCTTCAGTCGAAAGCTCATGGTTCCAGGCTTTCGTCCTAGCGGCTATACCAGCAGTCGAAAATGCTGGGGCCACATTTTGGTCCACTTGCACATAGAACCACCTCTTCCTCCACCCCTGCGCCGAGTCGACTGGCTTCAGGGCAAAGTACCGGGTGTCGCTGCGCACTTGGATCTGCAGGCCTCCGACTGGTAGGTTCGGCCACTCGGTTGTTTGGCCGGACCATGAAGATGGACTTCCATAATGCCCAACTCGGGCAACACCCAAAAAACATCGCACAGCGTGATGAAACACGCAATGTGCAGAATACCGTTCGGGGTGAGATCATGGATCTGCACCCCGTAGGCAAAAAGCAAACCTCGAACAAATCATGGAGGGGGAGCGAGAAACCCCTAGGCAAAAACTCCGCGAAACAGACGCGCTCGTTAGCGCGAGGCTCGGGAAGTACCTCTTGGGCGAAGGTGCGCGGACGAGGAGTTGGTCGGAAGGTGGCAGCAATCCTTCCTCGCGCAGCTTGTCCAGCTGCGCATCCTTCAGGGTGGATTTCATCCAATCCCCATTGGTCTTCTTGAGGTCGACGGCGGCCGCAGATGTGCTCCCAATCTTCTTCCCCTTCTTCGCCGCCGCATCGGGCGCGGCGGCAGCAGTCGAGGCGGAGCGCTTGTTGCCCGCTGCTTTCTTCATCGTCAACGAGCAGGTGGGAGAGCGCGCAAAGCTTTAGCAGGAGCAATGGAGGCAGAGCGCGAGGAAGACGATGGAACAGGGGCGGCGCGCAGAGCAAATGGCAGGTAAAAAACAAATGCCAGCGCCGTTCCCCTATTTACCACAAGACAAAAGCAATCACAGCCGTTCAGATCCAAATCGTGCGTTACGCACGCAATCTGACCGTACACGTGGCAAACGCGGAGGGCAACCGTCGCCGGCCACTCCGCCCACTACGCACGTAAAAAGAGGAGCCATCATCACGCTTGCGGAAAAAGTGGGCCCGTATAGTCAAATCAAGTCCAAACGGCACCGTCTTCGGTCAGCTCTGCACAAATGGGCCCACATACGTGTCACGTCCCATCAATCGCAGCATAACGCACGCCACGCGTGTCAGAAATCGCAGTCGAATAAACGTCATCCCTGACGTCATTGAAGCATCTGTTCAGAAAATATGTTCGAGTATGCTCAGCGCATATTGGTCACTCGATTGCCCTGATTAGTTCGGGTGTGACAAAACTTTCTTAAGGCAAAATTGGTCACTCGACCGTTCCTTCGACTAAGTCATATTACTCCCATCGGGAGCATGTTCAAAAAATTCTTCGACTGAAGATGCTTAGGATAATGATTGAGATTATCCTCCATTTACAAGTAATACAGCATAATCTCGGGGGCTACTCCCATCGGGAGCACTGTCGTGCACCCGATAGAATTATGGCACAAATTTCTTCGATTAACATATGCAGAGTAAGAAGAGTTTTGAGATTATCCTCCATTGCAAAACAATAAAGCACAATCTCGGGGGCTACTCCCATCGGGAGCGCTGTCGCGCACCCGATAGCATAACGGCAAATATCAGTCGACAAAGGGCATGACTCGTCCAACAAAGTTCAGAAATCATACTCGAAACATTCCCGAGTTGCGTCAGTCGCAAATACCTCGGATGCTGCATGCATAGTGCAAAGGTAAGACCCGCCGAACTTTCGAGCTGGGCTAAGGACCGTTCCAGCAACGTTAATCCTTACACTTTCCGTGTCAGCAGACATGATGAAAAATCCCGACGGACGCGTTGGGTAAAATTCAAAGTTATACTGCAGATCGACTCAGTAAGACCTCAAGCGGCCTAGTCGAATCTGACCAGTTTGTTCCAGATTCGAGTCCGGGGACTCGAGTTTGATTGAAAGCTAGTAAGGTTTTACCCGAATGTGTAGTTAACCAGTCCCGATCCGTCGAGTGTACTGGGCCTGCTAAGCTATTATCCCTTGATCATCATAAAACACAGTCGATGAGATACTCGACATAGCCAAACGTGTGCTATTCATACAGGAATTCCAAATTATATACAGAATACAAAGCATATGACGTGCACTTACGAAAGAGTCCATGCCCGATTCTTCGAGTCAGCCAAGTACTCGGGGGCTACTGACATGGGTATACATATCGGGTACCCTACATGAGGGTACCTGGTGCACGTGACGACTAAGGCCCAATATCGAAGAGCCTACTCGAAGCCCAAGACAAGAGGCCCAAGAAGATGGAGTACCCTCCAAGATAGACATAGGCATAGTCGGTTTAGGCTTTCCTTATGTGTAAACTAGGTCGGTTACAAACTCCCGAGACCCAGCCTATTTAAAGGCTGGGAGGGGTACCGATCTGGGACCAAGCCATACACGAACCACCAAAGCTCTTGCGAGATCATCAACTCGCCGGAGCTCCCTGTAATCGCATAATCCACAATCAATACCAGACAAGCAGGAAGTAGGGTCTTTACCTCCACCCGAGGGGCCTGAACCTGGGTAAATCTTTGCCTCTGCTTGTCAGCCGACGAAACTACCAGTACTACCACGTTCTCTCCCCATAATCTCAACCCTAGGTCCTTAACCATGGGATTTGATGAGAGTACACCTCGTCAAACGGTGTACCCTTAAGCTAAGCATCGTTTTTTATCCCTAGTGGCAACAGCACATCCACAATCTTAGAAGTTATTGTCACTCTCCCAGATTACCGGAGGCATGAACCCACTATCTAGCATAAAACTACACTCTTGGAGTTACAAGCATCTACTTGGCCAAAGCATCTACTAGTAACGGAAAGCATGCAAGATCATAAATAACATATAAGATAGATTGATAATCAACTTGACATAGTATTCAATATTCATCGGATCCCAGCAAACACAACATGTAGCATTACAATAAGATGATCTTGATCATGATAGGCAGCTCACAAGATCTAAACATGATAGCATAAAGTGGAGAGACAACCATCTAGCTACTGCCATGGACCCGTAGTCCAAGGATGAACTACTCACGCATCACTCCGGAGGCAGGCATGGTGATGTGAGCCCTCCGGTGATGATTCCCCTCTCCGGCAGGGTGCCGGGAAGAGCTTCTGAACCCTCCCGAGCTAGGTTGACGGCGGCGGCGTCTCTGGAACTTTTCGTGGATAATGGCTCGGGTATCTAGGGTTTTCGCGTCGGGAGGAATAAATAGGCGAAAGGGCGGCGGCTGCGGAGCCACGAGGGCCCCACACCACCCCACGGCGCGGCAGGGGGGCCGCGCGGCCCCATGGTGTGGCGCCACGTGGCTCCCCTCCGTGTCTCCTCTGGACTCCATCTTCGTGTTGGAAAAATAGGAGGTTCTGTCCAAGTTTCGTCAAATTCGAGAATATTTCCAGACTAGCTTTTCTGGAATACAAAAACAGCAGAAAACAGGAACTGGCACTGTGGCATCTTGTTAATAGGTTAGTCCCAGAAAATGCATAAAAATACTATGAAGTGCATATAAAACATGTAACAATTGGTATAATATCAACATGGAACATCAGAAATTATAGATACGTTTGAGACGTATCAACTATACAAACTCTCTATGTACCTACAGGTGTGGAACCCAGTAGCTAGGAGCCAAGACCGGGAGATGATCCAAGTGACGATTGGCAGGATTCGCTCACTCTACTCGTTAGTTCGGGAGATCTAGAGTGATCCCCCTCCTGCTTTACCTTCAGTTTATCCGCTTTCTAGTGGTCTAGACCCTTGTTATCCTTAGTACTAGTTGTAGCGAGCTTGTAGCAGTTTGTGGGCTGCTTGTATGTACTCTTATTTCGTGAGCGGTCGCCCTGTGTTGTATCAAACCTTGTTACTCTGCTGTGTGTGGCTTCATTAATTTAAAGTCGGGCTCATCTTGAGCCTACCTTCTAAAAAAAACACAGGAATTTGATAAGATTGCGGTACAAAATAGAGGACTACAAAACAGAGAAAACTACAGGAATGGTCATTTGGATGGAACATAGGAAAATTGTCTCGATTCTACGCGAATGAGCGTAAAAAAGAGGTTGGAGTGGATCTTGAAATTCATATGGGATTGGGGTGTAGGAATGCACTCCTCCAATATTTCTATGAAAAACCTTCAATCCAAAGAGGCCCTACTTGTCGCAGAAAATCGGAGTATCTATACATATACATAGATCAGAGGGAGTATAATTCACCTCCTTCCCAGATTCTCTCCTAACTTATTACTTGGCGTTTCTAAATTTAGTTATTGCACAACTAGTACATATTTTAGAAACATCAAGTAATATTGGGTGGCTTATGAAGAATCAAGGGTGGGAATGGCTTATACTCCCTCCGTTCCAATTTGTAACATGTTTTGACCATTTCAATACGGACTAAATATGGACCAAAGGAGTGAATCAACACACTAAAATATGTCTAATACATACGAATCAAGAATGTTAAAATAATTATATATTAGAACGGAGGGAGTATTTTTTTTAAGCCAACAAAAGAACTGGTAAGTGTGTTTTTTACATCAGTATTAAGTGTATTTTTACATTAGTAATTAAAAAGAAAGTTGTGTGATTGATTAAAATAGATGTTACACTTGTTTTGCAATAGCTCACATAACTGCATAATCCAATAGACTCTTTGAATCACATGACTCAAAATGGTGGGAATGGAAAATGCATGGTTGTATTTTAAATACACGTTATTGAAAATCTTCATGCCAACTCAATCACATATGGACCTCACAAGCCCCTGGATTTTTTCTAGAAGGTTAGACTGAGTAGAAAATCGCAGTGAAACTTAGCGGAAAAATGGGCCACACAAAAGGTTCTTAAGGCTCCAACCCAACATTTATAGAAATTCTACAGAAAGAATTCTAAAAATTCAACTCCTATCAAACACCCTTTAAAATTCACGTGAATCAAAGAGTTGCATGGAGTACTTCTACTAAATGTATTTTAATCATGTTTTCTTTGAAAAAAGAGGCTTAGCCCCTGCGCTCACTTTTAATCAGATGTTTTCCGGGCAAAAACATATTTTCTAGCTCCGCGCCATGATATCATAAGATATTTAAAGCAGGCGAGTGTTATTTTTCGTGTGTGGGAATAATAGCCTAATTCTCGATATGTGACACCTAGTACATGCATGTCCCTCTTGGGTTAGTGGTGCGTTTTGCTTACAGCTAGTGGATTGTTGGATGAGGTGCAAGTTGTTCATGCCTTCATGGTGGCGTATACACACATACATCTACATCATATCTATCAGTAATGGCCACTACTCAGTTAAGTCGATGATTAGCATCACCAAATCTTGGCACACTATATAGGTAATGGCTGCATAATATGGGTCCGTAAAATGTAAAAAAAGAGCAAAAGGTGAAGAAAAGATGAGAATTATAGGGAAAAGGGAAAATAAGTGGGGAAACCTAGCTAGCTAAAATACACCCACGATGGGCCATTTGGAAAAGAAAATGAGCACTATCAAATTAGTTTTAAAGATGGAAATTAACATACGCAATAGGCAGGCAGATTTGCACTTATCTAGGGATGAAAAATAAATGGAAAAAACATTTCACGTCAATATTTCATTTGTGCAAAAATCCCACCGCTAACTTGTGTGATTGATAAGATATCTTTTTTTTTTTGCGAAAAAACTTCCAATCTATTCATCAATTGTCAAGATAGTACAAAGAATGTAAGAAGTAACAAAAATTACATCCAGATCCGTAGACCACCTAGCGACGACTACAAGCACTGGAACGAGCCGAAGGCGCGTTCCTGTCATCGCCCCTCCCTCACTGGAGTCGGGCAAACCTTGTTGTAGTAGACAGTCGAGAAGACGTCGTGCTAAGACCCCATAGGACCAGCGCACCAGACGAGCAACCGTCGCCGATGAAGAGAAGCATAGATCAGAAGGATCCAACCTGTAGACACACGAACACAGACGAACGACGACCAGATCCAATCGGATCTGCCGAAGACAAACGCCGACCGAATCCCGCGAGATTCGACGAAGACACATCTCCACACGCCCTCCAACAACGCTAGACACGCTGCTGGAACGGGGGCTAGGTGGGGAGAACCTTATTACATGTTCAAGGAGCCGCTGCCGCGCCGTCTTCTTGAGTAGGACACAAAACCTAACAAAACACAAAACGCATATGAAAACGGGGCCCTCCCGCCAGCAAGCACCGGGATCCACCGCGTCGCCATGGCCTAAGGCCACAAGGACGAGGCAGATCGGCGGCGGCGCTAGCGGGAGGCTGGGAACCTATCGCCTGTTTCTCTCAGGAACGAAGCGGTGTGATTGATAAGATATCATTGCAACTAAGAAGATGAAAGAGCTCCAATATAGTTCGACAAGGATCATTCCAAACGAAATCACAAATACTCCATATCCAATAGATACTTTGGTTAATTTATGTAAAGCACTAAAGCGTCCACACTTTTCAACCACTACGTATGTAGTACGCTGACATGTGAATCATGTGGTCGTCATAGGATGGTAATATATATTCGAAATCAATTTTGTAGTTATGATTTTGTAACTGTGAACAATACATTTAAGATTCCCGGAAATAATAACGTGGTTTCAAAAAGGAGTAAAACCCACGTTTTACATATCCTCTAGCTGTGATCTTGTCACGACCTTTACCCCGATTTAAAAATATTTCCACATTGCCCCTCTTACTTTTGACCTGGTGGTGGTGGTGATACATTGAGCGTTTCTATTCTAGTGTCGTATTTTATCCAATTTTTATCAGTTATTTGGACTAAACTACTAATAACTATCGCGGAAGGAAACATTCTCGTAAGATAAAAAGGGAAAACATAAGGAGCCCGTTCTGGAAGCAAACGACAAGACTTGCAAAAAGAGACAGTTGAGGTGGTCACACAGAAACAATACCCAGCACCAAGGGCGTGCCCAGGGGAGTAGGATCCACAAGAGGCGTTGCCGAGATAATAACATAAACTAGTAACATATATACGCATGTTACTAGTCTAACTTACTTTTCACTATGATCAGACTAAATCCTTCCGTCCAAAATAAATCAATGTACGTAGATAAAATGCGACTGTCCACGTACACAAGATTCTTGAACAAACTGTGCATACACCGTCGGTGGTTAGGCATGATAATTAAATAAAAGAAGATCCAACACATGTGTGTAGAATGAACTCGCATCTACCAGAAGTTGTCAAAAGGAAAACTCATCAGAATCTACCAAAGCTTGCATGCAGTTAGCCAGCTGGTCCAAAAGGGGAAGTGTTTTGTAGTTAATTGTCACTAGTACAACACTCCTTCTAGAGTTAATTAAACTTAAATCTACTGCCTAAACCCAATACTTCTCCTACACTTGATGCGTGGCCAAGTTACAGCGTGGATGCCTGCTGGGCGTGTTAACTACTTCGAGAAAGAGGTCGAAGCCTCGAACTCGATCATTCGGTGTACACTTCGTTGACGTACGGTTTTGCTTTGCTTTGCTTTGAGGAACCCTGCCGGATTCTGCCAACTGCCAACTTCCTTTTGCGTGCAATAGTCAAAACACTCGCTGATTGCTTAGTGGCTGAAGATAGTGAAGAAGCAGGCAGGAAACCAGCTGGAGCTGGGGTTCCGCCTACAGTCAACACGCCTACATGCATAGCTGCAAATAAAGGAGTTCCGAAACCACTAACTCGACCATCAACCTTTCTGGCGTGTCAAGTCAAGCTAGCCACACATATACCCCTTGAACAAGAAGCTTATTATAGGGTTTTGATACAGTCTCCAGCACTCAACTCTACCCGTTATTTGTCAATTGTCATATGGATATGTTAGCGAAAAGTTATAGACGTAAAAACACTCGGTAACCACTAGATGCATAGGAGAAATTAAATGTTCCATGGTAAAGCGAAAATTACTAGTAGCTCTTGAGCTCCAGTGATCTCGTTTGTTTTAATTTAAAAAGTTTATTTCTTTGTATGCAAAAATTTCGAAAAAAAACATACGGGTAAATGTACCATATATGTACGGCCAAATTTGCAGCGAAATATTTTTTCATGTGCGATCTGCACAAAAAGGCAAATGTTGCAGGTTAAATTAGTTCTTTTTACCTTTTTAAGAGCCTTGATTTTGTGAATTACATGTAGCATATAATAAAACAGGAAACCCCAAACGTAGGCCGAGCTATATGGCTCCCGCTTTTTTTTTTTTGAAATCTGCACTTTTGAGCTTCCAAAAAATCGAAACAAAAATTCTGAGTGGAGATAATGTCGAGATCTATATTTGTGCAAAATCTCAAAAAAAATCTTAATATTTTGGCCTGGGCAAAAAATTCAAATCTGGCAAACTTTTCAAATTTTTGAATCTCGGCACTATTCACTATCCAGAAATGCGGATTTGTCTTTTTTTGCCCAGACCAAAATACTATGAATTCTTCACTGAAATTTTACACAACTATAGATTTCAACATTATCTTCACACAGAATTTTGTTTTGATTTTTTTGGACAAACAAAAGTGCATTTTTAAAAAAAAAAACGAGAGCCATATAGCTCGGCCTCCATATCGCTGCACTCATAAATCATAATAAAACATATTATCTAACAAAACTATACATCTATGTAGATATCATGTGTATGTATCTGCGTAAATTGTTTTAGAATCTTTATGAAACTTTAAAATATCATTTTCATATTTTTTATATCAGGATCATTGGAACTCGGAGAAAAAACACCTTTTTCATAGTAAAGCCTATATACTCGTCCTAGATTTGAAGGATCCGGAGGTTACACATAAGCTCACATGGACAGTTCTAATGCACATATAAAATGGAAATTTTTGGCCACCAACACTCAAATTTGGTAAAACGAATTGAGTATGTACGTCATGGAGTAAGCACTGAGATCAACGTGCTACCAAGCTAGCTAGGGCGCATCCACACGCAAGAAACACGCACGTCTTAAACTCTTAATTAAATAATAATATTGAGCAGGAGCAAACAATAAGCAACAAAAGTACCAACGACAAGTACTTTTCTTACTAGTGCACAATGTCATCACTTCCTACTTGTCAATTAATCTAAGGTTACTATACAAAGCGAGGCAATGCCATCGATTGAGATATTAATGCTAGTTTTCAAGAAAAATGTGTCAATATCAATAACTTAAATCAATATAGTACGAAATATATGATGAATCTAATAAAAATTAAATAATATTGTACTCCCTCCTTTCCACAATTTTTTAGCAAGATAAAATATTATGGAACAGAGGGAATAGATGTTAAAATATATACTCCCTCCATCCCAAAATGCAAGGCGCCCCCTAATTTCGCTGGTCAACGACATCCAACTTTGACCATGAATTATACTTATAATATAACCACAAAATTAATATAAAAATATATTGAATGAAAGAATTTTGCAAAATGAATCCAACTGTACCATTTCTACATTCTCGATCTACATAATTTATTATATATTAATGGTCAAAGTTGAGCATTGAAGATCAGCATAAAAATAGCGCGCCTTATAATTTGGGACAGAGGGATTATTAAACTTCATTGAACTTCAAATAATTTGATTTAAGACAAACCTAGAACTTCAGTTAATTTAGAACATAGTGTTTCTAGTCTATCCTAGTTGACATGTGAAATGCTGCAACACCCTGGCAAATAGAAAAAATAGAAGAAGCGTATATAACACCAACACGGTGTGGACTGCTCCACTTGACCACCAAATTTAATTAGGCTGATTAGGAGTCAATTTTGGCAGCCGTGAATGGACTAGACTTGCCAGGTCTCTTCCTATAAAACCCCATCAACACAGCACAAACACCACAGATCGAGCTCTTCACTCTCCAAAGACAGTCACAACAAGAAGCATCTCCTCCTCCACAGAGCCACAGCTAGAGGGCATCTCACAACAAGAAGCTAGCTAGCAATTTAAGTAATGGCGCCAACAATGGCCATCGCCACCGCCACCCTCGTGCTCCTCGTCGTCTCCCTCCTGGCGCCCAGTACCCTAGGCTCCCGCACAGGCCCGTCCTCGCACCACGGCCACGGCGGCCACGCCAAGCACTCGCCACCGCCACCACCGCCCCCCGCCCCAGTCGCCCCGGTGGCCGTGGCGCTGGTCCGCACCACCTGCAACTCCACTGCCTACTACGACCTCTGCGTGGCCGCTCTCGCCGCCGACCCCTCCAGCACCACCGCCGACGTCCGCGGCCTCTCGGCCATCGCCGTCTCCGCCGCAGCCTCCAACGCCTCGGCTTCGGCCGCCGCGCTCGGCGCCAACGTGACCGCGCAGGGCGGCGCCGCCGTCGACGGCACCGTGCAGGCGCTGCTCCGGACGTGCGCGGGCAAGTACGGCGAGGCCCGGGACGCGCTGGCGGCGGCCAGGGGCTCCATCGCGCAGCAGGACTACGACTACGCCGCCGTGCATGTCAGCGCCGCCGCCGAGTACCCGCAGGTGTGCAAGGTACTGTTCCGGCGGCAGAGGCCCGGGGCGTACCCGGCCGAGCTGGCGGCCAGGGAGGAGGCGCTCAATCAGCTATGCTCCGTCGCGCTCGACATCATCTCCCTCCTCAGCGCCACTAGCTGAACCAAAGCTCCGAACGAATATAGTACTGTATGACCGATACGTACTACGCACAAGCGTACGTAGGTAGTACAGTATAATTTAATCATGTAACCGTAAGTATGTGTAGTTGTAACCGAACTAGTGCAGTGTACGTGTAATGACACGTACTAAGTATCCTTATGTTTTTGCTACTAATACAAAATATGGAGTACTACATATTGATGATATGTTGAATTATGGTACTTGCTTGACCATGTTCTTTTTTTTGGTGAAACACAGTACAACGCAGGCGCTCATATACACGCGCGCACACTCACCCCTATGAACGCACGCACGCACACCCTACCCCTATGAGCACCTACGAGAGACTGAGTCGGCAGGTCGAGTCTTGAGATTGACGAAGTCACCACGGGCACCTCGCTGTCGACAGGTTCAAAAGAGCATAGATACCCACACGGATTACACACTTATTGTATTATTTGTCAACTATTCTTAGTACTTAGGAGTAGATGTCTAAAGTTTTCCAGAATTCCGTTCACCTAAATTTACCCGTCAAATTTTAGGAAAGATTCATGTCGACCTCCATCCATACGACACCCTATTTTTGATGGGTACCATCGGAAATATCAACCACGTAAAGTTCACCGTCGCGATTACCATGGTTCTGACAGGGGCGGTAAATGTTAAGACGGTATGTTCGGAGAAATAAAGAAGGCTTCAAAAGTGAAACCACCATCTCAACGGCTTATCTCGAGTTTGAGAATGCCAAGTGTTGGTGGAGGGGGATAATAATGATGCTTGTCTGGCGGCTCACCTTGCGAGACCATAGTTTAGAACCGTGCACATGTGTGGCTATTCCAGGGTGAGTACAGAATAGATGGGGATAAGAGCATGTTTCACAGTGTGTTGCGTAGCGCAATTTAATTTGTGGCGTTGTCGACGCCGAAACCGTGAACGTTACAACTTCAAGCCTAATGATTGATACATTGCAGCGGTGTTCTCGGCGGGTGGGGGAGGAAACACAAGGCGGCTTTATTTTTTGTGGTGCTCTTTGAGTATCAAGTTGTGATATGTGGGGTGAGAACCCTAGATTTGATCCTCATTGGTGGTACCTGGCAATGGTGAACTAACTGTTTCCTCATTGAAGGCATTGTCCAAAGGTTGATCAGACTTTCTCTAGGGTGAAATCAATTATTTGACTTTCATGGCTGGATCAGGCGACGACTTATGTTTGTGTATTGTTCCATTCCAAGAGGTTTAATTAGCTATTGAAAAGAGGCCTTTTCAAAATCCATGTGTTGTCTTTGTGGTGGCTGTTTTCTGTTGTTTCGACACCTGATCGCTTTGACAATGTCATGTTTCTTTTCTTTTCCATTCTTGTTTTCTTCATTATGTGCATCATTGATGTCTCGACTAGGGTTTAACATTACGTTGTTGCAAAGTGTTATTGTTATTTATCTTGATATTAATATACTCCCTTGAAAAAACTAGTTTAAATTTGTAGCATTGAAAGTATTTTTTTCTAGATATGGAAGAACCCACTCTCTAGCATCCATCCGAAGATGCACACAACTAATTGTTACAAGGTCTCGGTTTGACAAGTTTACAAAGTAAATAAAAGATAAAAAAGCAATGCTACATGTACACACTGAGAACTGAAATATTACAAAGGTTAGAAACCGATACATTGTCTGGCTAGAATAATTGATGCAATTTTCAAATCAAAAGGGGTTTAACTTTGTACTATATAACTGGGTCTCCTCATTGTCAGTCAAGGACTGGCAGATTTCCTTAAAACTCGTTGAAGCCAAGCAACCTCTGAAAAAATGCACCGCAATTATAATGATTGAGTTTTTCGATTTTTAATCGCTGCTCCCGTCTTAGTTTGCATCTTCTAAAAATATCGGAGTGCACCAAGTCCAAATCTCATCTCCCCACTATATAAGTCCATTGCAACGGAGGTTGGCGTAATTGTTGGCAAATGATAGACAGAGGCCTGACATAACTGCTGGTAAATGATAGACAAATGCCAACGTTAACTGCTGGTAAATGATAGAGAAAGGTCGACGTGGTTGCTGGTAAATGATATGCTTTGCTAGTACCATTTCTGCCCATGTAGTAATTTCTTCCTGCATGCTCTTCGTTTGTCACAAAAAACTAAAGAAGAGGTGACCATTTTGTGCAACTTTTGGAGAGTAGGTTTTTGTTGTAGATGTCGGGTCGTGGAGTACGGTGATTTGGAGGACGAGCTCCACGGAGCTCATTTTTTTTGAAAAAATAAAAACGATATTTTAGTTTCCAAAAAATCTGGAAAAAAATCCTAGAAGTAGACCATGATTATGTCTACCATCGTGCAAAATACCAATGCGAAATATTGTGTATTGTGGTCTGTGCAAAAATAACAAATTTCTGAATTTGAAATTTTTCATATTTGTCAGGATTTGTCTTTTTTTGTGTAGGACGGAATACAAACTATCACGGGTTGCAAATTTACAGACTCGTAGAATAGGTCATTGTGAACGTCTAGGATTTTTTGCAGCATTTTTAGAAACTTAAAAGTATCGATTTTATTTTTTTCAAAAAAAGGGCTCCATGGAGCTCATCCTCCAAATGAACTTTCGGTCGGATCAATAGGCTTGGTTTATATAAAAATGGCCAATAGGCTTGGTTTATATAAAAAGACGGGCTCCATGGAGCTCGTCCTCCAAATGAACTTTCGTCGTGTTGTAATATAAACTCCTCTTCTTAACTAATGGAAAAATGGCCAATAGGCTTGGTTTATATAAAAAAAGACTGCTACAGATTCCCGTAGAAATAAAGAGTGTTGAATTCAAAGAATTAGAATTACCTCTATTGCTAAGAATACAGAAATGGTGCGTGTATCATTGTACAACGGTAGCGATAAAAAGAAACATCGCCGATCTTGAATCCATGTGCCCTACACCTCCTTTTTTTTTGTCGTATCAGAAAGCCACTAAAGCAGTTAGACAAAGCCACTAAAGCTTACCCAATTTAACTGGCCATTGCACTGAATTTGAACACAAAAACTAACTGGACATTGCATTGGGATGGGAGTATGTACAGCAGGGTAAATGTCATCATAAAATTGTGGAAGTAGCAACTAGCAATGATGGTTGGTAAAGTAAAGAAAATATTTGGGCCAGCGAGATGACGAATCTTGTCTGACTGGACCATTTATATGTTGGATGGAAAGAAAGGAGTAGCTAGTGAAGTAACATGCTCGCCCTCAATTTATCATGGAGTGGGGATAAAACTGAAAAGCAGCAAAGCATGTCTGTGCAGGTGGCGCCGTCAGGGCAGTTCATCAACGTGCTGGCTGCACATGAAGCAGAGGTTTCAGTTTATCAACTTGTTCTTTATGTATTTTTTTTCTTCTCATCCTTACTAGTCATGATTCCCTTTTTCTCTCCCAAGTTACTAAGAGTATTATTTTGCATTTCCCTTTCAACTAAAGTCTCTTGCTATCCACTACTACAAAGTTTTACTGTTCCCGTGTTTTCTTCTCATCCCTACTAGTCACGATTCCCTTTTTCTCTTCCAAGTTACTACGAGTATTATTTTGCATTTCCCTTTCCCTTTCCTTTCAACTAAAGTCTCTCATTATCCACTACTACAAAGTTTTACTGTTCCCGATAGAAAAAGGAAAGGCCGCAACATAGCAACATGTCTATATTTTTATAATCAATACCATATATTATTATAGTAGCGAATAGTACATGGTAGAAGTACATGAGATGACTACATCGATTGCAAAATAAAGTCTAAAAGGAAGGAGCAAATCTTCGAGATCTTCGAACTCTTCCTTCTTACATGACACAATCTTGTACTTTTCTGAAAACGGTCGTAGAATGACAAAGATATCAACGCAACCAACATCGGCAAGAGTACCAGCACTGGTATTGCAGGGAATAACAACCGAACAGCCTGGTCGACGTCGTTGGGAGCCGATAGTACGAATTGCCATTGTCGAGGACGTAGCAGCCGTGACAAAATATTGCGAGGAAAATCCCCACGACAACCATAAAAAATAATGCAAAATCGATCCGGCAAAGCAAGATCTGAAGGATCATACCTAGACAAATTTAATCTTACAACACCATCATTGACATCGGGAAGAAGATCTCATCGTCGAAGGAAGGACCGAATATTGCTTATTGTAGATGATGCCAACTCCATTGATGAAGAAGACGGCTACCAAAAGCCTAATCCAATCTATTGAAAACACTACTTTTATTAAGAACTCCAACCATAGATCGGGTTCCCCACCCCTCCCGACAACGACGAGGCCGGCCGGAGGAGGGGGAACCGATCTATGGTGGAGGCGCAGGTGCTGCTAGGTTTCTAGGAGGAGAGCTAACGTCGGCAACGACTTGGCCCGTATGCTCTGCGATTCAACATAGTAACAAGTCTATAAAATGAAGAAGATAATCATGCTCATGTGACTCTAGTCATGTAATAAGATCTGACTTTCTTTATCTTCTTTTTTCTCATCCTTGGTAAGTCATGACATCCTTTTTCTCTTCGAAGTTACTACTATTATTTTTGCATTTCCCTTTCGACTAGTCTCTTGTTATCGACTACTGCAAAGTTCTACTGTTTCCAGGAGAAAAGGGAAAGGCCACAACAGACTAGTAACATGTCTGCATACGATGTAGAACACAATCATGTTCGTGCGACTCTTCTCACGTAATAAGATCTGACCTTCTTTGCACTATATTCCTCTTTACACGATAGAAAATTAGAAAAGTAACCTCCAGTGTGCTGTTGCAAAAGCCAAAAAAAGGCTGGCAACCAAACAGTGCTTCTGAGATGCCATTAATCACACTAAAGACGAATCCTTTAATCACAGGCTAAAGTTGAATCTCCATAGGCCAATGGAGACTTTAATCACACTATTCTGCTTTCCAAAATAAAGGCTCCATCCTACTCGGTAATCTCTTTTATCTTGCCAGTTTTCCTAGCACAAGTCGACAACTCGCTAAAGAATCATACGAGTCTTTTGATATGCATCAAAGTTGACATTAGGCTGCATGAAGCCCTGATGAATTAACAAACTAGTGAGTCATGGGCACAGTCAAGGAGGCAGCAGGACGCTCTGGCCATAAACCAGAAAAGGTAGTAGAAGGTAATATATAAAAAGATACCGGATAATAGAAAAGAAACATGCATAAATATCAATGGGGGCTCAAAGTTTGCACAACCCAACAACCTCAGGCGATGCCAGAAAATATCAACCACAGTGTTCGACACTCACACCCACTAGATCACGAGCAACTCATTGCATATTACACATACAGAATTCTCTTAACACTTGCAGTACCATAACAGAAACTGGGACACCAACAGGAGCTCATAATTGAATAGGCTTGATCTTAAAGTGGAGGTTGATAAGTGAAAACACGAAACACTTCAGGTCCTGCAAACAAGAGCATCGATAAATGTTAGGGGGGGGATCAGTTAAAGATCAACGGTACTGTGCACGACAAGAATACCGGTAATCATCAGAAGATTAAATCAATCAGCCAGATATCTTGGTGGGGTTAACACAAGCAGCTTGTTACATGCTTTTGCACCCCACTTTGAACTTTAGCTATAATGCAGATGCCACTAACGGTTCCTTAAATGTCGACAAGGAATCAATAATATATGGCCGCCCATGGCATTTGTCCTCTAAGCAAACCTAACAGAAGATCAAGGATTTAATGATGAATAGATGGTATGCGAGTTTTGTAATTATCTTTTAAAGTCAAATTACAAATGCCATCAGAAGTGAGGCAAAATAAAGGTGTTACCTTCATCCACCTACATATGCACAACTATTAACTCAATTAAGTCTATTAGGGTGTAAACCTAGCATCTTGCAAAAATTTCTAAGGAACCCTGACGCGTCCAATCGATTCTTCTGATGTACAGCAATTTTGGTTGACACCTGGAATAGTATGTCAAATTATGAAAACTGAAAATTTGGCTGGGTTTTAGAAGTGTTATTGGTAGTACAAACCCGGAACCAAATGGTTTGCTCTCCTTTCGACGCTGCATGCATAGAGTTTGAGAATTGCCTTTTTGTTTATGCTCTGTCCTTTATTTTGTAAAACAGACTACTTGGTTTCTATTAATGGAAATCGGAGGGGTGACCCTCTTTTAAAAGAAAACGCATAGAGTTTGCAAGACCCCAGGTAGTGTTACTGGAAAATAAACTCCAAATGTGTTAATGTTGACTAGAAGACAATAAAGATCATGCTAACAAAGATACATTATATTACAATTAATAGGAAATTAGGGTGGACTTCCAAATTTTAAGCAAAGTATGTTGTTCCAAATCCTCCACTTGCAAAATTTAAAATCGCATGCAATTTTGTCACTGCCTATTAAATGGGTGAATATCCTGTCTTGTTCAGTGTTACTTTCTTTGAGTTTCTACAGTTAGTTTACTATTACAAGTTTCGTACAGGTTGAGCTTGGTGGTCAAGACTAAGCCAAGGAAATACTCAGAACAAGAAAAGATGCTGACAGATGTCGAACCACCAAACTCTCCTGTTGTATTTTTCTGGTATTTTGTGTCTTGAGTTTTCATCTTGGTGGATTGTAGATACTAGACACCAAAAGGTCAACTGATGTGGGAAGTGGGATATATGCTTCCTTAAGATAGCAGGTAGGGTGCTTATGGTGCTACCAAGATTTAATGACAGGTTCCGAAAGTTCATAAGAAATTGGCTGTCCCTTTTCTTTTGTTAATGGACAGGGTGGGTCCAAATATAAGTGAAAATAGGATAATTCGATATGAAAGCTAACCATTAACTAGCTATTTATCTCAAAATCAGTCAGCTTGAATTAGATATAATGGAAGTGAAGACATGGCTATACTCCTCCTGCAGCCAATATATAACCTCGTAACAGATTGATATGAGATTAAAAGCCGAGAAACTTATCAGTGTTCCGAAAATTCAATTTTGGTTGTTAAGTACATATCTCCGTGTACAGAGGATGAGTTTGGCAAAACATTGCTCAGCACCGGCACAAATCGACAGCAAACCCATTAAGGCTCTGTTTGTTTCTAGAGTTTTTGTGGCGATTGGTGGGGATTATCCCGGTGAAACCCCAAATCCCCACATCCCCAAAGGACCGTTTGTTTCTAGTGTATTTGATAGGTTTTATCCCCACTTTTCCCCGGAATTCCCCAAACTCTAGTGTATTTTCTTCAATACCCAAAACACTACCCCTCCCTAGTGGATTGAGGATTGGGGATTTGATGGGATTGGGTGAAGCTTGGGGTTTCACCCAATCCCTGTGGGGATTATCCCCATTAATCCCCACAAAAAACTCTAGAAACAAACAAAGCCTTGTTTTCATATGTATTAGATATCAAAACCATTAGAACAGCACTTAAGTTGCTACCACTATGACTGTACAGATGGAATACACTATATATACTGACAAAGGTGGTACTAAAGTGCACAGTACCAAACATTGATGCTTTTCCATCAATGTAACCAACAAATAGTTCACAATGTAGGCCGAATTTGTGAACCTGCTGTTCAGTTAAGCTGTTCTTGAACCATCCTAAGTGAACATACCTAAGAATATAATCTGTGCTGAGAAACATGAAACAAAAGATGCTCCTCTGCTCGTAACCATTTTGCTCTTTATTGAGTTTAGCACATACCAACCACAGCACATATGCACCGAATTGTGCGGTACAGCAAATGCATCAATTAGCGCGGAACATGTTATTGATAAAATTAGCACGGAATTGCACAACCAATGCACGGCAAGGAAGCAAGCAATGATTTCTGGGAAAGGATGGGGATGAAATTACCTGGACGAGGTAGTAGAAGATGCGGAGGCCCTCCGGGTCATTGCTGGTCTGGACGTCAACGAGGGAGCCGATCTTGGATGTGGTGAAGGAGATGTGCTCGTTGCCCATGACAATCTCGAGCTCCTGCCTGCCGACGCGGTCGGGCTCCGGCCAGTTGCTGTCGTCCTCCTTCATTATCTGCCAACCCAGCACAGATTTGTCTCAGTAAGTAAACCCCCAAACCCTAGGTTTCCAAATCGCCATTAGCAAGGGGGGACGCGGGTACCGACCTCGGAGTCCTGGATGACCCTCCTGGCCTCGCGGAGCACGGAGGGGGAGACGAAGACCTCCTTGCGGATCATGGTGTCGTTCTTGTAGTTGGAGTTGTTGGCGTACCGGAGCTTGCCGTCGGGGCGGAACTCGAACTCCAGGAACTCGTGCCCGAACTTGCCTTTGTGGCCCACGTAGTACCGCAGGTAGAACTCGTCCCCGCCGGCCCCCTCGCCGGCTCCGCTGCCCGCGCCGCCGACCGCCGCCATGGTCTCCTCTCTCTCTTTCTCTCTTCGTGGGGCGGAGGTGGGATTTTGCAGCGCTGGCTCGTTCGTGCTCCGCCTCGTCGTCAACCTGGAGACCTTATTGGACCTTCTATGGGCCGTCTTCCAATTTGGGCTCATATAAGGCCGGCATTTTGAGTCTGACACGTTCTCCTCTGTATCAGTCTGAGGTTTATCTTTCTTTCACTCAAAATTATTAGGTTTAAATAGTTCAAAAATTAAAATTACCTTAATTGAAATGGTGTTTAAATTTTAGAAACTTCTCAAGCTTAAAATGTGTTTTTTTCATTGGGCACTCTTTGCCCAAGCATAGTGCAACTTATGGGCGACGCGTCAAGGACCTAGCGGGCTAGAGGCAAGCCACAGTAGCGGACCTCTCGCCGAAAAATATATGCAATATCTCTGTGAGATAGCACCCCAATATTAGATAGTAATCTGATAAGAACACCGGGAAATTCACTTTTGCTCCCGACATCCAGTGCTCTCTATATTTAAAAAGAATTTAAAAAATCATATTTATAAGTTTAAAAAATCATATTTATAATTTAAAAAAATCTGAAAACAAAATTAGATGCATTCACTGATGCATCCTACGAGTATGCTGTATGCAAGATCATAATGTGAAATTCTTTGTATTATGGGATACAATTTTTTTTGACAAAATCTTGTATATTTTGGAGATTTCAAAGTGTGTATAATCAGATCTCATATTTGACATTTTTTATGTAGGTCTGAATTTAAAGTATTTCAAATTAAAAATTTGCACATTTGTGGTAAAATCATTGACAACATGCAGGATTTTCCTTATAGATTTTTTTAAAACTTGTAAATATGATTTTTCTTCTTGAAATATAGAGAGCACAGGAGCTCGGGAATCGGAAATCTCCACTCTAACAATATATACTACACTTGATCTTTGCCAAAAGGCCAAGAAATAAAGATATGAAATGAAAGCCAGGATCCTTTTATTCCAATATCCTTGCCTTCCGACTGCCTACATCGTCGATGTAGTGTACTGAACTCTGAATATCAAACGGAGCACAGCCCACCTATCTGAATTTGCCACACATGTGCGCCCAGATAGATCAAGTTATCGTTAATCTCAAGAAAAAATATTCACTAGACATGGACTTGTTCTGCAAAAGTAAACATGGAACTTGGATGAGCTACAATGCTACATCGTCCAGCAATACCGAGATCACATCAATAACAATTTATGAGTTAATGGCACCCGCAGTCACGCAACTCGTCACGTATGTGCACTTAAGTCACACTTCTCCAGAACGTGATTTTTTGGTCACACATCTGGACAAGTGGGTGCACGGTGGTCTCTGGGCCCACGTGTCAGACCGTTTTCCGTTGCGGGAGTGCTGACATGGACAAGTAATTTTGCAGAAAACCCCCTGTATTTTTAGATATTTCGCAAAATGGTCCTCCTAATTTTACAAAATGGTCCTTCTAATTTTGTGCCATTTTGTAAAATTATATTAGTCCAGGGGGTTTTCTGAAAATTTACCGTCCAAAACGGACTGACACGTGGGCCCAGAGACCTGCGTGCACCCACTTGTCCAGATGTGTGATCAAAAAATCACGTTCTGGAGAAGTGTGACTTAAGTGCACATACGTGACGAGTTGCGTGACTGCGGGTGCCATTAACTCACAATTTATGTACTGACAACCATTAAATCACTTTGATTTTGTAGCAATGGGATCACTTCGCAACTAATTCGTAGCTGCACAGGGATTTGAGACAAATCTAGAGCTCTAACAGTAATCTTTAGCTACGAACAGATCAAGTAAAATCACTTTGATTTTGTACCAATGGAATCGTTTGGCAATAAAAATGTAGCTGCACAGGGACTTCAGATAAATCTAGAGCTCTAACAGTAATCTTGTGCTATGATTACAAAATTTCTATCATAGATGCATAATTTGAGAGGAGATCCTTGGTCGTTTGGAGGCTCCCATGAGCTCCACCAATGAGGGCAATGGCCGAGGAACAGCCACGTTCATTGACCTGTACAGCCTCCTCAGCTTAACGTTCAGAACCTTCGACGACCCGACTGCAGAAGGATCTGCTCTGTCAGTGCCAGAGCCTTCGGATTTGTTGCTAATGTCTGACAGAGGAGTACGATCCTCTGAAGGCAGTCTTTCACTGGGCTTGCAAACTTCCCAGAGTTCAGCTCTTGCAATTGAAATCTCTTCTTTGGATTGGAATCTAGCTACCCTGGTTCGTTCCACGCCATGACCGCATTTCCCATCCTTGGCAAGTTCAGTACAGCCTTGTGTACTCAAGCTGTGCTCTTGCACTTCACCTTCAGTAATGTCGATTACTTCGATGGATTCACAGTCCTTGTGCAACTCAGGGTCTATTGCTGAACCATGGAGCTCTTCCGTTACAGCCTGAGTCGGATCAGTCACGTCGGCAATTCCTTTGTCAGGTTTGACGTCCTTCCACAGCTCAAACGATTTTGTATGCGAGTTCTGAAATTCCATCTCAAATTTAACTTCCTCGTCCACCTGAACACTCTTATACTCTTCTTTCATCAGTTCACATTCCTGAGGTAACCCAAACCTTGCTCTCCCAAACAGTGTCACCGGCGCAGCCACTTGGATTGCAAAATCCTCTACTGCTTGTTCTTCAGTTTGTAAAACCTGACTGCAAATAGCAGAAAAAGTGTCTTCTTGCTCACTTTGCTTCATCTCTTCTACCACGGTTGGCGCTGCCTGGAGTGAGCCTACGACAGTAGAATTCCCATGTGGTATTCCGAGCAGCTTCCAGATGGGATCCTCGGGGCCTAGCTTGGACATGAAGCAGTGTTTCTTGACATAGGCCAGATCCATGGCAAGGCAAGGAGGTGTGGTCGAGATGACCCACTTAGGCTGGAGGAACCGCAGGGCCTGCTCCAGCTCCTCGCGAGACGAATGCATTGACAAGCACACGTGCCACACCCCGAACTCATCCCGCATAGGCTTCGTCAGCACCGGTTTCTGCTTCAGCGACGCCTCCTGTGACGCATAGTGTGCGTACCACTGGGAAGAAGGCCTGATGATGAGGGGCTCAGGCTGCTGCTTCGCCCGTGCTAATGCAAGCATCTCAGTCGCCCGCTCCGACAACCGGGGGAATTCGATCACCTGAAAGCGAGAGGACGTGTCTTCGGTGAGGATCTCCGGTGCGACGAGCGAGAGGGTGTGGTAGCAGCCTGAATTCTTGTCCCTGTCGACGTATATCTTCGACCCGAACGCCCTCGACACCTCGATCAGTATCTCTTCCTGTCCCAGCATGTCGGACACCAGATAAACTGTCGGCGCATTTGGGTGCTCCCAGATGCAATTGATCACCTGATATTAGAGAGAAAACAAGGGGATGAGACACACGAACTCGGTTGCTGGTTCTGAATTCTGACTGCAGCAGCACAACACAGATACCTGACGAATGGAGTCCTCCTTGGCCGGGAATTGCAGCGAGCACTTGGCAAACGTGCAGTCCAGGAAGAGGTAGTGGATGCGGCAAGACGGCGGCGGCGGCTGGGACTGGCTCGCTGCTGGTCCCTCAGCGGTGATGTACCTGAGGGGCATGCCCTGGATGCAGTCGGGAGTGAGGCGGCAGTCGCCGGTGTGCAGGACGTTGCCGAAGGCGCCCTCGAACAGGAACATCACCGCGCCTGCAAGCAGCAGCGACAGAAGAAGAATTCATTGTCAGTCGTGGTGGTACCAGCGAGGAAATCAGCGAGAAGGGGAATATGACGACATTGGCGGACGAACCAGGGCAGTGGTTGGCATCGAATGCGGTGACGGTGAAGTCTCCGTCGGGGTCCTGGATGAGCACCGGCGCGCCGAGCTCAATCTCCACGAACGCGTCCGGTCCAAGCTTCGAGACGGGAAAATTCCCGGATGCAGATCAGATGAAATGAAACGAACAAGCAAGAGAGAGACGAGGTGTAGCTTGGTGGTGGTTACCTGAGGGAAGATGTGGCAGGCGATGAGGACGGTGATGCGCGAGGCATAGACGGCGCCGGCGGCGCTGGTGGTGGTGATGCCGGTGAGGTGGTCGCGGTGGGCGTGGGTGAGGAAGCGGTGGCGCTTGAGGGCGGAGGCGGGCGTCCACGTGTCCACCGCAAAGGGCAGCCCCCTCGGCAGCTCGATCGGCATGGCCTCTCTCTTCCTCTTCGACGACGACGCCGGCGGCGGCTATCTCCCTCGTTTTCTCGCTGTTCTGTTTGGGTGGAGGGAAGGGCGAATTCTTTTAGCGCGGCCTCCCAAAATTTCGAGTTTTTGGCGCCAACAGCTGCGAACATTTCCCTTTCAAAGTTTCAACTTCGATTCCCCTGTTCACCAGGCCCTAGTGTCATTGCTGTTGCCAACTGTCCGATTTGGCAAGCGATAACCGGAGCCAGACAAGAATATGGAAGTGCGATTTTTTTTCAAGTACGAATCCTCATAGTCATAGCATAATCTAAACATCAAAGATTCGAATGATTCGATGGTTAAAAAAAGTTGTCAGGTGAAAACATATCAAATATATTTGTGCACGTTCACCTTTCACCGTGGAAAAGAAATGGACACCTTCTTAATTCTGTCAGTAGCCTGGTATAGCTGTTTTATGATTAAGAAATGTATTGCTGGTAGTACATTTATGTATTCTGTTCCTATGCTTCAGTCCAGGACGTGGAGATCAAGTTAACTTATATGCTCTGGTAAAGAACATGTGAATATTGGTTAAAACCACTTGATGGAAAACAATATATTTCCTACAATGCTTGGAGTTATATAGTCTAAGGAACCAAAGTACTACTCCCTCCGTCCCAAAATATAAGGCGCGCTATTTTTATGCTGGTCTTTGATTCTCGCCTTTGACCACTAATTTTGGAATGCTCTAAATTATGTGGATTCAGGATGTATAAATGGTACCGTTGGATTCGTCTTGTAAAATTCTTCCATTTCATATATCATTATACAAATTTTGTGGACATATTATAAGTTCAAATCATGGTCAAAGTTGCAAGCCGTTGACCAGCAAAATTTAAGGGCGCCATATATTTTGGAACGGAGGGAGTACTCTGTTTTGTAAATCTGAGATTATCTGCTATGAATGTACATATATCGAGCTCCACATTGCTGAATCTTAATATTCTCAATTTGAAGTATTTTTTCTGTGTTTGATATTAGTCTATTAGACCAGTGACCAGTGTCACATTACCTAGAGCATGTCACCACTTCTGTTTATATTTGTAAATGACAAACCTGTTCGTATAGCGATTTTATCCGTAGGCTGCTAGTTGCGGCTGCATGTATTCGTCAAGTCACATGCATATAAACTATCGGGTCCTCAATTTTCACTAAATGTGTAACAAACAGAGATACTACCATGGTTATTATGTCAATGAGTCAAGTCGAGTCAAGCTCGTGGACTTGAGTCGACATATATTTCACTTTGTCATTTTGGCCCTGCTCCTATGGATGTTCCTGATGTAGGACCTCAGCCTGCTTGGGGAAATTGGCATGTCGAGGCAGCTGATGACAATGGTGAGCATGGTGGTTGGGACAATGATGTTGCTCAGCCTCCATAGCATGTTGAGCCGGGTCAATCTTCTGTTACTGCTTCTGTTGAATCTGCATTTGGTTTGGAGCCGGTTATTCCTGATGTTCAGTTACCTCCTCCACCTATTATCAATGAAGTGGTTGCAGAGGCAGCTGATGTTCAAGAAGCTCATGATCAGCATATCATCAATGAAGTGGTTGCAGAGGCAGCTGCTGTTCAAGAAGCTCATAATCATGCTTTTTTAGCCAGTGATGCACCTGAATCTGTGGTGCCTGTTGTTCCAGTTCGGTTTGACATAGGTATGCCTGATGATCACCTTCCAGTTCAGTTTGATGACCGCCTTGCTTCAGTTCAGTCTGTTGATCACCTTGCTCTAGTTCAGTCTGACGATCACCTTGCTCCAGTTCAGTCTGATGATCACCTTGCTCCAGTTCAGCCTGATAAAGTTGTGCCTGAAGAACACCTTACTACGATGTCTCTTGGTCCAGTTGATCCCACACCGTTTACTGATACTGTTGTGACTACTTTCATGGAGGATGTTACCGCTTCTGTCAGCCCACAGAAGGTGGTCAAGCTCGTTGAGACGGGCTATCGTCGCACAACAAGGAGCTCTGTTAGGAACGAAGGTTTTAAACTTGTTCCCATGTCTGACAAGCCTGAATGTAACATCCCAAAAATATTATAAGTATTATTATTCCAAAAATGAGAGCCAACAAAAACTTTTGTTGATTATTATGTGTTGTTTGTAAATTGTTGCTTGTGGTAATTATTTCTTGTTGCTTGTGTTGCTTGGTTGCTTGAATTGATAAGATGAAATACAAAAGCAAAAATGATTTACTAGTAATAATTGTTTAGTACTGACTTGTTTGTTTCTGATACTCTGTTAGTCCAAATAATTCCAAACCAATTTTACTAGCTTAGTACTGCCATGTATTAGCTTCCCTAATTTTGGTAGAATTAATTGTGCAGTAATAATTGTTTAGTATAAAGATGAAGTTAGAACACCCTTCTGCACTAAAACAATTAAAATGTTTAATGGTAAACCGAAATGGTTTAGGACCAATTTTGTTAGATCACATTTAGCCATGTTTAGTTACCCCTAAAAGGTTTAATTTTAGGATCAACAGAACTTAATTGGTAGCCAAAACTTGATTATTAAGTTACTGGATTAAAACATTTGTGTAGGGAATTTGGTAACTCCAATTAGTCCAAATCAAATTGTGTTGTCTTCTACACATCAGTAGCTTTCTATAGAAATTTAGTTTGTATTTTTGTGACCAACAGAACTCAAGTTGTGCAATTAAACATGTTCCACAAGTTTCTGCCATAATTTTGGACATAATTAAATAATGTTTAATTCAATTATTTTGAAATCAAATTGTATTGTTTGATGTGTGCAGTAGCTATTTGTGATGTTTATGATTGTTATGTGTGATTGCTTGAGTATTAGTGATTGTTTGTATTTGTTAATTAGACGAGAACGCTGTGGATTTATCGAGGAAGGAGAGTTTGTTGAATCTGAAGATCAAGACCAAGTCACTTTGCCGAGCAAGGCAAGCTACTCCTGAGCTTGCACCTAAATACATATGCATCTACTTTGATCAAATGATTTACTCTTAAGGCATTGGTTTACAAAACCTTTTCAAAAAGTATATGGATATTATTTTGCCACCCTATGTAGAAATATAAGGTAGTTTATATAAAACTATAGGATGGGAAACAATGTTGTTTATTCAAAACTCCTTTGAAAATACTTGTGTGGTTATGGAATGCCGAGATGTCGTGTTGAAGTGGAGAAATGGAAAATGGGATGTTTATGAAAAATGCACAGTGTCCTAGTACTATGACAACCAATCTTAATCTGTGCGACCACATTTACCCCATATGGGAAGGGCTTAGTCATATAATTTGCTCTTATTAGTATGGGATACCTCATCGACGGAGATGACTCCGTTATGCATGAGGGGATGGTTTGTGATCCACCCTGACCTGGGTCCTCGCTCAAACTCTATGGAAAGATAAGGAGGAGGATTGAAGACTTCACATGTGGTCGCCGGGAAAAACTATGAGTCCTCACACTTAGGGTTCCGACGGGCTGGGTTAGTGTGGATGGAATATCATATGGGTAGGATCCTATACTAGCATGAGCAAAGGAGAGGCTAGGGTCGGTGGCTCAACTTCGCATACACCTTGTATGGCGGGACGTGGCTGACACGATGAGTTACCGGATGGATGTGGGTTAAAAGCGTGCTACCTCTGCAGAGGGTCAAAACTATTCGAATAGCCGAGTCCTCGGATATGGACAATTGGGAGGCTGTCCTAAGATCATGTGCAAGTTTTTGGAAAAGCTTTTAAGTTTAAAAGAAACTGAATTGATGGTGTTACACAACTATACCAAATGGAGTGGTATGAGTTGTTGGAATAAATGGACCATGGTGAGCCATGGTCAGAAAAGGAGGGTTTTGGAGAAACAAATGAGATGGTGACTTCTTTTAAAGATAGTTATAAAACTCTTCTTACCTTTTTCAATAAAGATATAGAGATGTTTTAAATAAATAAAAGTTGAAGTAAAATAAAACTAGTGCATACTCATGTTGGGGTAGTTTGCGAGTACATTCAAATGTACTCATATTGGTTTCGTCCCTGGCTATTGTCCTAGCCAGACTACGAGGAGGAGCACTACGCCGAGCAGGAGTATGGCGACTTCTACGCAACTAAGGATCTCCACAAGTCAGCTGCCTGTCGGGTCGTCATCGTTAGAATATGATGTCTACTACGCCGTAGCTTCCGCTGATATTTTGGTTTGGCCCATGAAGGCACCTATGTAAGACTTGGTCTAAATGACCATTTATGTAAGACTTTTAATTCGGTATTGTAATGGATGTAAACTTTGGTATCCAATTCGGATTATGTGCAACGACAGACTGATCACGGGATCGTTGTGTTAAGCATAATCGGGTATTTCGGACAGCTAGTCCGGGGTCCCCACAGACTTGGTATCAGAGCCATCCTGACTTTAGGAAACCTTAGTTAGCATGGTCGTTAGACAAATGTTACAAAAAGATTAATTTCTAAAAGAAAGGAGTGAAGTATTTTCGAAAACTGCTTATCTCCAATCCTCTTACTTATGCAAAATTTATTCTCATTAAACATTACATTTTCCTTGTATCCTTAAAATTTTGCACTTCATCTCATTAAACTTAAAATTCTGCTTATTGTTACCTCACTAATTTAAAATTTTGTACACTTATCATCTCACTAACTTAAAATTTTGCTTAAAATTGTAGATGGCACTCCATTGGACCGAGTTCGTTCAGCTTGAGAAGGACAGCAAGCTGACGTTCGAGAGGGACTTGTTCGAGTTGAGCAAGCTGTTAGGTCGCCCCGCTCCAGAGTTTGAGGGAGCTCAGATTGACGTTCACGGTGTCGGAAGGCTGAGCTGGCTCATCAAGTCGTCAGTTCGCAGGAACATCAAGTCTCCCAGTTCCAGGACGCTCGTCTTCACCACCAAGGAGGCCACCTGGGTTGACGGTCTCTGTACTGCCACACAGAGGATGCTAGCCCGACTTTGTGAGGAGCACAAGGCGGAGTTGGCAGATCCCGTTTCCGGTTCTACGGGAGGCGCAACTGCGACGGACACCCTACTCCTTCCCCTTGCCACCCGATGTTTGGGAGCTACATCATGGACATGGAGCTCTTACTTCAGTGCACTCAGGATGATCTGATGCGCACTAGGATTCAGCTTCACTTTGACCGCGAGTCGCTCGTTGAGCTTCGCGAGAACGAGGAGAAGCTGATGGAGGAGAAGGTCGCTCTTCTCAGGAAGAGGGCCCAGCTGAGGAGACTATCGTGAAGCTCCGCAAGAAGGTGGCGGAGCAGGACAGCTGATTGAGGATCTAGAGCACCATACTGACGAGATGGAGGAGGAGGGCGAGGATCTCCGCAAGGAGAACAACGCTTTCCTCAGTGACGATGATGACTTCGTGGAGGAGATGGATTGTGAGGAGGATGATGAGGAGGAGTTAGTTGACGAGGAGGAGGAGCCACTCGAGGCAGTCTCGAGGACGAGGAGGAGGAGCCACTCGATGCAGTTCTCGAGGACGAGGAGGAGGATCCCGAGGAGCCACCCTACCAGTCAGATGCTGACGTGTTAGAGCTGGAGGTTCCACCTCAGTAGGCGAGTGACTTGATCACTACCGCAGGATTAGGTTGACCCCTATCGCTAGTCGAGTCGAAGTAGTGGTTCTTTTGGAAACCAGATGTTATGTATCTTAGATGTAAGGTGATGTTGTAAGCTTGATGTTGATGTGAACTCCTTGATGTGATGTTTGTAATATATAAGTATGTTTGTCTTGTTTGATCTGTGTGAAATATTTTCATATAATCCTTAAATTAATCAACCACTTGCGAAATCGTCTTTTCCCTTAGTCGAACTTTTCTTGCCTTGCCTCTTATACCCGGTGTGCTTCAGGATGCCGCCCCGTCGTGCGGAAGGAGGAGCACCACCACCACCGGACCCAACCCCCGCCCAACTTCTCGCGCTTATCATGGAGGAACGTGAAAATGCCCGGCAAAGCGCCAGCTCATCTCACTGCCCTGCAGCAACTCGCAGCCGCTTATAACAACAACAACAACAACAACAACAATAACAACAACAACAACAACAATGGTGGTAATGGCGATGGAAACCAGCGATCCACCTTAGGCGATTTCCAGAAGACCAACCCACCCACCTACTCCAAGGGACTTCACCCACTGGAGCCGATGATTGGCTTCGCACCATCGACAACAATCTGGAAGTTGCTGCTGTGGGAGAAAATGAGAAAGTGTGTATGCAACCCACTATCTCGCTGGACCTGCAAGAGCTTGGTGGGAAACTACCAAGGCTCTCCAGCAAGCTGGTCATGTTATCAACTGGGCTGAGTTCCAGGAGAAGTTCCGCAAGAAGCATATTCCCAGCGGACTTATTGAGAGGAAGAAGGATGAATTCCGCAAGCTGAGGCAGGGAAGTAGAGATGTGGTCGGTTATCTGGATGAGTTTACCGACTTATCTCGGTATGCTCCTGATGACACCGACAAAGAAGAGAAGAAGATGGAGCGTTTCATGAGTGGACTTCATGATGAACTGCAGTGTGCTCTGGTTATCCATGACTTCCGTGATCTGGAGTCACTTGTGGACAAAGCCATCCAGCTGGAGACCAAGCGCAAGTCTATGTTTGAAGGTCGCAAGAGGAGATGAATGCCAGGAAGGTTCGAGCAGCCAGAAACCTCGTATCTTTCAGCAGAACACCAGGCCTGCCTATCGTCCACCTCAAGCCCCACGCCCCAATTACCCTAACCGCCCAAACAACTTCAACCCGCCCAATGACAATAACCGTCCCAGAGGAAACTTCAACACAACTTCAACCCCAATGCCAATGTTGTCTGCTTTGAATGTGGCAACAAAGGTCACTACTCCAAGAATGCCCCAATCCTAAGAGGAATGTTCAGCGCCCCAATGCACCGAACAATGGTCAAGGCCGCAATGGAAATGGTAATGGCAAGAATGCCGCACCCCGCGGAAATGCTGCTGTTGTCAAGGGCCGTCTGCACCACATCAATGCTGAAGAAGCTCAGGAGCGCCAGATGTTGTGCTGGGTACGTTCCTTGTCAACTCAGTACCTGCAACTGTTCTGTTTGATTCTGGTGCAACCCATTCATTTGTTACCGAGGAGTTTGTCGCTAAGGGAGGATTAGTAGAAGGCTTCCTAAATAAAACCCTGAGTATACAAATTCCTGGCTCCACCATAGAAACCAAGAGATTTTGTCCAAATACTGCCATTGAGATTTCAGGCGAAAAATTTGCAGCCGACCTAATTATTCTAGGAACCCAGGGCATAGATGTTATACTTGGTATGAATTGGCTAGCCAAGTACCATGGTCGAATAGACTGTGCCAGAAGAGCTGTATCCGTCACCACCGACAAAGAAGTAGAAGTGGAGTATGTGTCTGAAACCAACCACTCCCAACCAGGCTGCCATGAGAGCATAGCTCGACCCGCCCTAGATGAGATCCGTGTTGTTCACCTGTTCAAGGATGTTTTCCCAGAAGAATTGCCTGGTATGCCGCCAGACCGGGATATTGAGTTCATAATTGAGCTTATCCCAGGGACATCCCCCATATCCCAAAGGCCTTATCGGATGAATCCGGAAGAACTAGTTGAATTGAAGAAGCAGTTGGCTGATATGCTCAGCAAAGGTCTTGTTCGTCCAAGCGCTTCACCTTGGGGATCACCCATTATTTTTGTGGACAAGAGAGACGGTACCACACGCCTGTGTGTGGATTATCGCAAGCTAAATGACGTGACCATTAAAAACAAGTACCCTCTTCCCAAGATCGAGGATCTGTTCGATCAAATGAACGGAGCCCGAGTCTTTTCCAAGATCGATCTTCGGACAGGTTACCATCAGTTGAAGATCCGAGAGAAAGATATTCCCAAGACCGCCTTCACCACCCGATACGGTTTATTTGAATACACCGTGATGTCCTTTGGTCTGACCAATGCCCCAGCCTATTTCATGAATCTCATGAACAAGTTTTCATGGAATA